>CM074722.1:50980278-51537778 GCA_037306005.1 Rhinophrynus dorsalis
CTGATGTGCTGCCTTGTGGGAAACGTAGTTTCTTGTGTTACACCTTAAAGTGGGTATGGACTGTAGGATTGTGGGTCTTACGTACCTTCCTTCCATGATTACTCCACTGTCACTTTCTGTCTGTCTTATATATCAAGCAATCTATTCTTATGTATGTGTTTTATATACAATTATAGAATATCATAGATATGGGGTCTCTGGACCCCATATTATTTTAAACACACTCTCCATCCTGATCTCATCAGGCTGGAGAAGCTGGGGTGGGGGTAATATTATCTCCCAGCATTTTATTTAAGGCAGATTGGACTTAAATAGTTTATTAGGGTTGTATTTTTGTTTCTTAATAACAATAATGTACTTTAACCATCCTTTGTTGTCAGTGAGTTTGCAGTGCATTGTATTGTGAATGTAACTGGAGGGATTAACCCTTTTAGTGCCAGAGAGGTATCTAACGCATTGTGTTGTAAATAGGCATAAAGTGGGTAGAGCCCACATTGCACCTATGTGCAGGCTGAACTGGACGCAGTCTGCTGGAAAATGACTTAAAGGGATAGTAATACTTCAAAATTACTAATCCCTATTTTGTAGCCCTTAAAAAAATAAGAAAAATGCCTCCAGTGACATCTCTTCAACCCTTATGGTTTGAGAGATAACCGCTTACAAAGTTCCCCCTGCCTGACGTCAGCGTTCTAGCTGACAGAAGGGGAATCCGCTCCTGGGATCACCCGGCGGCTCTGCAGCAGAGCAGAGATCGCGTTAATAAAAAAGAAATCCTTTACTAAAAAGGTCTTCTACGTGTTCTTGGTTTGCAAGCACACGAAGAAGACTTTGTAAGTGAAGGATTTCTTTTTCATTAACACAATCTCGGCTCTGCTGCAGAGCCTTTGACGGTCCCGGGACCGGATTTCCCTGCTGTCAGCTAGAACAATGATGTCAGGCAGGGGGAACTTTGTAAGCGGTTATGCCCCCCCCCCCCCCCCCCCCCCCCCCCCAGAATTGACAGGTAAGAAATTTCAGCCTTTGTCTTCCTGTGGCGCAGTTAGTTGGCATCAGAATTTCAACCTCTTTAGCTCCCAGAGTAGCACTTTTAGTTCAATCACCCTTGCTCTAAGCTAGTGTTTCTCCCAGGATGCAGTGGCACTTTTGTGTGCCACGGACATCCACTTAGGTGCCTTGTTTTAGCTATGAAGACTTTGACAAAAGTGTGAGTGTTGAGTTACAACTGTATATTTATGGAAATTGCAACGCACAATATGTTTATTTTAGCTATACTGACTGTGAGCACTAAGAATTTATGTATTTGTAACATTCATTACACCCCTGACTGTGCGATTGTCAGCCATGTTGATATATACCGAGGAATAGGCAGCCTCCTAGCTTGGCCAATAACATTAACCCCTTGGATATTAGAGAGGACTGTAACACACTGGAGACTTCTCTGTTATCCAGATCCCAAAATCTGCCAGCCTGCCAAGGAATGGGGTTAATAGTGTATGTGTGAGGCATGGATAAGCAAAGTCGGATTGTGCTGCTCGGGGGCCTCCAGCTGCTTGAATGAAAGCCAGAAATAATACTGGAACATTTCAGCGATATGGAAGTGCCGCGGCCACCAGGGCAGCAGCTGAGGACTCCTGCCAGACGGCTTGGCTAAGCCTCCGGAAGGTGGCCTCGTTTGAACAATATTGACAAGTCTGCATCTAATCAGGGATGTGTGAGTGTAACATGTAAGCCCTTTGAAGCTACAAATGTCTCCAATGCATGGTTAACCCCTTCAATACATTTCGTACACCTCAGGCACTCAAAGGTTTAAAGGGATGAAGTAGAACTAACACTTTTTGACAACTTAGACCCATTTAAAAGAGCTTATAAAATCACATTAGTATTTGCCACCTTATTAGTTAAGGTTATATTTTGAGATACTTAGCTATCTATGTGTCAGCTTACTGCAGTTAGACACTACTAGCTGGCGCAGTCGTGTGCCAGGTGCCAACATTCCTTGCTGATCTTCTTCCCAACTGCCATTCCCTCGTGCTCTTCTTACCCCCCTGCCACTTAGTTTTGGAGAAAGGTGGTTCATAAAAAACCTCTCTAATATAAAAAAAAAAAACAATAATGTGACTAGGTTTATTTTTAACCCTTTGAGTTCTAGAGCATGTTGGCGTGGTAGTTGGGAGGGAGAGCAGTGCAAAGTACTTGCTTCTAGCAAGTTCCTGCCAGAACTAACTAAATTGCAGAAACTGGCAAATAAAAGTATTATCTAAAACTATGATTTTAAATAAAAAATAACATAATATTTAGGTGAATTTTAAAAGCTCTGTCAAATGAACCTAAGTTGTAATAATGTGTTACTTTCAACTATAAAGTGAAACTGTCATGTTCCTACCCACCCCCTCCCCACCACATATGTTTATGACCTCCAAATAGGCGTAAATACCCCATTTAATTTGAATAATTTGTGCCCCCAGGCATAAAATTTACTTTTTGCATTTTCTTTTGAGAACGGGCGAGCACTGTCATGTTGCTGACAGTAAAAATGATTGGCAGAGCACTCAAGGAACAGGGAATAGTAAGCCATCCATAGCGATTCTGCTATGACAAGTGCTGCTGGTGCTGTCACATTGCAGCTGGTGGCAAAATACCTAATCTTCCCTCCACCGAACAACCAAGTGATGGGTTACAGGAGAAGGACAGAGTGCAATCACAGGGCAGGTTTATCCCAACGGCCTGCCTCCTCCTCCTCTGTGCTCAGTCTGGGGGAGAGGTGGGAAGGATGGTGGGTGGTTTCAAGCTACAGGGGGATGGCCTGCAGAGCACTACGGTACAGGCTTCTATGGCAGCCAACGTCACTATTTTAAAGGGATAGTAATGTTTCATAATAAAAGCAGCTCTAATTAATCATCATAGTATTTGGACTTTGGAGAGTGTTATTTCAATTCTGTCAGAGTTGTAGTTCAAGAGTAATTCAGTGACAAAGTATCCTCCTCCTGCCCCTTTTACTGATGTAACACTGCTCAACCAGATCAGAAGGGAGGTGCCCAGGTAGATTGCAGAGAGGGACAATCTTCACTTAAGATAAGGGAAAAACTTGTCAAGGGGGGCAGGGCTTTCATTGTTCTCATAGGAAGAAGATTGTCCCCTGCTGTTATCTGTCTGGTTTTACAACCAGATTCCACATCTGAGAAGAGATGGCTTACACTAGGTAAAAGGGGCAGAAGGGGAAACTTTACTTGTGAATATCTCTCAAACCATAAAGGTTTGCGAGATAATGCTTATATCGTTCTTCATGTTTTTTTTAATGCCTACAAAATAAAATAAAGATAAAAACGAAGTATTACTATCCCTTTAAAATGGGATATCTCTTAAAGTATGGCATTAAGAAGAAAAAACTGCAACATATAAGCAGTTATTCTTGTATTAATTTACATCAAGTTTGTTGCTGGGTGAATGCTTCACTTCAAAGCAATGGTTCTTACTCTTACTTTTTGTTTTCCTCCCTCAAAGCACCAATAACAGTCTGGAATTTTCAGGGCACCTCTAACATCTTGTGTAGTTTGTCATGGATGTAATTAAAGGGACAAATAGATATATTGTTCAGGACTTGGGGGGCTACATTTCCCATCATTGCTGGCTGGTTGGGGATTCTGAGAGTTGTAGTCTTCAAGAGGTGGAGGTCCATCAGTTGACTTCCCAGGTGTGGCTAATCTTAAAGCGACATTCAACCCTCATTTTGGCTTTACATATGCTGCATGTTCAGACTATGTAACATCAAATTTCCTAAAATATTTTTCCGTTTTCACTTAATTTTTTTTTTTTTAAACAATATTTGATCAGTGTTCAGGGCTACTCTCCTTAGATGTCTCTAGAGGGAGGACGCTTGGACCATATCTGATCAGAAAAGCAGAATGACAAATCCATTGTAATACAAAGCAATTTCTATAAACAGACATTTGAAATACAAGATTTACATTTCTGTTACTCTATAGAAAAAACTGACGCCCCAGTCTGGTACCCACTGCATGCCTATGTGACATGGCACCCTGGTTGAGAACCACTGGGTTAAGGAGACAGAAGTCAGTTTGTAAGTTGACAGGAGTATGTATGTATGTGCCTAGTTTTCTGTTCTTAAAGATTTGTGAGCATATTCAGTAAGCCAAAGAGTTACCATTCTGGAACAAGCTGTTTGCTCTTCAGAGGCAGTAAAAGTTCCCAACCGTACCACTGGTTTAATTGCTTCTTTCAATTCAGTTGTTGTGTTTCATTGCTCATGGGACTCCTAACATGCAGTCTGGAATTTTCAGGGCTCTCCTATCCATACCTGGAAACTCTCCGGATCTTCCCTGGAGACCAGTTTTTGCAGTTGATTACCTAGTCTCTGGGGACAGAGGCTGATTTTCCGGTGCTGGGGTGTTTCTTATGAACGCTGCCCACTTCTCCTCCTTCCCACTATGTTCCTCTCGCTTCCTGCCCACTTCTCCTCCTTCCCACCCTGTGCCTTCCACTTCCCACCCACTTCTCCTCCTTCCCACTATGTTCCTTCCGCTTCCTGCCCACTTCTCCATCCAATCTGTTCCTTCCACTTCCTGCCCACTTCTCCTCCTCCCCACTCTGTTCCTCCAACTTCCTGCCCAATTCTCCTCCTTCCCACTCTGTTCCTTCCACTTCCTGCCCACTTCTCATTTCCTCTCTTTATTGCCCTCTTCCTGCCTACTTTATATTACAGTCTGTTAAGCCCTACCCCCACCAAGATTAAGCCCCACCCCTTCATGATGCAATTTGTGTAATTTATATCCCCCAGTGGCACTACATGAGCCCTCTCTGGAGACTCTAGAAGAAAAATTTCCCAGGTATGTTCCTAACACATTTCGTGTCATTTATCAAGGACGTAATGAAGGGTTCAATACATACTTATACAGTTATTCTTGCTTCTCACAATCCTAATCACAAAAAATAAATATACAGGTATTGTGCACAACAGTTTCTATAAATATACATTTAAAACTGTCATATTTTTTTTTTTTTGTCAGTCTTTGCAGATAAAAACGGGACACATTAAGTGGATGTCTGTGGCACAACAGTGTGTCAGAGCACCTTGGCAGAGAACGACTGTTTTAACCCTTTGAATGCTAGAGAGGTCTCCAATGCATTGTGGAGTATAGCCGGGACATCACCTCCCCTCTTTATCTGGGACTCCATCTTGGACAGCACTTGGCTGTGCTGGATGGGAGCCCAACCACGTTTATTTTTTGTTTTTTTTTCTCCCCTCTTCTCTGTTGCATTGCCTCTTTTCTTTGTATTTTTACTTTGTTTTATTGTGCAAAACCTTAAGTTAAAAAACAAAACAAAAAAAAAACAAAAAAAAAAACCCTTAAAACGGACCAACTGCACCACAGGGGTGAAAAGAATTCCCCAGATTTGTGTACTGCCAAGTTTTTAGAAGGATCATTTATTGAACTCTTTACTGTCGATTTAACCCTATGAGTTGCAGAGGGGTATGCAACGCATTGCAGAGCAATGTGTTCCTTACCCCTCTGGCACGCAAAAGGAACTTAAAGTAATATAAAACACATTTACTATTTAAAGGAATGGTCACCTCAAGTAAAACCTTCGTTAAAGGGATAGAAATACTTCGTTTTATCTTTATTTTATTTTGTAGGCATTAAAAAAAACATGAAGAACGATATAAGTCTTATCTCTCAAACCTTTATGGTTTAAGAGAGATTCACAAGCAAAGTTTCCCCTCCTGCCCTTTTTACCTAGTGTAAGACATCTCTTCTCAGATGTGGAATGCAGTCCATAGACCAGACAGATAACAGAAGGGGACAATCTTCTTCCTATGAGAACTATGAAAGCCCTGCCCCCCTTGACAAGTTTTTCAGGTTTTTCCCTTATCTTAATTGAAGATTGTCCCTCTCTGCAGTCTACCTGGGCACCTCCCTTCTGCTCTGGCTGAACAGTGGTACATCAGTAAAAGGGGCGAGAGGGGGACACTTTGTCATTGAATTACTTCTGAACTACAACTCTGACAGAACTGAAATAACACTCTCCAAAGTCCAAATACTATGATGATTAATTAGAGCTGCTTTTATTATGAAACATTACTATCCCTTTAAAATCCTCAGCACTTGCTGTAATAGGAACAGGTTTTTTTTTATGTGCAGATCAATAAAGCGGAGTTAATTATTGGGAGGTGATATTGTTTCTTTAACCTCTCAAGTGCTGGAGGGTCATCCAACACATTGCTTCGCACACCTATCTGATCCTCGGGGGGTTAACTCTTTGAGTGCCAGAGGGGTGCGGAATGCATTGCAAATTCTGTACCCCTCTGGCACTCAGAAGGTTAAGTTCTTAATCCCCAGTAGTAATATAGAGCAGATACGGACAAAGCTGTTTATGAAAGTGCGCACTGGTCTGAAACTCTTTAGCATCTCTCCGTACTTCTCAAATTATTTCAGTCACTTTATCAGGTTATCCGCTGGGAGATCTCATTTTTAAGAATAAAACTGGAAACCATATGTTGAATTGCATCTTCTGACCAATCACAGGCGCTGCTTGCTGATCAAATAATTCCTTGCCTGCACCATTAAGCATTTCATTTCCACAGGGTTCCGTAATTGCTTGTTAAATGGCCAAGGCAATGCTAACTGCTTCAGCATCAAAGGAGTTGTATACCTTTTAACTCCTTGAATTCTCCAGAGTAGTGTGTTAGGACATCACTCTAGTAGCCTGGGATAAATGCTTTGATTCCATTCAAAGGGTGAAAGGGATGTGGTCACCTAAAAACAGCATTGGTGATTTTGATAATGCTTTCAAAATCACCCTTTTTTTTTGTAACAGCACTTTTTTATTTTACAAAACTGGTTTTGAGATATAAATTTTGCTAATTAAGGCATTCATTGCTGTGTCTTAGCTCTACGTTACTGCCCCCCCTCTCTCACACTTAACCCTTTCAGTGCTAGAGGAAGTAAGCAATGCATTGCCTGAACATTGTCAGTGAGTTGGGTGAGGCATGTCTTAATTAGTATAATCTAAATAACGCAAACATTTTTCTAAATAAAAATGGCACATTTTCATTTTAACATAATATAATACACTTTCAGCGCTGCAACTACTCAATAGTGTATAAAATAAATCACATAGGAGGATTATTTCCCAAAAGTACTGTACCAGACATTGGTAAATAGGATCATTTGTTAGTGTGGGATTCCGGTACCCTAAATATTGTCCAAGTTAATAGTTCGGTTTTTTTTCTACGACACCAGAATCGATCAATGAAATCCTTCATTTGTCCTGGAGTTCGTTGTGCAGTAAAGAAGTAGAACAGGAATGGTCTTCATATATATAATACTAGTTGAAGAGCCTGTTACACGGGCCACAGTGCCACTGCCAGCCAGTCACGGGGCAGTCATGCACAGTAGAGACTGCCCGTGCCGCTGCTGATACAGTGCCAGCCGGTCGCGGGGCAGTCATGTCTTAGGAGCGTCCAGAGCTGAATCAGCCGTGGCGCAGGCAGTCTCTACTGCACATGACTGCGTCGTTACACACGTTTTAGCAAATTATTATATAGGATATATGCGTGTGTATATAATATGTTTATATAATATGGATAACATGTAATCAAGGAGGAGATGGATACTCTTGTAATCTCATAACGTGTAACAATATCGAACATAATGGGCACTTACGTATAGATTGTAGTCTTCTCTGAGATACGATTTTCTCTCCTGTTAGCGGGATCCTTCCACAGGGAGCTGATGGAATAGATATAGGTATCTGCTGGAGTGGAGTTTTCCCTTCTTGATCACAGTAATATCCGTTTATATTGAAGAGGTCCGCTAGATGTATCTTGAATAAAAATCAAGATAAAAATACAACCCCCCATTTTAAATACGACATGGTGGTGGAGATTTTGAAAGCACTTTCAAAATCACTAAAGTTGTTTTTACATCATAGTTCATTTAAGTTCTTGTTCATATGGGCAACAGAAATGCAGATATTCTGAAATATTGTATAACGTGTTGTCTATGGACCTGTTTACACAGGCCACTAATGCTTGCATATAGCATGTTGCAAGCTGTTGTGACATACTGCGACTTTAGTGCATTCAGAGCATAAGCATCTAAGTTGCAACATGCCTGATTTTCACAGTGGTCTGTGTAACCGACGTGTAGTTCCTTTACCCAGTGACATTTGAGTTTTGGGTAGCGCTTTGCAGCCTCCAATAACCGCCGATCCACTTGTGAGTCAGCAAGTAATATAAATGGCTGACAGTGATGTTTGCTGGTCCCCTTCATACTCCCTCCATGCTCCCCCACCACCACTGGTCAGGATCGCCAGGGGAATGTAGAAGATTGGCTTAAAAAGTTCTTAATCACAGAGCTGTTTATATCTCCTATGTGAACAAGCCCTAAATATAATGTATTACTGTTGGTGTGTCTCCGGGATCAGTGCTAGGTTCTCTTCCATTTAAATAGACCTGTTGCCTTAAAGGGATAGAAATGTTTCAAAATAAATGCAGCTCCGATTATTCTTTATAGTTTGGGCGATGCATTATTATCAATCTCTAGAATCTGTAGTTCCAGAGTAATTGAATCATAAAGTGTCCCCTCCCCTGCCTTTTACATATGTAAAGCTGCACAGCAAGACTGTCCAGATGGATCACCGCAAGGGCCAATCTTCTGTGAGCACAAGAAAAAAACGGTCCTCCTCTTTCAATGGTTTTCCTTATACTCAAAGTAAGAAGATTGTCCCTTGCTGTGAGCTGTCCGATCAAGTGACCAGATTCCACATCTGAGGGGAGGCGGCTTACAGTAGGTAAAAGGGGCGGGAGGTGGACACTTTATAATTCAATTACTCTGCAACTACACATGGTAGAGAATGATAATACCACTCTACATGGCCCAAAAAGTATCATCACTAATAATAAAAGGTCAGATGTATGTTTGTCTGATGCAGTCATGTTCAGATGTCTGTGTGTCCGATGCAGTCATGTGCAGTAGAGACTGCCCAAATGCAGCCTATGCAGTTATGCACAGTGGACACTGCCCGAACGCACAGAATGCTAGGGAGGTGTAGTTCTGCGGTGGTAGACCTGCCATTAAATAGCCGTTGGTACCTGCTGTGACGCACTTTGGCCCCGTGTACATGGGCTTTTACACTAGTAAAGAATAACTGGAGCTTCATTTATGTTGAAGCATTACTATCCCTTTAAGAGAAGTATATATAATTTAAAAATAAATAATAAAAACTGTGTATATGTTGTACTAGCCATTTGTTTGTAATATGCATAATTTGTAAGGTATTTACCTGTATTTATTTGGTGACAGATTGGCACTTTGTGTTTATTCATTTCTGTGCTGGGCCAGTATTTCTACACTGTGCTATGAATTAATCTAGACAACACTGAGGTCATTTATACTAGTACACGGAGTCCTTGCACAAAACTAGTTAGCATAATGTGCAGGGAATTTCGCATAAAGTGCCACCAACACAGAAATTACTTTATCACACTACTTTATTTTATGGAAAAACAGCGCAATGGACAGATTTTAATTATCTGTAAAATAAAATACGCTTTTCTTAAGGTGGCAGGCTCACCTTAATATATTATTGGCATTACTGGTAGACTTCAAGGGAAAGTGTCCTTTTTTTTTTTTTAAATTCTTATTATTAACCCCTTAACGAACAGCGGTCGCGGGGTGTGTGGTCCTTTAAGGACCCAATAGGGAATTTCGGCGTGCCGCCCCACGTGACTGATCACGTGGAGTGGCACGCCGAACTGAGGGACTGAAAGAGATCGCTCTGGTCTTGGAGCAATCATATTCAGTCCCCGGTATTACTCACCGCGCTCCTGCAGGACCAGCGTGACGGTCCGGGTACGTCACCGGACGCGAAGGGGTTAAGATGAAATGCTAGGAGCCGGGTCCCCCCACACTGGCAGAGTGGAGTTTTACAAACCTGTCCTTTATACAGGCTATTTGGGATGATTTTAAAGCATAAAGTACATTTTTTATGTTGTTACAGGACTTTTCTTGCTAAGTGAAACAAATATGTTTCAAGTACTGGAAGATTTATCATTCAAACAATGTTAAAGCTCAAACTTTTTTGTTTGTTTGTTTACAATAACCCTTTGAATGCTAAAGAGGGTTGCCTCTCTGGTAGTCAAAGGGTTAAACTTCAGTCTTACATTGGGTTCACCAGGCGGTGCTGGAAAGCCACAATTTATAACACGGAAGCATTCCAATAGAGTACATTATAAATAATATATACCTTTTGGGCACTAGTTAGTACTGGTTTATGTCTGTTAAAAAAAAAAAAAAAAAAAAAGTAATCTGAGATGTAATAACTTTTTAATGAATTATCCCCCAGCGATTGGCATTCCCTTGCTTTCCTCAGCTGGAAAATCTCTCTGACATTTTTTTTTCCATTAAAAAAAAAATAATATTTTTTATGACAGAGGGGGACGGAATACACGCAAAGCAGTATTGCTTCTGCCAGTCTACTGAAATGTGCATAAATACATTTTTTTTTTTTTAATTTTCTTTTCTTAAAATCTGAAAATTTTTACTTCAATAGTCCCTCAAGTGTTAAAGAATATACTAACCTCCCCAGTCCCCTCCCAGAACAACTGCATAGTATAAAAGCACATAAAATGTTCTTTAATACCATATATCCAATACATGTCAAATGGCCAAAGAGGGACACTTTTGTTTTACATGATGTTGGAGGGGGCAATACCGAGAATTTTTAGCTTATTTCATGACCTATTGACACCTCCTTGTGCAATAAAACTAACATTTATTGTTTTATACTTCAGTATATGTGTCTGTAACTTAGTCTATGTAAATAAAATACTTTGATCTTTGCTCAGTGAGAGACCGGTGTGAAAGGTCATCCAGGGACAGCCCTCCCATACAGCAGTATGGTCCCTCTGACGGCTACTGAAGTAGCCAAACCCATCCACGAAATACAAGGTAATGTATAAAGTTACATACCTCCCAAGTGTTCCTCTTTGGGATGGACATATCTTAAAGGGATGGTAATGTTTTAAATAAATGCAGCTCCAGTTATTCTTTATCGTTTTTGGGTCATGTACAGTGGTATCATTCTCTACGATGTGTAGTTCCAGAGTAATCGAATTATAAAATATCCCTCTCCTCCCCCTTTTACCTAGTGTAAGCCACCTCCCCTCAGGTGTGGAATCCAGTCGCATGACCAGACAGCTCACAGCAAGGGACAATCTTCTGGCTGTGAGAACAGTGAAATCCCTGCCCCTCTTGAAGGAGGAGGGCAGGTTTTTCCTTTTGCTAACAGAAGATTGTCCCTTGCTGAGATCCATCTGGATGGTCTTGCTGTGCAGCTTTACATAGGTAAAAGGGGCGGGTGGGGGACACTTTATCATTCATTTACTCTGGAACTACACATAGTAGAGAATGCTAATACCTCTTTACATGGCCCAAAAACCATAAAGAATAATCGGAGCTGCATTTATTTTGAAACATTACTATCCCTTTAACCCTGAAGCTTTTTACATTACCTTTTATTTCTTGGGTAGGTTTGTCTATTTCAGTAGCTGTTAGAGGGACCATGCTGCTCTATGGAAGGGCCTGGGAGGTGGGAAGAAGGCTCCAGGAAGCTCCATTTCTGGACCCGCCCCTGGATGACCTCACACACCGGTCTCTTACTGAGCAACGCTTCAGAAGATGATAAATAAATATAAAAGAGGTGAAGCATTACATGTAGGTTCCTCTCTACTGAGGTGTACTGATGGGATGAGAGATATTCTTTCCTCAGTCTATATACTATATTTGTGGTCTTTTGACGCTCAAAACACTGTAGACTCTTTAAATCCTTGGATGCTCCTTGTGAAGCAGTACACTGGAGAAGTCTCTAGTATCCACCGAGATCGTAACTGCATCAATCATCCCTTGTTCTGCTCAAAGTGAGGACTTTTTTAAGTGTACTGTTTATTTGTACCTTTCAGTGTGTGTGCAGTGGTTTCCACTATGTGTATGCAATGGGCTCCAATGGATTAATTTGTGTTTGCTTTGTTTGCTGTGAGAACTTTATTTCCTTACCTATCTATTTGCCCCTTAGTTTCTGGAAGGCAGGTTGATGCAAGGATGTGATGTTATGTGGCTGTGCTGAGTGCTGCTGAGGGTTCTCAGGGCTGAGGGCTGCTGGCTTCTGACTCTTTGGGTCACTTGAGTGACTCTGTCTCCTCCTGGATGCCAACTTCCTGTATGGTCACCGCTCCTTCTTTCCAGTAACCATCTCCAGACCATGCGCTGTTGAGAAACAGCTCTGCGCCGCATCACACACACATGCAGCCAATGAGAGAGGAGTATCTTATTAAAGCACTCCTCTCTCTCTCTCTCATTGGCTGCAGTGCAGTGTTATCATCCAACATGCTAGGAAGGTATGCCGTTTATACCTTGGCTTTCATAGTCAGACACAGCAGCCGACAAGGTGCGTGCATTTGGCTCTGCTCTGCTTCAGCACCCCCAGTAATGTGCGCCCTAGGCCGGTGCCTACCTCACCTATAGGTGGCGCTGGCCCTGAGGCCGGTGTAGTGTGCGGCTTCGTAGCCTGCATTTCTTCACCTCCTGCCTTCGGGAGACTGTTCAGGAGCAGGTGCAGCATAGCAGCCACTCGCTGGCGGGGGAAGAAAATATGCATTGCGCGGGGCCACCCACCGGGACCCATGTAAGGGACGGCCCTGGGAGGGATGAATAGCATCTTGAGCCTCCTCTCCCCACTGGCTATGCGGCTGTGCTGTGATATGTAGGGGATTTGGTTTTTCCCAAGGCTCCGCTTCAAATACTGTAAGTGGCTATACTGTTATATAGAAGGGGGAATAGGTGAGGGAGATAAATATCCCATATGCCCAATTTTGATTTCAATCCATAACATCAAAGGGGTTAAAAGTGTTATATAAATCAATGAGCATTTTTATTTGTTCCCCACGGTGCAGTTGGTTTGCCCTAAAATTACTCTTTTATTTTGGATATAAAGGCCTAAGGCAGGGGTGGACAAAAATATAAAGAAATTTGGAGCTAGATTTTTTTTAGGAGCCAGTGAAGAGGTGAATGTACACATATGTATGTAAAATACTCCATTTAGGTTCCCTCATTACTGGGATTTTCCACTCTTGCTCTAAGTATATGATCTACCCGCCAATGCTTCAAAATGGATTGTTGGCAGCCAGATACCAACAGTCAATTTTGTGGCCCCCTGTGATTTTGTTGAGTTTGCTGCTCTCTACTCAATTTGAGTTTGACATGCCTTCCGCAAATGCTAGTCTCCTAGCCCACTGTAAAGCACCGCTTTGGAGACGTGCCTAACGTCCAAGAGTCTAATGTAATAACATCTTTCTGATGGGATTTTTAATTTAGATAATATTTGTAGGTGTATTAGAGTAGGACTTAACATGAAGTGAGATACCTTGGCGTGGTTTGTAAGCTTACACACGGACTGGCCAATTTGTGGGACGAAATCTCACTTATTTCACTTAGATTTACTAAGGATTATTATATGTGCCCATTACAGGGCACACATTATTCACAGCATATAGAGGAGTGCAGATCTGTTTGTTTATAATGTAATAGCTAGTTGTATTTTAGAAGAGTGTTTCTTTAACCTTCGCCTCTGCGGCTTGGCTGTTGCGCAAATCCTGTATAATAACTGTAAAGTGGCAACTACACACATTTTCTCAGATCGCATCTCCTAGTGTTCTCCAGAGTATTGTTCTGTTTAAAAAAAAAAAAAAAAAAGAGGATAGATGCATGGGATGGGAATATATTTCTACCTCCATATAAATCCTTGGTAAGGCCTCATCTAGAATATGGAGTACAGTTTGGGGCATCAGTTTTAAAAAATTACATTATCAGACTGGAAAAAAAGCAAAGAGACGTTCAGCAAAACTGATAAAGGGATTGGTGGATCTGCGTTTTAAAGAGAGACAAGCCAAACTGGGTTTGTTTACATCCAATAAGAGATGTTTAAGGAGAGAGATGATTTCCTTTTACAAATATGTTTGAGGTCAATACCAAGAACTCTCTAAGGAACTATTTAATCAAAGAGCTGAGCAAAAAAACCAAGGTAATCCATTGAAGGGATAGTAGATTGTTTGCAATGCAGCTCAGTTTGCTCAACATAATGAATAGTACTGTCGGCTGATTCTCTTATTCTCCACAACTGTATAGATACAATCTTATTTTATGTTGAAGTTGATCCTTCCTGCCTCTTTTATCAAAGTAAGCATTTCAGGCTGAGATCCGACAGAGTATCGCATCAAGAGACACCCTTCAGAAAAACCTGCTCTCCTTTGACAAGGCAGGTCTTTCCTTATACTGACTGAGGGAAGATTGTCCCTTGTTATGATTTGTCTGGTCAAGTGACCAGACTTCTGATGCAGCCTCCTCTCAGATCTGAACGGGAAAAGGGGTGGGAGGCATCAACTGCAACATAAGATAACATTGTAACTGTACAGTTGTGGAGGATAAGAGCAGCAGTACTATTCCCTATGTCGAACAAACTGAGCTGCTTTGCAAACCATCTATTACTATCCCTTTAAGACTAGAGGAAAGGCACGTTCGACTAAAACAAAGGCAGGGATGTTTTTCAGTAAGGGCAATAAAGGTATAGCATTCAGTGCCTCGGGATACTGTGTGTGCAAATACTGTAGTTACATTCAAAAAAGTATTTGATACCTTTCTAGCAAGAATAATATTCAGAATTATGACCGTTTGTTTCAAAGCAGGTAGGATACTGCTCAAAGGAAATATCTTACTGCCATATTGAGTCAGGAAGGAATTTTTTTTTTTTTTTACCCACTTGCAATTTATTTAGAAATGGCTTCAATGTGCTTTTTTCTTTCCTCTGGATCAACAGGGTTGATATGGCACGTGCTGATCTTTTTATTCTATGTGTGCAATGCAATAAACTGAAGAGGCACAACTGCATTATAGGGGAGATTTTATATATTCCCAGTGATCCAAAAAGGCCACTCCAATGCTAGTGTGATCTCCAGTACATTGCTTTGCAATTTGATGGAGACCACTCTGGCAAACAAGGGCTTAAAAGCTCCATTCAAACCAGATGGAATTTTGGGAATGTTTTTCGCTTATGAAGCGGTTACATTGCTCTAGAATTTAATCTCTTTAGCTTATTGAATTGCTCCTAAAATATTTATTTCTGTGAATAGGGTTACTTAAATTTTAACATTTACCTGTGTGTTTGCTGGTTTCCAGGGGCTGTTAAATCTTAAGTCATTTTTGATAAATTGCTACAAGCGTGAACAACACGTGGCCTTCCAGCTTTGGCAAGACAACAACTCCAGTCATCCTCTGCTGACCCACTTCTGGATGGCTGAGGATGATGGGTGTTGTTGACCAATTGCAAGTGGTGGGCCACAGATTGTCAGGTGCTGTGTAAAGCAATTGGGAACTGCAGTACAACAATGGCTGGGGTGCTGCAAGTTGATACATAGCATTGCCTAAGTTCCATTAAACTGCATGGCCAATAAGACTTCATGTCCTGATACAACAGAAGTCTTTGATGTTGATGGGCAAAGAAGAACTCCAGCAAATCAACGAGTACCATAGGGGATGAATACAAATTTCTATTGATGTAAATGAGAAGTAACACCACCTAATAACAATCCACCATTTAAAGTGATAGTAATACTTCAAAAAATTGTATTTTATATTGTAGCCATTAAAAAAAAATCATGAAGAACGATATCAGTCTTATCTCTCAAACCTTTATGGTTTGAGAGATATTCACAAGCAAAGTTTCCCCCTCACTGATGTCGCTGGTCTAGCTGTCAGGTTTGGAATCCGATCTGCAGACCGTCCGCGGCTCTACAGCAGAGCCGAGATTGCGAGATAGAAGAAGAACTACTTCATTGAAATGGTATACAAAGTGTGCCTGGTTTGCAAACACACTTTATAGATCGTTCCAATGAACTAGGTATGTTTATATCTTGCGATCTCGGCTCTTCTGAAGAGATGCCAGCTGATCTGTAGACTGTATTCCAAATCTGACAGCTAGATGGCAGACTTGACAGTTTCGGTCAGTGAGGGGAAACTTTGCTTATGAATATCTCTTAAACCAAAAGGTTTGAGAGATAAGACTGATATCATTCTTAATGATTTTTCAATGGCTACAAAATAAAATACATTTTTTTAAGAATTACTATCACTTTAACTTCTTATGGGGAAAAAGAAAAAAAAATCATAATTGCCCCTATGAACTGCCCCTGTGTCTGTTCCAGTGATAACCTCTTCAATCCGTCCTGAATGTCAGATCCGTGGAGGCGGACATGACAGTTGCTAGCAGGTGCACAGGACACTTTTCCACCCACTGTACATGGTAATCTTAACCTGTCAAGGACTGGTGGTGGGGGAGGGGGCTTGTCAATGCATTGTGAACCCCTATGGTCATTAATGGGTTAAGTAGGCTTGTTCAATCTGCCTGCATCAGTTTGAACTGCCTGCATTGACTATGTCTGCCTCCATAGACAGAATTGAACTTGTTATTGCTTGAATCGGGGTACCACGGCAAATTCATATGGGCCATTAGGATTTTCTGGCTGTGGTAAGGTGAGTAGGGGTTATTATTAGGAGGGATCTTTAATCCCTAGAGAGGTCTCCATTATCTTAATAATTAAGGAGAAAAGAAGAAAGTTCACTTTGCTAACTCATTATAACATTTACATATAGTATGTGAGATAAGATGAATACCAAGTAAATAAAGTATAGATAATAGCAAGGAATAAGGGGTTCTCCAGGCTGCCACTCTGTCTGTCTGTGTGTCTAACACAATCACCAAACCTGCATCAGGCGAGCAGGGCCGGTGCAAGGATTTTTGCCACCCCAGGCAAAACCTACTTTTGCCGCCCCTTGTGTCCCACCCCTTTATACCCCGCCTACTTATACTCCACCTCTTTTCTTGCCCCACCAGCTCCATTTTGCCCTCCATCAGCTCCATTTTGCCCTCCATCAGCTCCAACTTGCCCCCCACCAGCTCCACTTTGCCCCACCAGCTCCACTTTGTCCCACCAGCTCCATTTTGTCCCCCACCAGCTCCAACTTGCCCCCCATCCGCTCCAACTTTCCCCACCAGCTCCACTTTGCCCCCTCAGCTCCAACATGCCCCTATCAGCTCCACTTTGCCCCCCATCTGCTCCAACTTACCCCCCAGCTCCACTTTGCCCCTTCAGCTCCAACTTGCCCCCCATCCGCTCCAACTTGCCCCCCATCCGCTCCACTATGCCCCCTCAGCTCCAACATGCCCCTATCAGCTCCACTTTGCCCCCCATCTGCTCCAACTTGCCCCCAGCAGCTCCACTATGCCCCCTCAGCTCCAACTTGCCCCCCATCACATACCTATAGCTCCCACGCCGTCTTCTCTCCAGTAATGCAGAGCACGCCGGGAGATCATAACTCCTAGCGCGCTCTGCATTACTAAAGAGCGACCTCGATGAGGAAGCTCAGTAGCGACACAGACCTGTCTGTGTTGCGTTCCGGTGTGGTGGGTGCGGGCAGAGCTTTTCACCGCTGCATGCCCGTGCCCCCAGTACCAGTACTATCTCGCCTATAGGTGGCGCCGGCCCTGCAGGCGAGCAGAGAAGATTTAATCTAAGGACGTTTTGTTTCATTCTTAATAATATTTGTTTTATTGGTTATTTTGATCCATTTTTTGGGATAAGGCCAAAACATACGTCTGGGGTTGGCTGCTTCTCAGAGAGGAATTGCCTGGCACTTCGTGGCTGGATTGCCTTTTGGTAGGATCAGTATAATGTGCTTTAGGGTATTTCGTCTCTGTGAAAGTCAGTAGTGAGCTAAAAGAGATTGCACCCTGGGTAGGATACTTATCAAATAGAGCCTCATCACTTCGAGGGTAGGCTCGTTCCTAGTAGAGCATCTCTGACTAGCTCTTTGCATATGCAAATTATCCTTGGGACTAGTCACCCTAAGGGTAACAGGGTAATCCAGACGTGGACCCCTTGCTCACAGTGCCTAGAAAGAGATCAGCTGCACCTCACTGACGAGGCCCAACAAGGCCAAAACATACATCTGGGGTTGGCTGCTTCTCTTGTTCAGAGAGGAATTGCCTGGCACTTTGTGACTGGACTTCCTTTTGGTGGGATCAGTATGATGTGCTTCAGGATATTTCCTCTCTGTGAAAGGCACTAGTGAGCAAAAAGAGATTGCACCCTGGGTAGGATACTCATCCTATAGAGCCTCATCAATTCGAGGGCAGGCTCTTTCCTAGTTAAGCATCTCAGACTAGCTATCTGCATACTTTTTATATTACATGCAACTCCAGTGAGGGAAGGGTTACCGAATCTCTGCTGTGCTTAATACAAGTTTAATTTTGTTGTGTACAACAGCATAAATGACTGGAGAGAGTGAAATATTCATGTAACCAAAACTGCTCTGAGCCTTCGCACTACAGCTCTGATTTAATTTTTAATCTGTGGTAAATGTTGATGTCTAATCAAGACAACATAATTCATAAACACAATATGTCCCCGAGAATAAGTAATTGGATTCTCTGTAGTCTTTGGTGTATCGCTAAAGCTTTTGGCTCTGATTTCCAGCAGCATACAATGCAGTACCGTCCCGCTAGAAGAGCATGCATAATGTATTCTCCTTTGCATCAGAGCAGGCTTTCAGGGTAGCAATATCATAAATCATTTTTAAAGATCAAACACGCAGAAATGTCTTTTATAAATACCACATGTCTCTCTCCTGCGGTGACCTTTCTGTAACCCTTAGAACATCAGTAGGGCGTGCAGCGAATTGCAGTGCAATGTACTGCATACCCCTCGGATTCTCAAAGAATAAAAGGGATAGCAATGCTTAAAGAAGCAATAAGATTTTTTTTTTGTGAAATGTAAATGTTATAGAGCTTTTTCTGCTGAATAAAACAAGGTCACTCCCACTGCTCTCAGTTGTTTTATTCAAAAGTTATAAAAGTTCAAATAATCAGGAAGTGAATTTCCTGCGTGTTTACTTCCTAATAGTTCTGACAGGAAGTGACTCAGCAGTTTCTATCAACTTCTATGGAGAACTGTACGTCACTGACTTTCCTCTCCGTTGGAATGTAACTGAAAAACAAATTGGAATTTGACCACTAAAGGGCACTGCTAATGTAAAAAACACAGGTTTAAACTATAGTAACTCTGGAAATATGCTTCTTGCAGCAGTGGGAGTACCCTTATTATGCTCATCAGGAAATTTCCTACAATGTATATACAAAATTTACTGCTCATTTAAAATGGCAACTATCACCAGGAACGTGCCTAATTGGCAGATCCACTTTCCTGGGAGCAGACCTGCAGATGAAGCTTAGGTGCCCTCTGAATCTTGGAGAACCAACAGAGGCTATCTTGTTGTTCTCATAAAGAGACTGAACTTTAAAGGGATAGTAATACTTCGCTTTAACTTTATTTTATTTTGTAGGCATTAAAAAAACATGAAGAATGATATAAGTCTTATGTCTCAAACCTTTATGGTTTAAGAGATATTCACAAGCAAAGTTTCCCCTCCCGCCCCTTTTTCCTAGTGTAAGCCATCTCTTCTCAGATGTGGATCTGGTTGTAAGACCAGACAGATAACAGAAGGGGACAATCTTCTTTGTATGAAAAGAATGAAAGCCCTTCCCCCCTTGAGAAGTTTTTCAGGTTTTTCCCTTATCTTAATTGAAGATTGTCCCTCTCTGCAGTCTACCTGGGCACCTCCCTTCTGAGCTGGCTGAACACGGGGGGGGGGGGATACTTTGCTTGTGAATATCTCTTAAACCATAAAGGTTTGAGAGATAAGACTTATATCGTTCTTCATGTTTTTTTAATGCCTACAAAATAAAATAAAGATAAAACAAAGTATTACTATCCCTTTAAGGCTGAATGCCTTCAGTTTAGTTTCCTGTGAGCAATGCATAGACTCTCTGTATTGCGCTTGAAAGACTGACACACATGTTCTATGGAGGCTGCCCATGCAAGCCATAAAGGTTGTTCCAGAGAGCCACATTCTTCTGGCTTGCATTCTGAACCCAAAACCGCTTACTGCAACTTTTTTCTAACAGCATAATACCGACCTAGGCATTTACTAAAGATCAAGGCAAATAGGAGAGTGCTCCTAATTCCTATCAGGAACAGAAAATATTTATTAATTGAGAGAACAGATTTATTAGTAATACAAAACAATATACCTACAATGATGAAATATATAGGTACCAGAGATATATATCGCACAGTGATATCACTGAAGAAATAAAAAAAAGAAAAAGAAAAGTCAATGAGCTCACGTGTGCATATAGTGAAGTGTCCTCTGATGTATCCGTAAGATCTTGTATAGAATAGTGAAGCTCTAATAACCATGGAATATGCGAGCAGGTGTCTAGCAGATTCAGGGTGCTCTCCTGTCCTGTTAGGGCATCCAACCTGTGATGATTCAGTAGACTCTAAACCCGGTAGTTGGTGGATAAATCTGTGATTCATCGGCTGCGTCTGAAGTGGTGGTGTCTGCGGGCAGAGTTCAAACCGCTGCGTGATGAAGTGCATCTCGTGTCTGTGTAGGAAGATTGATCTGGATCCACGGGAATATCTGATGTAGCAATATGATATGGGGCAACAAGTGAGTTCACACCAACACAGTGATGATATATAAAATAGCTCTGCTGGATATCTATGAACTCCAAAACCCCAACACGTTTAGTACCTTTATGGTTGGAGTTTATAGATATTCTGCAGAGCTATTTTATATCACATCATTGTGTTGGTGTGAACCCACTTGTTGCTCCATATCATATTGCTACATCTGATATTGCCGTGAATACAGATCCATCTTACTACACAGACAGAAGATGCACTTTGTAACACAGAGATTTGAATTCTGCCGGCGAGACATCACCATTTCAGATGCAGCTGGTGAGTCACAGATTTATCTACCAACTACCGGGCTTAACGTCTATAGAATCATTAACTTTTATTTTTTGTTTCTTCAGTGATATCACGGTTTTATATATAGTGCCAGTACCTATATATATCATCATTGTAGCTATAGTTTCTCAATTAATAAATATTTTATATTTGTAATAGGAATTTGGTGTGCGCTATTATTTTTTTTGGATTTACTGTTCTTTTGTTTGATCTGTCCATTACCATCACTAGGATTGTAGCGCAGTTTATCCCTTTATTTATATATCAGAATAGATAGCCGTGTACTCATTTGATATTGATTTCATGTCCTGATGGTTTTCTTTCGTGATATATGTACAGTAGATGTAAAAAGTCTACACACTCCTGTTAAAATGCCAGGTTCTTGTGATGTTAAAGAATGAGACCAAAGATAAATCAAGTCAGAACTTTTTCCACCTTTAATGTGACCTATAACGAACGTGAACAATTCAATTGTAAAACAAACTGAAATCGTTGAGTAGGAAAAATAAAAAACTCACAATAACCTGGTTGCATAGGTGTGCACACCCTTAAACTAATACTTTGTTGAAGCACCTTTTGATTTTATTACAGCAATCAGTCTTTTTGGGTAGGAGTTTATTAGCATGGCACATCTTGACGTGACAATATTTGCCCACTCTTCTTTGCAAAAGCGCTCCAAATCTGTCACATTGCGAGGATATCTCCTGTGCACAGCCCTCTTCAGATCACCCCACAGATGTTCAATTGGATTCAGGTCTGAGCTCTGGCTGGGCCATTCTAAAACGTTAATCTTCTGGTGAAGCCATGCTTTTGTGGTTTTGGATGTGTGCTTTGGGTCGTTGTCGTGCTGAAAGGTGAATTTCCTCTTCATCTTCAGCTTTCTAATGGACGCCTGAAGGTTTTGTGCCAAAATTGCCTGGTATTTGGAACTGTTCCTAATTCCCTCCACCCTGACTAAGGCCCTGGTTCCAGCTGAGGAAAAACAGCCCCAAAGCATGATACTGCCACCACTATGCTTCACTGTGGGTATGGTGTTGTTTTTGTGCCAAACATACCTTTTGGAATTATAGCCAAAAAGTTCAATCTTGGTTTCATCAGACCATAACACATTTTCCCACGGGCTTTAGGGGGACTTGATGTTTGTTACTGCAAACTTCAGCCAGGCTTTGATGTTTTTCTTTGTAAGAAAAGGCTTCCATCGTGCCACCCTACTCCAATACGGGAGATTGTTGTCACATGTAGCACACATCCAGTAAAATTCATGCAGTTCCTTTAAATTTACAGTAGGCCACCCTGACCAGTTTTCTTCTTATCTTCTCATCAATTTTGGAGGGAAGTCCAGTTCTTGGTAATGTCTCTGTTGTGCCATATTTTCTCCACTTGATGATGACTGTCTTCACTGTGTTCCATGGAATATCTAATGCTTTGGAAATTCTTTTGTACCCTTCTCCTGACCGATATCTTTCAACATTGAGATCCCTCTGATGCTTTGGAAGCTCTCTGCGGCCCATGGATTTTGCTCTGAGATGCAACTAAGCAAATGTCAGGAAAATCCTACTAGAACGGCTGAACTTTATTTGTGATTAATTGGAGTCACTTTAAGTGATGGCAGGTGTGTAATGACTTCTATTTAACATGAGATTGAATGTGATTGGTTAATTCTGAACACAGCCACATCCCCAGTTATAAAAGGGTGTGCACACCTATGCAACCAGGTTATTGTGAGTTTTTTTATTTTTCCCCCTCAACGATTTCAGTTTGTTTTGCAATTGAATGATTCATGTTATTGGTCCTCCTTGGAGGGAAATGTTGAGCATGCAGCCATTAGCTGTATTTGATACTGACATTCCTTCTTTAACCCCTTTATGCTAAAGACTTGCTTCTCTGATGCTTTGCTTTCATGATATTTCCTGCCTGGGATTACATTGTATGGTTTATGTGTAACTGTAACTTGTTTTATTTTCCTCCAATAGACTTTCACATCCATTAAAGATGTTTTGGTGTCATTCGGGAGACGAGTTGTGTGCTATCCACTTTACAGGCATTTCAGTCTTGTGACCAAAGCTATTAAGGATACAAACATACTACTTAAATTAGGTAAGTGATGTCCTTCAGGCTGTCTGGGTCATGTTACATATATGTACGTAGGTAGCTATAGTCATAAGGATATTTAAAATATGTAAGCTACTGGGCTTATCGGCTGCTAGTAGGCCAGTGTTTAAGGTTGATCATTTAAAATGGACATGGGGCTCCTCTATGATGGACTGCGGTCCCACTCTCCATCCCAAAGCATGTTTGGGCTTTGGCCTAATGTTGTGGAGCCTGGAGAACTCCCCCACTTCTTGCTGCTATTTATATTTATTCACTTGGGTTCTTAATTTTTATTTGTAAAATTAATGTATAAGTTAATGTGAGTTAGCGCTGTGAGTTTTCTGTTTCTTTTGCTTTTCCGCTCTCCATCCCACCTGATCAGTGTGGAACACCTCCATCAAAAGTGATGTCCAGTATAATTCTGGATGAGGAGAGGGGTTTCCCAAACCTTCTTTCCCCACTGATTGAGTGCCTGTGCCATGATATGAAGGGGAGTGGAGTTTCCAAAAACTTAATTTCACCACTGATTTAAGCGGCAGTGATATTGAGCAGGGGGACGGGATGGAGGGAAGAGGTGTTTGTGAAGCCTCCCCTAGCCTATTTACTAAACGGCTGTACTGTGAAATGGAATAGATGGGGTTTGACAGTCTTTCTCTGCCCACTACTGTGGAGCAGGAGGTAGAGGGGAGAGGGTTTCTCATGCTGCCTCTCCACACTCATAAATGGCTATGTTGTGATGTGGAGGGGGACAGAGAAGGGAGGGGACAGGCATTTTCCAAACTTCCTCTGCCCACTGATGTGGAGAGGTGCAGATGATGTAGGGGAGAGGGGGTTTCCTAAGCCTCCTGTCCACACTGACCAAAGGCGAGATGTTCAAAAAGTCATCATAATGAAAAACTTGTCTGATCATATTTTCAGAAGTAAATCCGTCATGTTTGAAAATTAATCTAAAGAATTAAAAATGACGGTAAGAAGATCTCATTGAACATTGCCGTTAAAAATTCCGATCTTAAAAATTGTCTTTGATTTTGTCTTTGAAACGAAAATTTTCAAAGAAGCAAAGACATTATTTTGTCTTTAAAACAAAACTTTTCAAAGAAACAAAGACATTTTTTTGTCTTTTGAAATGAAAATTTTCAACGAAACAAAGACAAAAAAATTGCTTCTCAGTACTTTAATTTTTCTTCTCCAAGTTTAGACCTTTTTTATTATGTCAGGAAAAAATGACGTTAATCAGACAAAAAAATGACATTCAAACGAATATTTTTTTCTGAAAATACCGTATATTATGTCTGAAGATTAAACCACACCCACTTTTAAGACGGCTTTTTCCCTTTGACGGAGATGGTGGAATTGGATGCAAAAAATTGTGGAAACATGTCTGAGAATTGACGGATCATGATGTAAGAACTATTTTATTCTGATTACAGACAATTTCAGTTACCGCCACTTTCTGAACATCTCGCCCTAAGTGGCCATGCAGTGATATTGAGGGGGAAGGCGAGAGAAAAAAATTCAAATATCCTAAATGCCCATTTATGTAAATTGGGATTTTAACACAGGCTTAAGGCCGCCATTTAAATCAAATATATATTTTTTTTTGTTGGTTTGCCCCCAAATTACTTTTCTTTTGAATACAAGGCCCACATTCAAGGGTGAACGAAAAATGTAAAGAATTTTTATTTTAGGATCCAGCTGGGAGTATTAGGAGCCTGTGAAGGGATGAACGTACTACACACATTTAAGAGCCAACAATGAGATTTTAAGTCCCAAGCTTTAGCCCTAAGTATTGATATCTGCTCATTGGTGTTCCAAATTGGAATTTTGTGAGGTAGACCCCGACACCCGATGTTGTGGCCCTCTATAAATTTGATTGTTGAGTTTGCATCCTCCGACTCAATTTGAGTTTATGTCCCTCATTTAAGAGATTTTTTTATGAATAGTATTTGGTTTTAGATGGTGACTGATATTCACTTTTCACCGACATTCACAGGAAAGCATTATTTCAAAATCCCCACTCCTGCCCCTTTCAGTGACATCAGCTCCTTGATTCAGAAACCACCCACAGAACCCTACCAGGCCTTCAGACAGAGAACAAAAGGATTCAGATGAGGAAAAAATATCTGAGTTTTGAACATTAACTACAACAAGAATCAGTGTTCAGGATTCCGTTAAACATCTCCCTTGGTGTGAATGTCAAGTAGGGGTTGGAAAGTCTACCAGAGCCCCATTGTCTGTGTCTGATCAATCAACAAGAGTCAGCTTTTGTTGATAAATGGGAAGAAGCAGACATTTTAAAATAACTTTTTCTTGTGAATGGAAGTGTTTTATATGTGATGACTGGTGTCTGTCATTCTCTGAAATTACATACTATCAGTTAAAAAAGCAAATATTACTGTCTCGTTAACACATTAGATGCTAGAAAGGTCTCCAACGCATTGCTTAAGCAATGTATTGGAAACCTCTCTAGCATTCAAGGGGTTAAATGGGTAATAGAGAGCTTCCTCTGGATTGTAATTTCTTACAGATTTTGCTGTAATTTGTTCCAGTTTGTGTATTTGGCTGTAATTATTGCTCCCTGCTGTGTCATTCTGCATAGTGTGTTGTCTCTTTATAGACCAACAGTAATCATAATTAATAACCCATAATTGATACACCTGTTCTCATCCCTGGATATCATTAAAATATGCCCTGTTTGCTGTGCTTGGGGCCCAGAATAAGCCTGTCTGTGAACTGTACAGTCTATCTCAGACTTGGAAGTATTGCATTACTGTAACGTGCAGACAGCTCGGTGGCAGGATCTTGCCTGCACTGCTGTCATCTTGATTATATTCTATAGGGATCCCTGGGGCTTAAACCCTTTGAGTGCCAAAGGGATATGCAACACATTCCAGAGCAGTGTGTACCCTTTGGCACTCAAATGGTTAACATCAGGAGATTTGCCTCACTCCCAGTTAAGAGTTTACAATGGCCTGTGGCGTAGCTTCAATATGCTTGCCCCACTGCAGGATTGTGGTATTTTCTTAGGCTCTTTGACATTGACAACAGAAATTTAGCAGCCTCATGCTACACTTCCATCTTCTGTGTTTCTCACCTACTCCTGCATTCTCCTCAATGATCCTATTGCCATGGGGGGATGTCAGACTACCCATTTGAGCATACCTCCCAACATTTCAAATTGCCAAAGAGGGACACTTGTGTTTTAGGGGGTGTTTCTGTGGGTGTGGCTGGTGGGTGGGGCATTACCAAGAATTTTTAGGCTATTTCATGACCTATTGACACCTCCTTTTGTAACCTAATAAATTACTTATAACAAGACCAAAGTATTTTATTTCCACAGACTAATTTATAAATACAAATACTGACATTTACACAAACATTAATGTGAGTTTTATTTCAGTAGAGCAATGTGATACACTTATATACACACCACACAATCTGATCTCCTAAAAAGAGGGACATCAGGGTGGAAAAGAGGGACAGAGGGATTTGGGTCTAAAAGAGGGACTGTCCCTCCTAAAGAGGGACACTTGGGAGGTATGTTTGAGCATCTGTCCAATGTGATTGGCTGATATCCACAGGGTCAGCGATTTATTGGCGATGTGACGAGAGCCACAACCTTCAATGTAGCTTGTATGAAAGATCTGCTATTGGCTTCATAGGCTGCCATGTAGATGTCTGAGGCACGAGTCAGGTGACATCACTAAAGCACCATTGCTGCATTGATGTCTGTTGCAGGAAAGATGCCTTAACCCTTTGAGTGCCAGAGGGGTACGGAACGCATTACTTTGCAATGCGTTCCGTACTCCTCTGGCACTCAAAGGGTTAAATATTAGTATATATTACTTATTGAATGACACATATACTCAGTCTCTTTCATTTTCATTCTCTCTGTCTCATTCTATATCTCTCATTCTTTTTCTCTATCTCATTTTCTCTTTCTTTCATTCTCGTTCTTTCATTCTCGTTCTTTCATTCTCTCTCTCTCTCTCATTCTCTCTCACATTCTATCTCTCTCATTCTTTTTCTCTGTCTCATTCTCTCTTTCTTTCATTCTTGTTCTCTCATTCATTCTCTCTGTCTCCAATTCTTTTTCTCATACATACTCATTGGCTTTCTCGTTCTCTTTTCCTTCACTCTTATGCTTGATTTTTCTTGCTTGCTCTCACTTTCCTGCTTGCTCTCACTTTCCTGCTTGCTCTCACTTTCCTGCTTGCTCTCGTTCTCTCCGTCTTTCTCTTAACTACTTCTATTTCACTTTCTCATCATTTTTTTCCTCTTCTTTAAATTAAAGATACTTTTATAATGTGTTTTCTTTTGTCTCTTATGGTACACTTAGTTTGCACCAGAATTCTTCCTCCTTTTTTATTGTGCATAAGACTCTCTCTCTCTCTCTCTCTCTCTCTCTCTCATAACAGAAAGATAAATAACAAAAATATCAGAAATGGTAAACCTGGGCTTTCCAGTTATTCTCAATCATATAATCCTTAGCTGGCCAGTGACTGAAAAGCCACATTTTGCTCACCCTGATAGGGAGAGAGAGAGTGCTGCGCACATTTGTCTTT
This sequence comes from Rhinophrynus dorsalis, assembly GCA_037306005.1. Taxonomy (NCBI): domain Eukaryota; kingdom Metazoa; phylum Chordata; class Amphibia; order Anura; family Rhinophrynidae; genus Rhinophrynus; species Rhinophrynus dorsalis. The sequence goes on from CM074722.1 coordinate 51,007,882, forward strand.
CTGTTCCCCTCTATGCCCTAGCAGTGTGAGACCCAGTGTGCAAGCAAGAATATATCTGTCCTCATCATGTGGGCAAGTGTCTCTGTGGGGAAGCCGTGGGCTATGTTTTAGTTGAAGAAATGTGTGTTTTATTTAACACAATCTGGAAATGATTTCAGCCTGTGAATAGTCTGCCAAGAGCAGGGTGTGAAAATGTGAGCTTGAGGAGGAATGCCAGGGAGACGTGCAGCAGGAAGGAATCTCTGGTCTCTCTTTGTAGTACTGTGTGCTGGGAATCTGGCTCTAGAGTCGCCCTCCTGAATATGAATGTATTACAGTCATGTTTATTCTGAACTTCAGAGCTGAATTAATTAGCCACTAGGCAGCCTAGGCTACTGCCTAGGGCCTGTAGCAATGTAAAGGGCCTGGCCACAGGAGAAGCATCTGCAGTTGGGCCTCTTACAGACTCAGAGTGAAGCAGAGAAATGGGCCAGTGTCAGAGGACACAATACCTGCTGTATTCAGGTATTCTGCGCTGCAGACTGTGTTGGCGCCAGGGCTCAAAATTTCCACTCGCCACTAGCCAATGACGAGTGAAAATTTAGCCCTGGCGAGTAGAAATTCAGCCCTGGTTGGTATGTTATGGCTTGCAGTGGCGAGTAACTTTTCATGTCTGGCTAGCAGCAAAGGACTTCAACTTTTAAACCCTGGTTGGCGCTATATAAATAAACTATAATAAAAATAAAAGATTCAAACATGTAAGACACAGAACATGTTTGAATGTAGCACACAGACACCAGATTCAGGACAATACTCCAGCATGGATTACCTTCCCTGTCTCCAACACTGGCTGTTCTCTGTTGCAGAGCCAAATTAAAACTCCATAGGTTTCTTTCCAATTTGGGGCCCCTCCCCATACCTGCATACACACATTCAGCTCACCCTGACACACCTGGCACATACATTCAGTTCATCCTGCTGTTACAACACTCTTCAGTAAGCATGCACAGCTCCCTCTCTTTCCTAGTCCCTTACTCTACTCACATCCCAATCTAAGCACTAACCCAAAATGGTCCTGGAATGGTGGGGGTGGGGGGAATGCAATGCATTGGACACTAGCATCCAAAAGGTTAACCCTTTGAGTACCAGAGTCCAACGCATTGCGTTAGATACCCCTCTGGCACTCAAAGTGTTAAAAGATCCATTTAAATCAGTGGGTATTTTTAAAAAACGTTTATTGATTCCATGTGGTTGGCACCAGAATTGTAGCACTTTTATCATCAAAATGTTAAAGGTGATTGGCTGGAATAAAAGCAGTTGACTTGTACAGAGTATAAGATGTAGGCGACATCAGGGGACATCTCAAAAAAAGAAATAAATATATATATATTTTGAGTTTTGTAGTACACAATATACTGTATTTGCCGTCAGGACTCACTTTGATTAGAAATGTAACCATGCTGCCATTCTGGAGTTTGTGCTCTGTTGTGCACTAAAATGCTCCTATACCTACCCCAAAGTACAAATGCATGATTTTGTTTGTTAAAGTATGAGAGCATAAAATAAGCCACACTGACGGATTCATACACTCCTGGTAGAAAAGACTACTGTCTTGGCCAGCGGTCAGCCTTGGCAACCCTATCTGTTGGCTGCTTGGGGAGCTGTAGTCTCCAACAGCTAGAGGAAAGCCAAGGGTTACCAACCCCTCATTTAACCCCTTGAAGCAATGCGTTGGAGACCTTGCTGGCATTAAAAGGATTACAGAACAATATATGAAGTTAATTCATCAGGATATAGGAATGGTGCAAATAAAAATATATATTTGGCATTTCTGATGAGGACAACATTGATACGTATCTCTTTTTAAATCAATGGGAATTTTGGGAACATGATGTAAACTTGTTGCAATAAAAGGGTTAAAAAAACCAAAAACATTTGAATGTGGGAAATTTGGGAATTTTACGTGTTCCCTATGGTGCAGTTGGTTTGCTCCAGAATTGCTCAGATTCTTATTACATCAGCCTCAAATAAGTTAAGTAGTAAGGTATGAATTAGATTACATGCAGTGATGTCAGCAGTTATGTTATTTTATGGTGGAATTATGACCTCATAAGTATCAGATTTACATATTTGACTTTTTTTCCCCTTTTTAAATGAAGGCTGCAGATTTAACCTTTTGAGTTCCACAGGGGTGTGCAACACATTGCACAGCTTTCTGGCAATGAAATGTTTAAATCGTTCATAATTTACTGTGCACAGCCCACATATCAGTAGACATATTACATGGACCTACAGAGCTTTACACTCTGTATCTGAGAACTGGTGTATATCGTTCACCCTAATAGACTAAATCCATCATTTCACTTTCTGCTTCTGTTCCTGGAAATGTAATCCAAATGCCTTTTTTGTTACGTAGATACACACAATTCTGGCATGCAAATGGTTTAACTAATTTCACCACAATGAGTTGTGCACGCCAGAGGTACTCAACGGTTTAACCCTTTGAGTGCCAAGTGGGTATCTGATAACACTGCAAAGCAATGTGTCGGATACCCCCTGGCACACAAAGGGTTAAGAACTGTGTTCCGGACGCTAAAGAGATACAATACTAGAATACCATAGGGAAACCACCCCCAAATCCACATTGATCTAGATGTAATCCCTTGAATTCTAGAAAGGTATTTTTACATTGCATTCATTAAAAGTCCCATTTAAAGGTGCAGTAAACTTTTTTGTATGAAAACCTATATATTGTAGAGCTTTTCCTGCTGAGTAAAACAATGGCCCAAAAAGTTCAAATAACCAGTAAGTGAATTTACTGTGCATTTACTTCCTGATAGTTCTGACAAGAAGTGACTCAGCAATTACTATCACATTATATGGAGAACTGTAAGTCACTGACTTTCCTCTCCATTAGAATGTAACAGAATAACTAATTGGAATATGATCACTAGAGGGCACTGTTAATGAAAATAAACATGAGTTTAAACTGTAATAACGCTGTAAATATGCATCTGTCAGCAGTGGGAGCACCCTTATGTTACTCAAAAGGAATTGCCCTACAATATATGTCTTTTTATAAAAGAAGTTTACTGCTCGTTTAATTCTATTCTTTAGCTTAGTCTACAAGACCTGTTCACAGTGTGACATTAGTTTATTTGTGCATTTTCTCTTCCCAGGTAAAGCCGCCATATTGAAGTGCTTATTGGAAATCCATGCTATATTCCAAGAGAATGACCCGGCATACATCCTTAATGACCTGTACATCACAGACTATTGTATCTGGATTCAGAGAGTCAAGTAAGTTTGAAATAGAAACACATGAACACATTTATCCATTGCATAGATTGGTGAACAAAATGGGAAACCTTTTTTGTTTTAGACTTTTGGGAGTAACCTTGGCCCAGAATAGAGCTTTTTTTACCCCTTGAATGCCAGATAGGTCACCAATGCATTGCTTTGCAATGCATTGGAGACCTTTCCAGCATCCAAGGGGTTAAAGGGATAGTAATGTCTCTTTAAAATTAGTTGCCCGAGTCTTCGTTATATAATAAGGAAAATATGACTTTCACAAGCTAAGGCTATAGGCCCTGCTGAGACAGTGGGGAGAGTGCGAGAGTGAAAGGGTTACCAATACCAGACCCCTGGTTACCTGTTACTATTCCTAGCAACCACCAAATTAACCCCTGAAATCCCTCCTGCACTATCTCCCCAGTACTACAATTCACTGCCACCACCAAGACTTTATAACTGGGTGTCTTAGGTTACCCCAAACACAACAGAATTACAGTATAAAATCACCTTAATAATCAGACATATAGAATTAACCCTTTAGTAGCATGTTCTAACTGAGCTTCCTTCAGAGTAGTGAGTTCATGTTAGAGAACAGAGACAAGAGCTGATTAATTGAACATTTAATCTGAAAAAAGACTTCACAGTGCTGGTTACAAAAATACAGAAATAAAGGACATACACAAATAAAGATTACACATACGCAAAACAGTCCATAAAATAAAATGAGAGAAACACAAGAAATCCTTAAATACAATTACCGGTATTCTAAGGGTCCTTGGGAACTTCAGATGGTATATCCCCCTTCAGTTGTTACAAAGAAATTCACTGTTTTATCCAAAAACACATATTAAATAGTTTCCAGAGTTCCTTCTAAGAGGCCAAACCCCCTGGATGATCTCCATTAGAGCAGAGGGTCCAATATAGTTTATGATACTCTGTTCTGCTCTGGCGATGCTCATTCAGTTTCTGGTGATGTTATCTACTCAGCTAATTTAGCTAACACTTTCAAAGGTACAATAAAATACACCAAATACACAAATTATACATACCAGGGCCCTGCAAGGCCCATCTCATGCCTTGGCATGACAATTGCGCTATGGTTAAGCGCTTACTTCTTTGTAGTTCAAACATTATGAAGGACTGAAGATCCACCTTCTGCCCCTTTTTGGCCACCTCCCATGGAATCTGATATTGGGTCGTGTGACTCAACAGCTGCAGCAAGGGACAAACTTCAGTAAGTACAAGGGAAATCCTGCCCCCAATGTCGAAGGAGGACAGGATTTCACTTTGCTCACTGAAGTTTGTCCCTCGCTGCAGCCATCCCAACCAGCCTGCATCTTCTGAGTGTTGTGGGGAGAAAGGGAGGGTGGTGGATCTTCAGTGCTTCATAACTTTTGAACTACAAAGAAGTAAGAACTTAGACATAGAGCAATATGTTCCTTTTACTATACAGAATACTCGGTCAACTAATTTTAACTACACAATCACTTTAAAAGCCCAATTTCATTCAACAGGAATACATATTTGTCCCCTTTTGTGCAGTTGGTTTACTTCAGAATAACTCCAGTTTGCTTTGTTTCTGCTTCCTCCTGATCATCCGTTAGCTGAGACCCTACACCAGGAATTGTAAGACTCGTTACCGAGGTGGAACCTTTTGGTTTCACACTTAGGGCCTTGTGTCTTGAAGCGAAGTGGAAAAATTCGGAGGCAAACAAAGTGCACAGAGGAGAAATAAAAATGTTCCACTGATTTAAATGCGGATTTTACCCCACTGAATGCTAACAAGGTCTTCAGCTTAGTGTCACCATGCATGGATGACTTCTCAAGCATTCAAGTAAGCTCTATTTAAATCAATGGGAATTTCAGAGGAATTTTATTTCTCCCCCATCGGCAGCTGGCTTGTCCCAGAATTACTCCCACTTTTTTATTTATTTATTTATTTTTTGGAATATAAGGTCCTAATCTTTGTGGGATATAAACCCTTTAACCTCTTAGACGCTAGCATCTAAAAGGTTTACATAGTATCAGTACCTTAAGTATTGGAATGCTAATTAGTGCTTCAGTGCTAGTTTGCAGTCTAAGATTATTATGCCAGACATTCAACAGTTGCTGATAAAATTAGTGAAAATGTATGTCTGCTAGACATCGCCATAGTTACATAAGGAAAAGTAGCGTATTTGTTCTCACATTCACCAGATTGCGTATTGTAATAATCCACAAATGTATGCTGTTCATAGCATGATACCAGATGAGAGTTGGTACTGTGTTAGCCGTAGAAATACAGGAGGTGAATATAGTCAAGTGGATACCTTTATTGGCTAACTAAACAGATTTTAACATGCCTGACGAAGAGACCTAAGAGGTCTTGAAAGTTTACATCCTAAATCTGTTTAGTTGGCCAATAAAGGTATCAGCTTGACTATATTCCATTCATAGCATGCACTCTGCTTTGTCCTGTCTCTCGCCAATACTCTTACTCTAGTTTCCTCTCAGGTCCATTGCCTCTTCCTTCTCCACTTTGCCTTTGCCTTACCCTGCTTTCTGCTCTTGTCTGCAATCTAGTGGCTTGCCACTGCTCTGCAGTTTACCCACTTTTACTCTTGCCTCTTCCTTCTTCACCTCGCCTTTGCCTAATCTTGCCTCTGAACCTTTCTCCTCCTCGGGAGTTCAACATTGTGTCTCTGGGCGATCAACCTGGTCAGAATTCCTATCCCCTTCTCAGTCCTCAGCAGTAACTGGTTCTCTGATCCTGGTTGCTCCGTGGCTCAGCTGGGGAGGAACAATATGGTTTTGCGACCAGCACCTTTATACAGCCTTGGCTGCATCAATGGAGGTCCAATTGACTGTCTGTGCTCTCAAGCCCTGCTCTCCAGCCCCCCCTTCCCCTACAGTTTTTCAGCATTGTAACGTGACAAATGTATAGGGAACTCTGAGGGGGCGGGGGTGGTTCTTGGTGCTATATAAGAGGTAGGTGTTGCTAATGTATTAAACCAAAGAAAGAAGACAGTCGTGCACTGCTTCACACAAATAACATAAATGTGAAACTTGTATTTATTTACTTGTTTCAAATAGTGAAGATTTTTTTCTCATAAGAATTCTATATAAATGAACTGGTGGAAATGTTCTTGATGTCCCCACAAAGTCAGTGCAAGTGAACCCTGTTTGAAAGCAGGGGAGTTCAGCCGTGAGGGCATTGGATAGATTTAGCTTTAAATATAAAGCTTTTTCGTTCTTGTGGTGGGACATGAGTGTTTTTGTGAAGTAGACTAAGGCATATATGAAGGCTCTTTGTAATGCATGAATATGTTTATTTATATAGCACCACAAGTGTACGCAGCGCTTTACAATTTCAGGGTTTAAACAATACAGGGTTACAAATGCTTTGTAGAGTGAATCATTGGGTGGGAGGTCCCTGCCCAAAAGCTTACAATCTAAAGTGGTAATGGGAGACATACAGAGTACATAAGGGTCAAGTGCTGAATACAGTGCTAGTTCTGGTGATGATAGAGGACATCAGTAAAGTAAATAATTTATAAGAGCGTTCATTGTACAACATCAGTGCCTTCTAGAATGTTGAGGTTTTATCCATGAGGTGTGTTTTTAAGTGAGATTTGAAGGTTGTCAGCGAGGTGCAGTGGTGCAGGTTGGATGGTAAAGCATTCCATAGATATGGAGCAATGAGAGAGAAAGGTTTGATACGTGACAGGGCTGTAGACACAAAAGGTGCTGAGAAAAGACAATCATTGGCTGAATGTAAGTGGCGGGATGGGTTATAGCGGGAGATCAGAGTGGAAATGTAAGAAGGCGTAGAGGAGAGAAGTGTCTTGAAAGAGAGAAGTAAGATTTTGTGAGATATCCAGAGATTGATAGGCAGCCATTGGACAAACCTAGGTGACAGAAGAGTAATTCATGCTGCAGCATTCTGTATAGATTGAAGTGGATGGAAATGGGAAGCGGGAATGCCAGACAGAAGAATGTTGCAATAGTCCATGCGGGAGAGGATGATTGCATGTATAAGAATTTTAGCTGTGGAGGAGCAGAGGAAGGGACGAATTTTGGCAATGTTACACAAAAGAAAGCAACAGGATTTAGCAATGGCATTAATATGAGGGGAAAATGAGAGAGACTTGTCAATTATCACCCCTAGACACCGTGCTTCTGATACTGGATTTATGGTAGTGCCATTTACAGTCACCTGGAAGGGTGCTACAGGGCCAGGCCTAGGTGGGATGAGGAGTAGCTCAGTTTTAGACATATTGAGTTTGAAGTGCCTATGAGCCATCCAGTCTGAGATACCCAAGAGGCAATCTGTGATATCAGAAGTCAGTCGAGGTGCAGATAAGTAAATCTGCGTGTCATCTAGGGCTGCAACTAACTATTATTTTGATAATCGATTAGTTGGACGATTATTTTTTCGATTAATCGGATAAAAAACAATATGCTAATGTTTCATTATTTAAATGCCTCTTTTTCACTTCTCTTGTCCCCCCATGCCCTCTTTCACTCTACTTGTCCCCCCATGGCCTGTTTTTCACTCCTATTGCCCCCATGCATTCTTTTTCACTCCACTTGTCCCTCCATCCTGTCTTTTTCACTCCTCTTGCCCCCATGCCCTGTCTTTCACGCCTATTGCCCCCATGCCCTCTTTCTTCACTCCTCTTGTCCCCCTGCCCTGTCTTTCACTCCTCTTGCCCCCCCATGCCCTCTTTCTTCACTCCTCTTGTCCCCCTGCCCTGTCTTTCACTCCTCTTGCCCCCCCATGCCCTCTTTCTTTACTCCTCTTGTCCCCCATGCCCTGTCTTTCACTCCTCTTTCCCCCATGCCCTCTCTTTCACTCCTATTGCCCCCATGCCCTCTCTTTCACTCCTATTGCCCCCATGCCCTCTTTTTCAGTTCTCTTGTCCCCCCATGCCCTCTTTCACTCCACTTGTCCCCCATGACCTATTACACTCCACTTGCCCCATGCCTTCTTTTTCACTCCTCTTGCCCCATGCCCACTTTCTTTACTCCTCTTGTCCCCCATGCCCTGTCTTTCACTTCTATTGCCCCCATGCCCTCGTTCACTCCACTTGTCCCCCATGCCCTATTTCACTCCACTTGCCCTCATGCCTTCTTTTTTACTCCACTTGTCCCTCCATGCTGTCTTTTTCACTCCTCTTGCCCCCATGCCCTGTCTTTCACGCCTATTGCCCCCATGCCCTCTTTCTTCACTCCTCTTGTTCCCCTGCCCTGTCTTTCACTCCTCTTGCCCCCCATGCCCTCTTTCTTTACTCCTCTTGTCCCCCATGCCCTATTTCACTCCTATTGCCCCCATGCATTCTTTTTCACTCCACTTGTCCCTCCATGCTGTCTTTTTCACTCCTCTTGCCCCCCATGCCCTCTTTCTTTACTCCTCTTGTCCCCCATGCCCTGTCTTTCACTCCTCTTTCCCCCATGCCCTCTCTTTCACTCCTATTGCCCCCATGCCCTCTTTTTCACTCCACTTATCCTCATGCCTCTTTTTCAGTTCTCTTGTCCCCCCATGCCCTCTTTCACTCCACTTGTCCCCCATGCCCTATTACACTCCACTTGCCCCCATGCCTTCTTTTTCACTCCTCTTGCCCCATGCCCACTTTCTTTACACCTCTTGTCCCCCATGCCCTGTCTTTCACTTCTATTGCCCCCATGCCCTCGTTCACTCCACTTGTCCCCCATGCCCTATTTCACTCCACTTGCCCCCATGCCTTCTTTTTTACTCCACTTGCTCCCCCGTGCCTTTTTTTTTTTTTTTTACTAATTTTGCTCCTGAATGCCTTTCTCTCCCCCTTGCCTCTTGTCCAGATGATTGCAAGGCTGTGCACTCTGTAATGCCCGCAGGATCTTTCTGTCTCTGTGCCCGCACTGGTGACGACAGCCGCGACTGAATGCAATGACACGCGGTGACGCCGCTAGGTAAATGCTGGGGCTTTCTTCCTCACTCTGGGAGCCAGATTTAAACTTGCATTTGCAGGTGAAGAACACCCCAGCATTTGCCACGTGTCACTCGGGTAACAACAGTAAATCTAGGTGGGGGGGGGGGCAGGCATTTGTGTGCTAGTATCCTCGTCCTGATCATGCCTCCAGTGTAACTTGGAGGAGGCCAGGCGCAAGGAAGGCAGGCACTGACCAAGTGAGGCAGCATGATGAGCACTGGTGCAGAGTGACTAGCGCTGCTGTGCTCATCATTCTGCCTCAGTCAGTGAGTGCCTGCCTTCCTTGAGCCTGGCCTCCTCCAAGTTACACTGGAGGCATGATCAGGATGAGGATACTAGCACACAAATGCCTGCCCCCCCCACCTAGATTTACTGTTGTTACCCGAGTGACACGCAGGCGGACTCGCGCGATTGCATGCGTGCGCAAAATGTAACTTTTTGGCACACATGCTCACAATGTCTGAATTATGCGCAATGATGACACGGTGACGCCAGTCACATGATAAGCGTGCTGTGCGTCTTAGGCTGCACTGTGGCCAAAAGTACAGGTCAGGAAAAATCGGGACATATGTATGTGCTGCAGCTCCCCCCTGCACAACTAATCGCTGCACAACTAATCGATAATGAGAATCGTTGGCAACGATTATCATTATCAATTTTTATCGATTAAATCGATTAGTTGTTGCAGCCCTAGTGTCATCTGCATAAATGTAATGTGAGATTGGCTTACAACACCCATTTCTACAGTGATTAGCTAAAAATTTAAAGAATGTGAGTTGAATATTGATTATAAACCTTTTTTTTTTGTTTGTGTATTTTTTGTTTTTTTTTGGGGGGGGGGGGTGTTCTTTAGATGCCCAGCCCATGTGTCATCTGTTTCGGTACCTCCTATTCTACAAATATCTGCCCCAAGTCGTATGCCAGTTAGCCAGCAAAGTGATATTGTGAACAGTATGAAAAAAAACTTGGAGGTTTATCTTTGGAAACTACTTCTTTAGATCCTACACAATATCAAGATCCATCAATGGTCCTAGAACATTTTCTAATATGTTTGTCTGGCTGCTTCTCTCGCTTTCTCTCTCACTCATTTGCACTCCCAAAGGAATAATTGCTCTCACATGAGCTATAAAAATGGGGTGAATTTTCATTATATGAAGTATTTTTGATACAATCTCTGCTTTTATACAGTTCTAAGGCCAAATATAAACATTTGATTTTAATTTTGCAGCTTCGTCTACTATAAATAAATACTCTAAGAGCAGTCGGTTAGTTACTAGTACTGATTAAAATACATTTTATGGAGGGGGGGGGCATATATTTTCTGTATCTGCAGATTTTTCTTTTGCAACCAGCAATATAATGGAGGCGGCAATGGAGAGATCTGGAATTTCTAATGACTTGGCTTAAAAAAAATAAATAAATAAATAAACAGGAGAAATCAAAAGTCTGTTTAACCATATTTCATTCTCAAGATCATTAATCTAAACCAGGGCTGTCCAAGTTCAGTCCGCAAGGGCCACCAACAGGCCAGGATTTAAGGATTTCCCTGATTAAGCAAAGGTGAGTCAGTCACAATAAATGATCCACTGATAACTCTCTTTGCTTAATTAGGGAAATCCTTAAATCCTGGCCAGTTGGGGGCCCTTGTGGACTGAACTTGGACATCCCTGATGTAAAAAACTATTTTATAGTTTAGACTTAACATCTTCAGTATGTCACAATCGGAAAGCTTTCCCAGATCTGTTCTAGTGTCAAACAGCCGTGGCCTACTGATCCGAGAATGAACCAACCACTGCTCCCTTTCCTCTTAAATCTGTCGTTGATAAGGTGCTTTCCTCCCTCTATGCATGAGTCAAACCAGAAGAATAAAGCAAAAAAGATTACTCAGCTCTCATTGCATCCATGGTGGGATGGTCTTTGGAAGCTAAATAAAAAAATCTCCTGTTTCCTACTCTCTCCTGTTCTCTCTGTTGCAATGGCTATGGAAAATGATGCTTTAATACAGCGAATTAGCCCTTTTTGAACTTTTGTGACATGATTACAGGCAAAGTTGCCATTAAAAAACATGTGAACAAGATTCATATTTTTTGTGCATATTTTTTTCTGCATAATGATAAGTACGAAGTGTACATGATTACATTAGTCAATGGTAATTATTGTTTTTCAATATAGAACAACATATACACTTTCTGAAACACTAGCTTTGTTCCAGTGACCACTGGTAGTCACAGATCTGCACACAGGCTATCTGAAACCCCAGCCTTGTTCCATTGGTAATCACAGAATCAAACTACACTATCTAGCTGTGGAACCTCATGAACTACTTATTGGAGCTCTGAGGTTCTAAGGAACATTGCTTGAGAACCGCTACCGTATGCCATGGACCCCACACATAAGGCACCTTCTCCTGCCTCCTTGCAATAATCATTTGTGGTAAACTGGCTGGGTATGGTACTGGAAGCCAAAAGCTGTATAAAAATGTTTACGTGATGGACAGTGCCAGCCGAGGTGGAGGAATTAGGGCTCTGTACACTGACAGGAGTGTTACTTTTTGCTGTGGGGCTGCAGCTGATTTTCCCCAGAGCTTATGACTTATTAAATGTGCCAGTTGTTGTTGGACTACAACTCTTATCATTCTCAGCTGACCAGATAATGGTGTTTGAAGTGCAACAATACCCAGAGAGCTGCAAGTTGTTCACCTCCTGCTTTGTGTAGTGCCTTGCCCTTCCTAGTACCTTAGTCCTCATTCTCTCGGGAGAGACTTTGTTGCAGCAATACAAAATTACAGTTGCAAAGGACTGTAGCTGTAGTTAGACATATGAATTACTCCATACTAACCAATTACATTTATTCTATGAAACTTGTTCAGACAAAACTGCTATAACCCAAATGTTATGCTTAATGAATATTTTGCTATGGACTAAAATCTAAGTAAACACTATTTGTTCTGATACTTTAAGAGGAACCGTCACCTGTTCAAATTCTCTCATCAGTGGAACATCCATTGTGACAGGATAAGGTGCTCGGTTCACTTTAACTCTTTGTGTGCCAGAGGGGTATTTGCATACCCCTCTGGCACTCAAAGGGTTAAAGTGGACTGAGCAGCTTATGGCAACTTGGGTATACCAATTTACGTGATTTTGACAGAGATTTAAAATTCAGATATGTTTTGTTAGCTATTTATGAAATATTTAGCTTTTAAATATTTGTCAGTTTATGAAAATGAGTTCGTACTGGCCAATGGGTAGTGGCTGATGGGGAGGGAGAGCAATGAGGAATTTTAATATCTGGTTGACATGCCAGCCAATACTGTCTAATCTGCACACATGGGCAAATAAATAATGCTAAACTGTATGTCACTGACTTTCCTCTCCAGTAGAATGTAAGAATAAGTAATTGGAATTTGATCATTAGAGGGCACTGCTAATGTAAAAAAAAAAAAAAAAAAAGTTTAGACTGTAATAACTGGATATATGCATATCTGAGCCGTGGGATACCCTTATTTTAAACAGTTAAGTTTACTGCTCCTTTAAAAAAAAAAAAATAAAAAAAAATAAATAGCTAACACGATTCTTCAGAATCACAGAATTTGTTAAGATATTAATTCTGCTTTAAGTTACTCAGTGACAAGAATATATTCGTTTTGTTTGACAGTATCTCCCCGAAGTCATTTCATGCTGTCTGGAATCATGCAAGTTGCATTTTACGTCCCTTGGTGATTTACTGCCTTGTTCTGAGAGTAACATAGTGTCTGACCTCAATATCCGTGTCCAAGTGGAACTCTGTAATCCATTTCACTGCCTCTATATGGAAATATTAAGAACAATACACTTGGGAGCAAAGTGACAGATAAGTATTTGGCAGGGAGGTCTGTCGCACACATTCTAGTACTGATTTTTAACAAATATACTATAGGTGAGCTCTAAAAATTAAATATTGTGAAAATATAGTTATTTGTATTATAACATAAAATCAGCTGCTTCAAAACCCCTATCTATTACCATACCTGGGAACTTTTAATTGTCTCCCTGGAGGGGAATCCTCTGATGCCATATGGGGGTGTGAGAAATTACTTGAATTGTGTCAATAAGGGGTGGGGCTTGATGCGAGTTGGGGGGCAGGGCTTAAAGGTGTGACTCAGATGTAAAATAAAGCTGGTGAAGGAGGAACACATGGGGAAAGAGCGGAAATGGGCAGAGTTTCAATGTAAACTCCCCACATCCGGAGGAATCAGCCTCTGCCCCGGATACCCAGTAAAGCAGTGTCAAAACCAGAGTCTCCGGGGCAAATCCGGAGCGTTCCCAGGTATGTTTATTACTAAGAGTGAACCATGTACCCAAAAATGTGGGCGAGCGCTATGTGGAAGACAATGTGCTCTATAAAAACAATATAACACTGTATAACAATTCACAATAACAACAAAACCATATATAGTGTTACATATAATTGTGTACTCACAGTTCTCTGGAGGAAGTGATGATATTCATATATTTCACTCTCGAGGTAGGGGTGAGATAAATATGCAAAAAGAAAGAAAACTGCAAAACATGGTGTGATCTGTGTGTAACAATATATAAATATCACCAAAATTGTGATCTAATCTTCCGGAATAGAATAGATAGTCCCAAATTAATAATGTTTCTTATTAATATTTCTAGTCTGACTTCTTGCTGGTCCTAATATGATATCTGGAAATCAGATGTTTCAACAAAGAGCGATAACATTTTTCTTCAACTCACTTTTAAATAATTATGCTTAATCGGTCAAAAAGTGATTGAGTCAAGCTGTTTTAGCGTGTGGGGATATTAATCTGGCTGCCCTCACTCAGCTATCCACAGGATTCTCAGGAATACGTCAGAAGTGAAACCACAGGTATAATAACAATCATTGGTAATAACACTTTTGATGTCAGCCTGGGAACAAGATTTATAATTCCCAGGACTATCAAGGCTTGTGGGGATTTTTTAAAAACCGTCCCCGACTCTGTCAAATCTGTATCCTGTCCAAAGGGAAGATGTCCAGGGAATCGGCTTCTCACTCCAGGTCGGAAATCTCAGAAAATATAAATATACGTGTGTTGTGCGTTTAAAAATGTTTTTATTACAAAATAAAAAAAACATATCTCTCGATATCCTATATAATAATTCGCTAATTAGTGTGTAACGCCGTGACATGCGCAGTAGACACTGCTGCGCATGCTGCAGTCATGCGTAGTAGAGACTGCCACGCCACGGCTGATACAGAGCTGGGCGCTCCGAAGGAGCGTCCAGCTCTGTATCAGCCGTGGCGCGGGCAGTCTCCACTGCGCGTGACTGCCCCACAACCGGGTGGCAGTGGCACTGTAGCCCGTGTAACGGGCTGTTCAACTAGTTTCTAATAAAAAGCTCAACGCGTTTCAAAACATAAAAGTTTTTTTCCTCGGGAGCTAACTAGCCATTCAGTCAAACCTGTCCCAAGGAAGGTATCATGAAAAGAGAACTCAAAATCGAATCTATATATAACATTGACCCTCCATATGCCAACTTCACGTTATATAACCCAATTTCTTCCCATCAGTGCGTGTATAATAAAAAAAATAATGATATAAAACATATATTTCCTGAAAATAGACTAACGTACGAATCAGAAAATGGCTGAAATTTCTTCCTATACAAAATTAGTTTTCAGAAATGTATACTAAACTCACAATTTACTGGACAACATATCATGCAGACCTAGCATAAAAGTCCCAACAAGTATGAAATGTGAATACCAGAATTACTGATACCCAATATGTGAGGTTCACAAATATATGTCCTTCTCTGTGCTATCAAATTAGTAAAAAATTCAATTGAATGTTTTATGCAGATAACCAAAATGTACTAACATGGTCTGAAGACATAATTACCAAATAACATCAAAATAGCTCCCTAAAAGCATATATTTCTTTAAAGTAGATATCCCACTGAATCAGATGAGGGGTCACTTGCCTTTCTACCCCTAGCCTGGTGTGTGCCAATGCATTTGTTTACATTTCCATCCCTGTAACAGGTACTAACATCTTTGAAAACTATTACATTTCCTATTGTATTCATTACCTCTGATCTTCCTAGAGAAATGACACCTCGTTAAGTTGACATACTGTAGATAATGCCTCAAACACAAAACTACATCAACTACAATCCATTTTTCAAAGATGACTTTAGTCTACTAGAATGGTTGTAACAACTATAGAAGTAGACAATCCACCACATCAAATGAGAGGTCATTTGCCTTTTTACCCCTAGGCTGGTGTGCAGAAATGCTTCCATAAGGAGAAAACATGTTTTTTTAAGCTGCAATCACTTCAAAGATAATAGGCTTTTTAAACACCATAGAATTTCCTGCTGTAGTGCAATCCGAGTACAATCAGTTGACATACCATAGGCGGCGTTGGGAAAATGGCTCCCAGTAGAACAGGGCTGGGAAATCCAGAAAGTGTATGTGTAGTTCTGTGGCTACTAGTGGAATGGGGCTGTGGAATTGGCTATTGTATAGATATAAATATTAAAGCTGTTGCAACAAAATTCCAAATTCCAAAATTAACTGATATCAAAACAATTGCAAATATACTAATAGAACTCACCCATATCGGTATAGGATGGCAAATCCGGAGCAGCCCCAAACAAATCACAGCATGATTTCAGCAAACAAGAAGATATGGGTTAGGAGCGCTACATGGACTCGCCTGAGCTAAACAGACCCAAAAGGAAACTTCCATTTTCTTAAAATTTCACTTTATTGTAGTCATCTTTAAAAGAATTCAAAGTATAGACAGAGGATCATAAGATATCACAAGAGTTCCAGTGATGATGATCCGCCTGACATGTTTCCTGGGAGGACTCCCACTTAATCATAGGCTTGAGGAATTGGTTATTGTATGTTTGGCTTTGTGGCTTCCAGTTGGACAGTGGAACAAGGCTGACGTATGAGGCCGTGGGGGTAAAATAAGGGTGAAGTGTGAGACAGTGTATGTGTGGTTCTGTGTCTACCAGTGGAAAGTGGAATAAGGCTGGGGAAACAAATAGTGTTTGTATTTATCTGATGACCCGTGGGCACTGGTTCAAGACAGGTGTCAAACAAGTGTATGTGAGTTCCTGTGGTTATAAGTGGAGCATGTCAGACAGTGATAGTTTGCTTTTGTGACTACTAATGGAGATTGGAACAAAGCTGGGGTGTATGTGTGAGTGCTGGGGGGTGTCCTCAGTAGGGTGGGCACAGAATCACTCCTTGTGCTCCCTTCCTGGTATTGATCGCCATTGTGATCACAATTGGCAGTCAGTACTGCAATCTGGAATACACTCACTGCCTTCCCTTACCTACATCCATAACCTTGGGAGTTATGCACTAAGGTGTGATAAAGAGGTGATAATTTGGGCTTCTCCAGTGAGATCACATCTCCAATATCTTTTTTTATTCTATGGGACAATGCTGTAAGATTTCTCCAGCTTGAGAGATCTTAGTGCAGAGGCTCCATAGAACAACAAAAGAACTGGAGAAGTGGTATCACTGGAGAATGCATCTCCACATTGTCACCTGTTTATCACACCTTAGTAAATAACACCCCCCAGGTGTTCTTCACAATTTTGGGCTGTGTTTGAGGACCTTGAAAGCCCATTTGATTATGTGAATAGGTCTTCAAGGTCCTCAGAGGTCATCAAACTCAAACCAGAAGTTTAGAGAAGACTGGGTCGAGGAGGGAGATGTGCGAAGGCAGTGACTGCTGTCCAGGTTACCGTATTAATCTTCTATCACGATCACAGTGGTAGTAATTACAGTACATGTATGATCTCTATGGCCAGAGGAGAAATCCTTTATATTTTAATTGTGAAACCTGGCACTGCAGTTTAAGTAAAATCCACCCCTACATCCAGGGCCAGTTTGATGCTCCTGCCTGCTAAGGGAATGAAGGGATAAGCTTCTAAACAGGACCTTGCAAAATTTGCAAGGTTGTCTAACAAGCCCGTTTTGCCAAAATGGTGTATTTTACTGGCTTGGCAACCAAAGGGTTTAAATAACACTAAGGGCTTTGCATTCAGATGAAAACTGGAGTAGGTCTGGGGCAAACCAACTGTACCATAAGGGAGACAAAAATTTCCCTTTGAATTGAATGGGGGGGGAGTTATCCCCTTGAATACTAGATATTCTTCAGATCCCCTTTTACTTTTTCAAAAAACTCTGAGGTTCACAGAACCCAGTTTGAGAACCACTGTTACATAGGACTTAAAGGGATAGTAATACTTCATTTTAACTTTTTATTTTATTTTGTAGGCATTAAAAAAACATGAAGAATGATATAAGTCTTATCTCTCAAACCTTTATGGTTTATGAGATATTCACAAGCAAAGTTCCCCTCCCCGGGTGAGTCTGGTTGTATGACAGTACAGATAACAGAAGGGGACAATTTTCTTTGTATGAAAACAATGAAAGCCCTTCCCCCCTTGACAAGTTTTTCAGCTTTTTCCATTATCTTAATTGAAGATTGTCCCTCTCTGCAGTCTACCTGGGCATCTCCCTTCTGATCTGGTTGAACAGGGGGGGATACTTTGTTTGTGAATATCTCTTAAACCATAAAGGTTTCAGAGATAAGACTTATATCATTCTTCATGTTTTTTTAATGCCTACAAAATAAAATAAAGTTAAAATGAAGTATTACTATCCCTTTAAACAGTGCATGATTCCATGTTGTGAACAACCCGTCCTCCAACAAATATAAGAAGTAATGAACGCCAAACCTGTGTTGTTACATCTTATTAGGGAAACTGGTTTCTTGAATTTATTACATGATAAACTAAAATTGTAGTCCTCTGCCTGGGGGAGTGCACCCATGTGTAACAATCTCTTTTCATCTGTTCACAGTCTGTGGCATTTCAATTATTCACAAAGACTCTAACCTTAGAAACACTGGATCAAGGATAAATGGAGGTTACTTTACTTCAGTCTAGTTCTTCTCTATATACTGGTTTGGTGGGTGGCTTATTCCTGGGGTTAGTATGGCTAGTGCCGGACATACTGCATAGAACAATAAGGCAACATTGAGACAGAGCACTGCTTTTGCTACCTAGAGGTACAATTCTATAAGCCAAAGAGGTACAGTTCTGAAGGAAATCAATTACACCATAGTGGACAAATTAGCATTCCTACAATACCCATTTATTTAAAAGGGTCTCTCTTCCTGTTTGGAACATAGGAACCATGATTGAAATCCCCTTGTTCAGGTGGGCAGGGCACATGCAAAAAGAGTTCTCAGAGTCAGTGACTCCCATTCTGCACCACCTCACCCTGCTTAGACCTGCACAGTTTGAAACATGTCCTTCCAGGAGGAGGAAACAAGGGCAAAGCTCTCTTAGTCAGACTTACTTTTTTTTATTTCTGTGCTGCCTAATCCCCCAATAGGAAGTACAATTGTACAGCTCTGTGGAGGAAGGCTTATGTTCATAGCCAATATTCCTCACAGCTTCTATGAAACGTCTCTATTTACAGTGGGAGTGTGACGATTGAAGTCAGGATTGCTACTGAGTGCACAGGTCCTTTGAGTATATCCCTATTTCTTTATCTGGCAGTCACATTTGTATGTGGTTTGATAGCCTGCAGTGCACTCAGCTGCTGACTCGCTTAGAAGCAGCACATCCATATCTTATGTTGCACTTCTGTGTTCCTATTCCAGCAGTAGTGAAAGTTTTAACTCCTGCACTGCTTGTCTATGGGCATTCCTTGTTCAAGGCGATGTCTCTCCTTTTAGAGGTACATTCTCATGTTGGCAGTGATGATTTTATACTTAGTTCATGCTTTTCGGCAACTTTTATTACTTATATAAACCTATTAACTTTTGGGGTCTCTGGCTTTAAGAATAGCACTTTCGGCGGCCATATTCCTGGGAACATAGAACACTATCCTGGAACTTCTCATGTCTCGGCACTTGTTTAATATGCAGTAAGAGGGTTAAAGTGTGGTTGCAATCTTTATTGCTCACTACCAGAGTTCCGTGGGACACTCGTACATACCAGGAGATACCGTATGGTAATGGATGGAAAGTCGTCAGGTCATTTTTATTACTGGAAGACTACATTTCCCAGAAGCCACTTCTTCCTGGGCTTTTTGGCAGGGGAAGAGGCGGTCCCTGATGGACTCTCTTCCTTTTTGGATTTATATGGCCTACGATGAGGCTGGTTTCTCCCTCATGGTTGCCATATTAACCCCTTGCAGCCAGGGCCTGATTTACATCTCAGGAGCCTGCAGGCACAGAAATCTGAAGCCCCCCCCGCCCCCAAATTGGTCATCTCCACTGGACACCTCCACAATGCTCCAAATCTACACATTACCCCCCCATATCCATACTGCCCTCACATCAGCTCCACTTTGCCCTCACATTACCCCCATCATCTCCACATTGCCCCCAACTTGCCCCCACATTGCCCCCATCAGCTCCAACTTGCCCCCATCAGCTCCAAATTGCTCCCACTTTACCCCCATCAGCTCCAACTTCCAACTTGCCCCCATCAGCTCCAACTTGCGCCCATCAGCTCCAATTTGTCCTCACATTACCCCCATCAGCTCCACATTGCCCCATTTCTTATCTCCCTGGTGGTCCAGCGGCAGGAGAAGTCTGTGCCTGCTTCTGCACAGACCTGTAGTTCCTGTTGCTCCCGCACGGTCTACTTTGTAAGAATACCGAGCGCTGGGAGATGATGTCATCTCCCAGCGCTCTCCATTACTAAAGAGCCACTGAGGGAGCAACAGCAGGATCTCACCGGGCGGCAGACAGGCAGCGGGTATTTATTTTTATTTAAAAAAATAAATAAATAATTGATTACAATGATAGGCAGATGCCTACTCTGCCTTATGGCAAATCTGGCCCTGCTTGCAGCCAGAGTATTTTAAAGCTTTTTTGAGTACATTGATTCTATTGTCAGTCTTCTTTTCCTATTTTATCTTGTACTTCAGGGGTCTTGTGATTATGTCAGATCCCAGGGAAGACACGGGCAAATCCAAAACTACTAGGAATTCAGGGGTGCCTCTAATTCCTTTAAGCTATTGTTCATCATGCAGATTGTGATTCTTAATGAGTTTTGTGGTATTCTATGTCCCCTTTGCTCTTGGGTGTCTGTTCCATCTTCCGGGACCTCAGCTTGTATGGGTTAAGGCCCTTATTTACTCAGTTCTATCCCCTCCTCTGTCATGGGGTCTTGGATACTTGGTCCATGAGGTATCCCCATAATTGGATTCCTCCCCTGAGGAACAAGAAAATGATGCAGACAACTTAAAGCCATCCTTCTCTGTGTGGAAAACACCTGCTTTTCTGCTGAGGGTCTTATTCACACTATCCTAGAGATTTTTAAGGTATCTGAGGCTTCCAGTTCTAGTTCCACGGATATTTTTAAGATAAGTGAAAAGGAGGTTGTGGCTTTCCTCTTCACCATTCCATGAACTGGTGGCTTTTAGAGAAATGGAAAATGCCTGACAGGAGGTTCTTCCTTACCTGGCAAATTTATCTCCTCTGCTCTGTTCTACTGAGGCTTTAGTGCAGTTGGCCACTGCCCCTGTAGAAGATCCGCCAGTTTCTCACTTTGCTAAGAATACTGCTTTTCCACTGGTAGATACTGTGGATACCAGGGGTTCAGACAGATAAACCCCTGGATTCCTTTATTAAGGCAAACTTATGCCCTTTGTTACTACTATACACCCAACTTTTGCCATTGCATGGGTCACTAGGGCTATGGCGATCTTGGGGGACCAGCTTCTGGATGCTGTCTAACCAGATGCATCTATGGAGGCCCCAGTGGTCCTTATTGCTAAGATCCTTGCATCTAATGCTAACCTTGCTAAAACAGCTTTTGATGTCGCTAAGCTTACTGGAAAGACATCGGCTTTTTCTGTGGTTGCACATCTCACTTTGTGGCTTAAGATTTGGTCACCCGCCATTCCTCCAAGAGAGATCCTTGGTATCTCTACTCTATGTGGGCAAACAGTTCTTTGGCCTGGAAGTGGACATGGTTATCAGACATGTCACTGGAGGCATAGGTTACTCCTAACATATGATGAAGTTAAAATTAAAAAAAAAAAAAATGACATGACCATGAGCCTTTATTGTCCACTCAATACACATATTTGAGAAAAAATACATAAATTGGGCTCTAAATCAAGTTTTTGAACAATGCAGTACTATTCCATTTTCAAATATTATGCTAAAGGAGTTGATAGATTTTAAAAGCTTAATTTCTGGGCATCTGCAGGGTGGCATAAGGGGGCACTTACCCCCTCCCCTCCCTTCCCCAGGGCTGGATTACCATGGGGCTGGGCAGGCTGGCCAGGGGGGCATATTTTGGCTTTACTGCTACCCCCAGAAAAAAATTCTGTGCACACCCGTGGTTCTGTTTACACCGCTTTAATTCATTAGTTTCTTTCTTCCGTATTACCAAGTACCTTTTATGATAAAAGGCCTTATTTTCTCTTCTGAGAGAAATTGCCCTTTCAGCAGAAAAAAATAGCGGACAAAGTCTCAGTCGGCTACAACGTAATCATGTAAAAGATGTTCCCTGAGGTGGACTCCCGAAATCTCAGAAGCAGCAAAGTAAAATGGCTAAAATTAAATTAAAAAAAACAAAACAAAACTCAAGAAAAGGGTTCCAGTGCTCCATGCAGCTCTAAGATAATCAAGGTCTTAAAGGGACAGTAATGTCCCATAAAAAATTATTCTTGTTTTGTTTAAAAAAATAAATTATGTGGCACAAATCCTATGTTTGATATTCTCATCTAAAGTTTCCCTTTTCCTGATATCAGCTGTAAAGCTGACAGCAGGAGATTTGAGTCTGCTGATTTGAGGAGGCTCTTCAGCAGAGCCGAAATTGCGTTATTTAAAAATAACTACTTCATTAGAATGGTCTTCAAAGTGTGCTTGCAAACCAGGCACACTTTGCAGATCTTTCCAGTGAAGTAATTCTTTTTAAATAACGTGATTTTGGCTTTGCTGCAGAGCCGCTGGCTGGTCCCCAGTCCGGCATCTCCTGCTGTCAGCACGGTGCTGACGTCAGGAGAAGGGGAGGGAGGGGGGAACTTTTAAATAACACGATTTCGGCTCTGCTGAAGAGCCTTTTCGAGTTGGCTGACTCAGATCTCAGAAGGAAAACTTTAGATGTGAATATCTTTCAAACCATAAAGGTTTGAGAGAGAGGATTTGTGCCACATAATTTATTTTTTTTAAACTCTTCAAAACAAGAAGAATTTTTTATGGGACAATAATGCCCCTTTAATTAGCAAATGGGAGATATTGTAATGATAAACAAATGCAATTGAAGCATGAAGTCTAAACCATATAATTTTATGGCACAATTAGGCTGGGTTCATATGGTGACTGCTCTGTAACACTGATGAACTCACCTGACGTACCCAGTTTCCTCTGGAGATCCAGCCCCTGGGTTGGGGGACCTGTTCTCAGAGTGTGACTGATGGGCAGAACATATTGGCATGAGACAAACATGATTGGCTGATGTCCATGTGGACCTCCATTGACTGGATCAAGCTATTCCAATTAGAGCAGCAATAGAAACTCTGCTGTGATATTACATTGATAACACATCTTTATCATACAGAAGACTACGCTGTCAGGCTTTGTTTCAATCCTAGTACCATTTTAAAATAATAAAAATACATAACTTTTAAGCCTTTGAGGGTCAGAAGGTAGTGGAAAATAGTGTTTTGCATATCTCTCTGGAACGCAAAGGGTTAAGTAAAACATTTTATTTTATTTCTGTTCAATAAATTATAAAATTATTTTAACAAATTATTCCTTTAATTCTAAATTTAAAAAAATGCTAATTTAGGTCTCGATCCAAACGTTGGAGACGACTGTTTTTTTTTGCCGCCGGCATTTTTTCCAGCACAGTAAGCAACTGAAATGTCTGTGCTGTGAAAAAATACCGGCAAAAAAAAGCTGTTGTGTGTTAAACTTAAGGGGAGTTTTCATCCACTGAAAATTATGAAAACACCGTAAATAGCAATTAAAATGTCTGTGTTAGCCAAGAACAGGCGATAAGGGACTCAGGTTATCTCAGGAAAGTTAACACCTATTTTTTTTTTTTTTTTTTTTTTTTTTTTTTTTTTTTTAACTTGTGTCCTTTATCGCCTGTTTAAAGGGATAGTAATACTTCGTTTTATCTTTATTTTATTTTGTAGGCATTAAAAAAAGATGAAGAACGATATAAGTCTTATCTCTCAAACCTTTATGGTTTAAGAGATATTCACAAGCAAAGTTTCCCCTCCCGCCCCTTTTACCTAGTGTAAGCCATCTCTTCTCAGATGTGGAATCCAGTCCATAGACCAGACAGATAACAGCAGGGGACAATCTTCTTCCTATGAGAACAATGAAAGCCCTACCCCCCTTGACAAGCTTTTCAGGTTTTTCCCTTATCTTAATTGAAGATTGTCCCTCTCTGCAGTCTACGTGGGCACCTCCCTTCTGATCTGGCTGAACAGTGTTACATCAGTAAAAGGGGCGGGAGGGGGATACTTTGTCATTGAATTACTCTTGAACTACAGCTCTGACAGAATTGAAATAACACTCTCCAGAGTCCAAATACTATGATGATTAATTAGAGCTGCTTTTATTATGAATCATTACTATCCCTTTAAACAGGCAACACAGACAGTCCTCAGTGGATGTATTGATATAGGGCTCTAAACCCCTTATCAATACACCCGAAGTATAAAAAGAAGTATCAGATGTGAGTAGAATTAACCCTATGAGTGCCAGTGGGGTATAATTACCCTGCCAGCATTCATAGGGTTAACCCAACTAAGTTAAAAAACATCACATTACAAATAGCACTTACCATTAATCCTATTGTCCAGCTGACTCCTCAGCTTCCTTATCATCTTCTGTCCTTTCTTCTGTCCTTCTTTCTTCTCTTGTATCTTCTGTCTTCTTTCTTCTATCTTCTTGCTGTAAAAGAAAAACAAAAGTTTAAGTTAAAAGCATACAGTCTTTAACCCCTTGAGTGCCAGAGGGGTACGCAACACATTGCAAAGCAATGCGTTGCATACCTCTCTGGGGACCAAAGGGTTAAAGCATATAGTAGTGTGCCACGTCTTAAAATACAAATGCCCCCATAATAATAAAACTGATAAAAAATCTTTTTCGATATATTTCAATCCAATGGTATTGCTTTAAGTAAAAGAAAATAAAAACAACACTTAGCATATAATTGTTGCTTTCTCTGCTGCTGTGTGAGGCGCTGAGGCAGCGGCGGTGGAGACAGAATAAGGCGTCACACCCCCCTTTGTTGTATGAGGGAATTAGAACTGAGGCTGCCCTTATATATGGGCAACCTCACTTCTTATTCTCTCACAGCCATTGGCTGGGATATGCCTATGCACATCCTAGCCAATCAGCTTTGAGCAGCTGTGCTTTAATCTGATTGGCTGGGAGATGCTTAAGCATTTCCCAACCAATGGCTGTGATATAATTAGAAGTGAGGTTACCTATGTATAAGGGCGTGTAACGCCTTATTCTGTCTCTACTGCCACCTCAGAGCCTCACACCATGGCGGAGACAGCAACAATTATATGTTTAGTGTTATTTTTATTTTCTTTTACTTTTTTGTGTCCTAATGTCCCTTGTGCTAAATGTCGGTAGGACATTTGAATATCGACCAAGACATTTTATTTTGTCGGTCGGAATCCATTTTGCCCTACCGACATTTTTCTACTCCCAACATTTGGATTGAGCTGTTAATTGTTTAATACAGTATAATCTTGGGTATAATACTCACAATTTTACCCCCACTTCACCTTATGTGAAGTGGGGGGTGCATATTATACACAAAATATTTTTTTCTGAAATTTTATTTTTATGCTGACGATCCCTTCCCTCCCTCCCCCGTCGCTATCCGCTTTCATAATAAAGCTTACGGAGGTCCCCGTTGTAGGCATTATCATTGGCTGGGGGTGGAAGGTCCTGAAAGCCCATGGAAGGAAGCAGGCGGGTGGCTGGTATATACAAGCATGCCGCCCGCAGACATTTAACCAGATGCAGATGAAGTTTGCCTACAATGGGGACCTCATTAAGCTTTACTATAAAAGTAGATAGCGCCGGGGGAGGGAGTGAAGGGGTCACCAGCATTAAAATATTTTTTTTAGCAATGGGGAAAATAAGGGTGAGTATTATACACAGGCACTCTTGTTTTCCCCTAAATCTTGGGTATAATATACACCTGCGTATTATACACAGGTGCGTATTATACTTGAGATTTTACGGTAAGTTATTTTGATAATTAAAGCTACGTCATTATTTTATGATAAAATGTTATTTTTTTTTCTCTTTAATTATAAACATGGTATTTTCTAAAATCAAATATTTAATAATTGATTTTGCCACAGGATCACTGGCTTTTCTGCATTGTTCATGTTAAACTTCACAATGCCAAATATTTACTGCCTGCACGATATTCAGTTTTATATGTACTTTGTCCGACCTATGATTCTCCTATACACGAGATAAGAGAGAAAACTAAACTGAAACGACACCTACAACAGTGTATTTTTTGTCAGTCAAACGCTCCCAAGGAACTCCAGCATGGAACAGCAGGTGTTATTAGCATGTGTAAGGAGAGCCAAGTATTGCCAGATGGAAAGTTGCATCTTTAACTCTGGAGGTCATGGTAGAATGTCACCACTTCATCCCACCCTCCTGCTAAGTGAGCTTATCAAACACCCTGCTGCCTTCACACTTGCGTTAAGAAAATATAATTAAACAGAACTACAGTCTGTTCTGCTTCCTTTTAAGTTTGGCACATTTTAACCCTTTAAAGGGATAGTAATGGTTCACAATCAAAGCAGCTCCGATTATTCATCATAGTATTTAGGCCATGGAGAGTGTTATTTCAATACTGTCTGAGTTGTAGTTCAAGAGTAATTGAATGATAAAGTATCCCCGTCCAGCCCCTTTTACTGATGTAACACTGCTCACCTCAGAGCAGCAAGACTGTCTGGATGGATTGCAGACAGGGCCGGCGCCACCTATAGGTGAAGTAGGCGCCGGCCTAGGGCGCAAATCTATTGGGGGCGCAGTCAAAACAGAGCCACATTCACTTGGGGGCACCAAATATTGCCTGACTAAAAGGCTAAGAGTGAGACAGATACTGTCAGTGTGCTGGCCTTACTTCTGATACTAAGTGTCCCCCTGCCTTGCCGGAGTGGAAATGAATGCTGAGCAGAGCTCACCTTACTTCCTGGATGGCTGGTTGCTATGCGGTTTCTGAAGACGTCTGTAGACGTCTGGAGGTGGCACAACGGAATTACGAGCAGCCCGCGCTACAATGTCACCACTCAGCTGCGCGGGCTGCTTAGAATTAGCAAACTCCAGTGGTGCTGCTTTTGCTCCCCTGCAAATGCCAGCCTACAAGATGGATGGATTGGCAGATACCAATGCAAAGAGATCAGGGCTTATCCCTTTGAGTGCCAGAGGGTTATGCAATGCATTGTGGTACCTTCTGGCATTCAAAGGGATACTCTCTGCTTTAAGTCTCTCCACTTTGAGTCTCTCAGACAGAAAAACCTGCCTCCAAAATAATAATAAAAAAAAAAAGATATGAAGGGAGATCCAACATGCATCACATTTCCTCTGAACAGTAGTACCCAGCAATTCCCAAATTCCCTGTGGCCAAAGCCTGCTCTGGACTGTAAATATATGTTTTTATTTATAATGATGAATAATATAGGGACGTGTTCAAAGGAAAAAAAGTTTTATTTATTGTGTCCAACTGAACAGCATAACATCGCAGGTGCTGGAAGGACCCAGGATGCTTTCTAGAGAGGTATATTAACCCAGTGAGTGCTGAATTTTAAAGCCATACAAGAAAATACAGGTCACCCAGGGAATTGCAGTTGTTTGCATTTTATTAACCCCTTGGATTTCAGGGATGTATCGAATGCATTGAAAAGTAGTGTATTAGATAACATTCCAATGTCCAAGAGGGTAACACCATTTAGAGTAAGGCTGGTCTGTGTGGCAATTTCCCACTGCTCTCATAGCTGAGACTGTTGGTGCAGTTTAACCCTGCAGCTGCTGTAGAACCTCTTGGGGGCAGCTACCACTTGCACTTCTGCTTCATAAGACTGTGATCCTGGTTTCAAGATACACGTTGTTGCTGTGTGCCTGTTGCTGACTAGTCTGCCTTACTCCTCTGGACAAAAAGTAGGAAGGTAAAACAAAACAAAAAAACACAAAATAGTGTAGCAAAAGTGTGTGTATAATGTAAGGGTGTGTATAATGACACGAAGAAATAGAGAATGCACACACACATTGACATTTATACACATAAAGGGAACACACATTGCCACATACAAATATAAGGAACACACACATTGCCACATACAAATATAGAGAACACACACACTTTGACACATGTAGGGAACACACAGACTGACACTTATACACATATAAGGAACACACAAACACAATGACACTTATACACATGCAGGAAACACACATATATTGACTCTTACACATATAAGGAATGCACACTTTGACACATACACATATAGGGAACACACAAACACACTGACACTTATACATATACAGGGGCAGGGCATAAAGAGGCGGGACACAAGGAGCGGGGCCGAGAGGCGTCAAAATGAGGTTTTGCCTAGGGTGTCAAAGTCGTTGCACCAACCCAGATCGCAGAGAGGGACAATCTTCAGTGAGCATAAGGAAAAACCTGTCAAGGGGGGCAGGGTTTTCCTTATGCTCACAGTTAGAAGACTGTCCCTTGCTTTGAGCTGTCTGGTCCCAGGACCAGATTCCACATCTGAGGGGAGGTGGCTTACACTAGGTAAAAGGGGCGGGAGGGGGATACTCTGACAGTATTAAAATAACACTCTCCATGGCCCAAATACTATGAAGATTAATTGGAGCTGTTGTTATTGGGAAACATTACTATCCCTTTAAGCAGAGGGTCAGTCATTTAATTAACTTGCCTAAGCCCATGCAGGCAAACCATAAATGCATAGTCTGGTGGTGGTGGTGGTGGGGGGGGCCTGAAGGTAGGGTTTGGGAACAACTGCTGCAAACGTCTTCAACTTACTGAAAAGTAATGCGTTGGAGACCTCTCTAGCATTCAATGTGTTAACCCTTTGAGTGCCAGAGAGGTATCCAGTGCATTGTGTTGCAATGTATTAGATACCTCTTTGGCACTCAAAGGGTTAATAATACACTACTAAAATAAATATAAACAAACCATACTTATTCCTAAACAGATTATATCCTGTGCCTGGCTGAGAATCATGTGAGTTCACCAATGGTAGTCTAACAGGAGCTGGGAGCCACAGTTTGCCCACATTTATCACCTAGGTACAGTATGGGGCCTTTGGCTTCCTACCAGTGCACCTGTGCGTCTGGATATGTACTGGAGCAGAGCTGGACAAAACACATCCGGCAGGTCGTTTTTACCAGGCACCTGGGTCTGGCTGGCTCTACAAATACAACAGTGCTGCTTTACAGTTAACATATCACTCCTGATTTTTTTCTGCAAAGGCAGAATGATGGACTTCTCACAAAGCACACGTTTCTTACAAATGTATCATTGTACCGGTGGGCAGAGAGCTAGAATTGATACATTTTCATAGCAGTAGCACAGATGTTTATCAGAATCACAATAAACAGCCAGTTATACTCTCTGGCACTTTCTCATCAGTCAGGCAGGGGGATATGCTATTGTAGCAGCAGTTCTCTCCCTCCCTCACTCACTATCTCTCTTCCTCTCTCTCTCTCCCTCTCTCTCTCTCTCTCTCTCTCTTCCCCTTCCTCTTTTCCTCTTCTTCTCTCTCTCCAGAACTTACCTGCCCCACATAAATTACATTATGTTCTCCAGTGCTTCCTGGGGACCTGGTTATTTCCTCCCCCACTTCCTGGGAAATGAGAGAGCATGGCCTTCCATTTGTCAGCATGTTCATTGCCAGAGGGATCTGGCACATTGCAGATCAATGCACTAGATACCCTCTTACAATCAAAGGGGTAATGCAATGTGTCTCCCTTCCACTCTTTGTGCCTGTGGTAGCCTCTTTCATGTCTTTCTCTGTGACCTGTGATCCATGTCTGAGCCAACCAGTGAACATGTGTAAGACAAGGCAGAAGTTAAAGAGGAACTACTGCCTCTTCAAGAATTTAACTTCAATAAATTCCCATCTGGCGACTAGCAGCTCAGTATTGTTAGTCACCAGAATTATTACCTTATTCCAAAGAAATGTGCATTGTTCTGGGGCTGACAGCAGGACGGATCGCGGACATCTTGCCATAATGACGTCCGTGCGCCTGCGCTGTCAGTCCCAGCAGGGTCTAGGAGGCGTTGCTAGGAGCCGGCTGGCTACGGAAGGGACTGACAGCGCAGGCGCGCGGATGTCATTATGGCAAGATGTCCAAGATCTGTCTTGCTGTCAGCCTCAGAACAATGCACATTTCTTTGGAATAAGGTAATAATTCTGGTGACTAACGCTACTAAGCTGCTAGTCGCCAGGTAGGGATTTATTGAAGTTAAATTCTTGAAGAGGTGGTAGTTCCCCTTTAAGCCTCACCCTCTGACCTTACAGCAGCCTCTACAGCTTCTGCTGTTCTCCCTGGCCAGTGGTCCTGCATCTGAGCGACCGGGGAGTGTCTGTAACTTTGTGTAGTTTGCTGATGCAAAGGAACACTGTGAAACACAGAAAAAACTTAGACGCTGCCTGTCCCAGATCAGGCACAGTATCAGTCTAAGGAAAAGATATTCAAAAAGTCATCACAATGAAAAACCTGTCATATCATGAGTTGGTGGTAAAAGGAGGACAGTATTTTCAGAAGTAACTCTGTCATGTTTGAAAATGTAAAGAATTTAAAATGATGGTAAAAAGATATAGAGGAATACTGCCCTTACCTCTCTGACTCTCAAAGGGTTTAAATGTCTGCGAATTGACGGACCATGAAGTAAGAACTTTTTAATTCTGATTACAGATGATTTCAGTTACCACAACTTGTTGAATATCTCCCCCTAAGACTCAAATGCCATCCCCTACAGCCTTCCCTATATATGAACCGAGGGGCGAGGGGGTAAACTAAGGTGTGATAAAGTGCAGATAACTTCTCCAGTAACGAAACCGCTTTTATTGTTTGTAACGACATTTCAAAGTACAGTGTTGTTGGGTTCAGTAATGTCTTCAGAGAGTGTCGATTGTGATTGGAAATATGTAATTGAGGTACAATTCCTGACTGAAATTGTTGTATGTAACGACAAAAATGTAACATTTCCTGCACTTTGTTCTTAAAGGGATAGTAATACTTCGTTTTATATTTATTTTATTTTGTAGGCATTGAAAAAACATGAAGAACGATATAAGTCTTATCTCTCAAACCTTTATGGTTTAAGAGATATTTACAAGCAAAGTTTCCCCCTCCCTGTTCAGTCAGATCAGAAGGGAGGTGCCCAGATAGACTGCAGAGAGGGACAATCTTCAATTAAGATAAGGGAAAAACCTGGGGCAGGGCTTTCATTCTTTTCATACAAAGAAGATTGTCCCCTGCTGTTATCTGTCTGGTCTTACAACCAGATTCACATCTGAGAAGAGATGGCTTACACTAGGTAAAAGGGGCGGGAGGGGAAACTTTGCTTGTGAATATCTCTTAAACCATAAAGGTTTGAGAGATAAGACATATCATTCTTCATGTTTTTTTAATGCCTACAAAATAAAGTTAAAATGAAGTATTACTATCCCTTTAACCTACAAATTCTGTCATTTGCATGACTTTTTTTTTTTTTTGTTTTCAGCCCTATACAATCCTGGCAAATAGTTTAGCCACGCCCTTGCCCCGCCCCTGGATTCTGGAGTTGTGTCGTACACGATGAACATTACTAGTTTTTTGTTGTATGGTGTATAGAAAATATGTTGTTCATGCATACAATTACTTATTTTTGTCGATCATACAAAATTTTTTTGTCGTTATCCCTTTGAACATACGTGTTACGGTTTTTAAGACACTCAGACCAATAAGTGAAAGTAAAAACACACTTTATTAAAGTGAATGAAGACACTTACGCCCTCTAGAGGCGGTAGGTAATACACAGATAATGTAAACTGAGATAATACAAGGAAAATAGTATTAAGGACATAAATGCAAGTCAGTATGCACTAGGATGATATGGGCCCCAAAGGGGTTAAAGTCCAAATTATACTCAGTCTCAGATGTGGAAGTTTGACACGCCCTTGATGTTAAATAGACTGTGCTGTACAGACGAAGTTCATCAGGTGCTGAGGAACGAGCTGCCTTGCCAAGGTGGTAGATGATAAGCAGACTGGGTAACAACTTAGCCCCCACGGGCGTAGCTACAGGAACTGCTTAAGTATGTGCAAGTGCGAATAGCCCCTTAGGGCACTATGGGAACCGGCCTGCAATGCAAGAGCTAATAGCCTCCTCAGGTGTAATCGAATGCAGTAATACTAGAGCCAGAGCCACTAGCCCACGCGGGCGTAGTACCGGATAGCCAACACTGAAGCCTTTCTGCCAACACTCTGGGTATATGATCTCGTCGGTAACCAACACCGGAGAGCCTGTAAGCGCCCAAACGGCCCAAGCTTTGTGAACACTCTGCAACGTTAGACTAGAGTTGCCGACGGAGAGCGGCCAACTCAGCAGCAGTATCACTTGTAACAAGGCTCGTACTGGAGATAGAGAGAGTGAATAAGAGGCAGCACTGCAAGAGTTAAAATGCACGTTTACTTGAGGCTTCAGCGCTACTGCAAGGCTCTGTAACGTTACTCGAGGCTTCAACGCTACGAACAGGCTCTGCAAGGAGAGGAAGGCCCACAGAATACACACAGCTCTGCACTAGAACGAGGCACAGCACTATCGAAGGAATCACCAGGCTAGGCAATGGCACACTCGTGGGCAGCAGAGACTGGAAAATGTCGCGGCGGCGACAACTGGAACGCAGGTCACTGGAACAAGCTGGAAGTCGATCTTCGGAGCAGGAAGTCAGCCGGACCGGGCCATACACAGGCAGGGACGTCAAACTAGCCGGGTCAGGATCCAAGGGTGGTCCGCAGACGAGCCGGGTCATACACAGGCAGGAACGTCAAACTAGCCGGGTCAGGATCCAAGGGTGGTCCGCAGATGAGCCGGGTCATACACAGGCAGGAACACTGGAGAATGGTCAGGACAAGCCGAATCGGTACACAGGAACTCAGAATACAGGAACACAGCAAAAGCACACTGGCTCAGGAACACCACGAAAGGGCAACTGACATAAGAGATAGCCAGGTATAAAAAGGTCATCAGGAGGCGGGTCAAACTCAGTCAGCAAATCAGTGACATCTACAACAGAGAGTGACAGGAATCACAGGCACTGTGATAGTACCCCCTTCTCAAAGACCCCCTCTCCTAGCCTGAGGTTTGGGTTTCAAAGGATATTTAGAGTGAAAGCTGCGTACTAATCTTGGAGCATGGAGATCCCCCTGATCAATCCAAGAGCGTTCCTCAGGGCCATAGCCCTTCCAATGAACCAAATATTGCAGCTTTCCTCTAAATCTCCTGGAGTCAATAATACTCTGGACTTCATATTCCTCTTGGCCCTGGACGTCCACCGGCCCAGGAATCACTGGCGTAGTAGTATAACGATTGCACACCAAGGGTTTCAGAAGAGACACATGGAACACATTATGAATGTGCATAGAGGGTGGAAGCTCCAGAGCATAAGAAACCGGATTAATTTTGCGGATAATCCTAAATGGACCAATGAACCGGGGAGCCAGTTTATTGGATGGGACTTGTAAGTTGAGGTTTCTGGATGACAGCCATACCCTGTCCCCCACTTGAAATGAGACCGCTGGAAGGCGTCTGCGATTAGCGTGCCGTTGCTGCCGTCTGAAAGACTGACTGAGGGACCTCTGAACCTGTGCCCAAGTGGAATGAAGTCATGCCAAATGCTCGTCTAGAGCAGGGATCTGCTGTGCCTGAAAGGAGTCTGGGAGCAGACAAGGCTGGAACCCATAATTCACGAAAAACGGGGAGCTCCCGGACGATGAGTTAACCGCACAGTTCCTGGCAAACTCTGCCCATGGCAACAGGTCAGCCCAATTATCATGATGATCGGAGACAAAACAGCGCAGGAAATGTTCCAGTCCCTGATTGGCACGCTCAGCGGCCCCATTCGTCTGGGGATGATAGGCGGAGGAAAATGACAATTGAATGCCCATCTGACCACAAAATGCCCTCCAGAACCTAGAAACGAACTGGCTCCCACGGTCAGAGACAATCACTCTGGGCACTCCGTGCAGACGGAACACCTCTCTGGCAAAAACTATCGCCAATTCCTGAGCCGATGGAAGCCCAGTCAGAGGCACAAAATGTGCCATCTTAGAGAATCTGTCGACCACCATAAGAATGAACTTGTAACCTCTAGATGCCGGTAATTCTCCCAAAAAGTCAAAGGATATATGTGACCATGGACGGTCTCCGTTAGGCACAGGTTGCAATAAGCCCACAGGGAGATGCCTAGGGGTCTTGGCACGGGCACAAGTGGTACAAGCTGCCGTGAAGGCGGCGCAGTCAGCTCTCAACGTAGGCCACCAAAATAGTTGCAAAAGAGACCATACTAATTGGTCCCTACCAATATGCCCAGCTGCTTTAGAGGCGTGATAGGTCTCCAAGAGACGGGTACGGAATGACTCTTCTACAAAACACTTCCCCACTGGGGTTCCTGGAGGTTCCCGTGATTGTGATGCCAGTATCTCCTCCCCCAGTGGCGAGGTTACAGTAGTACGAATAGTAGCCAGGATCCGATCTGGCTGAATGATGGGTACCGGGACTTCCTCCCTCTCAGTGTCAGAAGCGAACTGACGTGACAACGCATCGGCCTTAATATTCTTAGAACCAGGAAGATAGGATACTAAGAAATTGAACCGGGACAGAAACAGCGCCCACCTGGCCTGTCCAGAAGACAGTCTTTTGGCCTCTGAGAGATAGGTTAGATTCTTATGGTCAGTAAGAATTAGTACTGGAGTCTGAGTGCCCTCCAAGAGATGTCGCCACTCCTTAAGTGCCAGTATGATGGCCAACAGTTCCCTGTCACCAATCTCGTAATGACTCTGGGCGCTGGACAATTTCTTAGAAAAGAACCCACACGGCGTTAAAGCTCCACCTCCCACAGGACGTTGGGAGAGCACCGCCCCAACCCCAACATCTGAAGCGTCAACCTCCAAAGTAAACGGCAGGGAGGGATTGGGGTGGGACAGTATAGGAGCAGATGCAAAGGCAGATTTCAGGGTAACAAATGCGTTTTCAGCTGCCTCAGACCACTGAGAGGGAGAAGCGCCCTTGTGAGTCAAGTCTGACAATGGTCTTACAATCGTGGAAAAGTTCTTGATGATCTTCCTATAATAATTCGCAAAACCTAGGAATCGTTGAATGGCCTTTAATCCCTTAGGCCGAGGCCATTGCAGAACTGCAGCCAACTTCTCCTGATCCATGGCAATGCCATTTTTGGATATAATGAACCCCAGGAATGGTACTTGAGAAGTATGGAATTCGCACTTTTCTAATTTACAGAATAACTTGTGCTTGCGGAGTCGGAGCAAGACTTCTGAGACCTCTTTAATGTGTTGGGCAAGGTTGGCAGAATGAATTAGTTTATCATCTAGATACACAACCACACAGGACTGGAGCAAGTCACGTAAAATATCGTTAATCAATTCCTGAAATACTGCAGGCGCATTGCATAGACCGAATGGCATCACCAGATATTCATAATGCCCTGTTCTGGTATTAAACGCCGTTTTCCACTCGTCACCCTCTTTAATTCTGACTAGATTATAGGCGGCTCGTAAGTCAAGTTTGGTAAAGATCGAAGAGCCCTTTAATCTGTCGAATAATTCTGTAATAAGTGGAATGGGATAGGCGTTCTTGGGCATCAGCTTATTCAACCCACGGTAGTCAATGCAAGGCCTGAGTTCCCCACTTTTCTTTTTTACAAAAAAAAATCCGGCACCAGCCGGAGATGAAGATTTTCGAATGATTCCCCTCTCCAGGGCATCTGTGATATACTCCTCCATTGCCCTATTTTCCTCACAGGACAGTGGGTAAGTACGTCCCCTAGGAGGCACGGCCCCTGGAGATAAATCAATGGCGCAATCATATGGCCTATGGTCAGGCAATGCGCTGGCCTCTCCTTTGCTAAACACGTCACTGAATTGTCCATATTCTGTTGGCACAGCTGGAGAGGTACACATAATCTTAATAGGGAGAGAAAGACAATTCTTGTTACAATACTCCGACCAAGAGTTAACTTCACACCTTTGCCAGTCAAATTGGGGATTGTGTGTTTGCAACCACGGGAACCCCAAAATAACTGAATGATGTGGGGAACGAATGATCTGGAATTGTATCTGCTCCCTGTGACAAGCCCCCACAGTCATAGACACTGGGATAGTCTCGAAGGTAATGAAAGCAGGATCCAGGGGTCTGCCATCAATGGCCTCTATAGCCACAGGAGAGTCCTTCTTGCATAACGGAATTCCCTGAAACTCAGCAAAGGACTGATCCATGAAGTATCCGGCTGCCCCGGAGTCCACCAATGCTAAGACTTCTATGACCTTGTCAGTCCAGGCAAAAGCCACCTGGATGGTGGGTTTAGAGGTGCAAGTCTCTAGGGACTGTTCAACACCACCTAGGGCCTGTCCCCCAAGGTACCCTAGGTGCGGTCGTTTCCCGGCCTTACAGGACAGTTGCGTAATATATGACCTGGTTTGCCACAATATACTACGATACAGCTTCTGCTCTTTCGTGAGCCTAGTAAAACCTAATTGCATAGGTTCCGTGCCATCAGCTGTTCGCTCAGGCAGAACGGGTGGAGTGGGTGGGTTAAGGAACTGGTTCTGGCCATAACTCTTTGCTTTGGCTCTTTTAGCCAAGCGTCTCTCCCGGATGCGAGAATCTATTAGCATGACATAGTCAATGTACTTGTCCAGCACGCTGGGTACATCTCGAGCTGCTATCTCGTCCTTGATCTGTTCAGCGAGACCCTGAGTAAAAGCAGCAAGTAAGGCCTCATCGTTCCAGCCTACCTCTGCTGCCAAGGTCCGGAATTCAATAGCGTACTCGCCCAGAGTGCGTTCGCCCTGCTGAATCTCCATCAGCCTTTTGGCAGCAAAGGCAGGCCTACCAGGAACCTCAAACACACGTATGAACTTCACCACAAATTCTCTAAAGTTCAGTGTGCAGGGTCTGGCACTCTCCCATATCGGATTTGCCCATGCCAAAGCTTTGCCCGTCAACAGAGATATCATAAAGCCGACCTTGCTACGGTCGTTAGGGAATGCCTGGGGTGCCAATTCCAAAAATATCTCCAACTGGTTAATGTAACCTCTGCATAAGGAGGGTTCGCCATCATATCTTAGGGGTAACGGTACCGCTGCCGATAACCCTCTTGTGTTAGTACTGAGAGGTACAGAGGGATTCTCCGGTGTCGAGACTGGGGGGACCACCGGATTCGGACCAGACTTGTCCAAGTGTACTGTACGTTCAAGTAACGTTTGTAGAGCCAGTGCCAATTGGTCCAGGCGCTGCTCTTGGACATCCATTCTCCAGTGGATGTTCAGAGAATTACTTTCACCCTTACCGTCTGAGGTCATGGCCCTTTCGTACTGTTACAGTTTTTAAGACACTCAGACCAATAAGTGAAAGTAAAAACACACTTTATTAAAGTGAATGAAGACACTTACGCCCTCTAGAGGCGGTAGGTAATACAGAGATAATGTAAACTGAGATAATACAAGGAAAATAGTATTAAGGACATAAATGCAAGTCAGTATGCACTAGGATGATATGGGCCCCAAAGGGGTTAAAGTCCAAATTATACTCAGTCTCAGATGTGGAAGTTTGACACGCCCTTGATGTTAAATAGACTGTGCTGTACAGACGAAGTTCATCAGGTGCTGAGGAACGAGCTGCCTTGCCAAGGTGATAGATGATAAGCAGACTGGGTAACAACTTAGCCCCCACGGGCGTAGCTACAGGAACTGCTTAAGTATGTGCAAGTGCGAATAGCCCCTTAGGGCAATATGGGAACCGGCCTGCAATGCAAGAGCTAATAGCCTCCTCAGGTGTAATCGAATGCAGTAATACTAGAGCCAGAGCCACTAGCCCACGCGGGCGTAGTACCGGATAGC
Source organism: Rhinophrynus dorsalis (assembly GCA_037306005.1). Taxonomy (NCBI): domain Eukaryota; kingdom Metazoa; phylum Chordata; class Amphibia; order Anura; family Rhinophrynidae; genus Rhinophrynus; species Rhinophrynus dorsalis. Next base: position 51,045,306 of record CM074722.1, read on the forward strand.
CAACACTGAAGCCTTTCTGCCAACACTCTGGGTATATGATCTCGTCGGTAACCAACACCGGAGAGCCTGTAAGCGCCCAAACGGCCCAAGCTTTGTGAACACTCTGCAACGTTAGACTAGAGTTGCCGACGGAGAGCGGCCAACTCAGCAGCAGTATCATTTGTAACAAGGCTCGTACTGGAGATAGAGAGAGGGAATAAGAGGCAGCACTGCAAGAGTTAAAATGCACGTTTACTTGAGGCTTCAGCGCTACTGCAAGGCTCTGTAACGTTACTCGAGGCTTCAACGCTACGATCAGGCTCTGCAAGGAGAGGAAGGCCCACAGAATACACACAGCTCTGCACTAGAACGAGGCACAGCACTATCGAAGGAATCACCAGGCTAGGCAATGGCACACTCGTGGGCAGCAGAGACTGGAAAATGTCGCGGCGGCGACAACTGGAACGCAGGTCACTGGAACAAGCTGGAAGTCGATCTTCGGAGCAGGAAGTCAGCCGGACCGGGTCATACACAGGCAGGGACGTCAAACTAGCCGGGTCAGGATCCAAGGGTGGTCCGCAGACGAGCCGGGTCATACACAGGCAGGAACGTCAAACTAGCCGGGTCAGGATCCAAGGGTGGTCCGCAGACGAGCCGGGTCATACACAGGCAGGAACACTGGAGAATGGTCAGGACAAGCCGAATCGGTACACAGGAACTCAGAATACAGGAACACAGCAAAAGCACACTGGCTCAGGAACACCACGAAAGGGCAACTGACATAAGAGAGAGCCAGGTATAAAAAGGTCATCAGGAGGCGGGTCAAACTCAGTCAGCAAATCAGTGACATCCACAACAGAGAGTGACAGGAATCACAGGCACTGTGATAATACGGCCCTTAGTGTATTTGCTCCAACGAATACCACTTCTCCAGTTTATGAGTTAACTGGAGAAGTTACTTTATCTCCACGTTATCACCTCTTTATCACACCATAGTGCATAATCCCCAGGTGTTAAAGTGTTAGTAATGTCCAAAAAAAGTTTTTTTTTCATTTAGAAGAGCTTAAAAAGCTGAGCTAGATGCAAAAAAACGTATCTCTCGAACCGCTATGGTTTAAGAGATACAGGCGTTTAAAGATCACTGTTTCCTACTGACAGCTGTCAAGCTGTCAGCAGGAGATTCGTGTCGGTTGACACGGTGGCACTTGAGAAGTGCCGCGATCTCGTTACTTACAAGGAATCCCTTCATTGGAATGGTCTAAAATGTGTGCTTGAACACCACACACAACGGTTGTACACTTTTCTAAGCAGCGTACAGAGAACCATTTTCCATGTTAGTAGCTAAGTAAATTGAGATTAGGCCGACATAACATTAAGAAAGCTGTTCCCCCTCTTATGTTTCCAGCTTTCACAAAATACAACTTTTTCTGGGCTTGGCACAGAGGCAGATTGTGCATCCAATATAAGGATGTGCAACTTGGCAGTAAACTCTGTTCTGTGGCTTTGCCAGTATTACAGGTATTTTTGGCAGCTTAGCTGCATACTTAATACATCTTAACTCTCTGGTGAGATCATCTGGTGTCATTACTTCAGTTTTGCTCTCCATAGGTGGTTTGAAAGAAGGCTAGACAATACCATCATGTAGGACAGGCTGCATCTGATTAACTGGGAACATGAAGAATTCTCTGCTTAGCCCCTGGCGTCTTTCAGGAGTGAGCAAACTGTGGTTCTATGGTTATCTTCAGACTACAACTCCCGTCATCCAAAGCATCCAGCTGCATATTGTGTTCTATTCTGTGCTGTTCAGAGCCTAGGAGCATAAAGGGAACCGAAAGGGACAGTAATGTTTCATAATAAAAGCAGCTCTAATTAATCATCATAGTATTTGGGCCTTTGAGAGTGTTATTTCAAACCTGTCAGTGTTGTAGTTCAAGAGAAATTGAATGATAAAGTATCCACCTCCTGCCCCTTTTACTTATATAACACTGCTCAGCTCAGAGCAGCAGGGAGGGACAATCTTCAATTAAGATAAGGGAAAAAGCTGAAAAACCTGTCAAGAGGGGCAGGGTTTTCATTGTTCTCACAGTAAGAAGATTGTCCCTTGCTGTGATCTGTCCAGTCAAGAGACCAGATTCCACATCTGAGGGGAGGTGACTTACACTAGTTAAAAGGTGCAGGAGGGAGATACTTTATCATTCAATTACTCTTGAACTACACCTCTGACAGTATTGAAATAACACTCTCCATGGCCCAAATACTATGATGATTAACTGGAGCTGCTGTTTTTGTGACACATTACTATCCCTTGAAGCAATTCTGAGGCATACCATCTGCAGTATAGGGCAAAAATAAAAAAATATAATTGATTTAAAAGTGGCTTTTCACCCCTTAAATGCCATAGAGATATCCAGTACATTGCTTCACAATTTGTTGGAGACATCTCTAGCTCTTAAAGCGGAACTTTCACATGATTAAGATGGCTCAGCAAATCATAGTTACATTAGCGATATCCACAGACTTATACATATAATAAAACGAATTGCTGCAATAACGAAATAAATCACTTTTTAAACAGGCAGGCACCAGGGAACAGCGCAGACACCTTGTAGAGCCGGCATCTCTGTGTCTGTGTTGTTCGTCCCCTTCAACTCCATGATTGGTGGTTGACTAGCACTGTGCCATATGGCACCGGAAGGGACTGACAGCACAGAACAGAGAGCGCTTCCTGTAAGATCCCAGCCGGTGCCTGCCTGCATAAAAGGGGATTTTTTTCTTTAATGAAGCAATTTGTTTTATTTTGAAGCATAAATCTGTCTATATCCCTAATGTAACTGTGCTTTGCGGAGCTATTTTAATCATGAAAGTCCCGCTTTAAGAGGTTAAAATCCTCATTTAAACCAGTGGGGATTTGTATTTGTCCCACTATGGTACAGTTGGTTTGCACTAGAATTGCACCAGTCCTCCTTATATCTGCTGCTTGATTTCTCGAGCTCCGTTAACCCTTTGAGAGACAGAACAGTTTTCAGAGTTCAAACTTTACACCTTTTTGCAAACGGCAGACCACACTGGAAAATCCCTAATGGAAAAGCCCCACCCGTAATTATGTAGTCCTATGTCAAAGAATCAGATTATGAAATTAAAGTGACCAGCTACAGACTACATCAGTGTTCCAATGTACGTAAAAGTATATACAGCAAATATCCCAGACTGCTGTGTGAAAGACTCCTGGGGGGATTCACTAAGCGGTGATAAAGCGGTGATCATGCCTCCAGTTTATCACTGCTCGGTGAATCTCCCCCCTTCTGTTTAGCACATTAGGGAATATATGCACTAAAGTGTTAATAATGTAGAGATGGCTTCTCCAGTTCCTGTGTTATTCTATAGAGCTAATGCACTAAGATTTATCCTACTTGAGAAATCTTAGTGCATCGGCTCCATAGAATAACACCGGAATCGGAGAAGTGATATCACTAGAGAAGTCATCACCACTTTATCACACCTTAGTGCATCTCCCCCTTGATTGTTGGGGGGGTATCCAGGCCACACAGAATCACTGCTTTGGAGATGTCTCCAACTTCCATTAAAGTGGACCTGTCGCCTATCACCCATCTAATTTGATAGGTCTGTATATTGTTTAACTAATTAACTTCTGTGTTGTAGCTTTTAAAACATGTATTAAACATATGACTGCGAGAGCGGTTTCTACAATGCATTGGATACCTCTCTGGCACTCGAAGGGTTAAGGAACAGCCATACAATTCTGGACCCTACCAAGTTCACCACAGAGAAAAAAATGCGTTGCGTACCCCTCTGGCACTCAAAGGGTTAACTCCTTGAATGCTAAAAAGGACTCCAACTTATTGCTATGACATGCATCGGAAACCTTTCTAGTTTTGAAAGAGATAAAATCCCCATTTAACACTTTGATTGCCAGAGAGGTATCCCACACATTGCAAAGCAATGCTTTGGATAACCTTCTGGTACTCAAAGTGTTAAACCAGTTGGTTAGCCCCAGAATTGTACCACTTTACTCAGTAAGTGAGCATCAATGACCCTCTTCTTGTCTGACACGTCAGACTTGTCCTCTAGTTCATAATACCCTTGTGTGTAGTGCCCCCCCATAATGAACTGACCATCGGTCACTGCACTGAGATATCTCTCATTCAGTGATATAGTCCCACAAAATAGTACCACACGTCTCTTGTAAAACTCCAGCTTTGTCCTCAAGGATTTTGACCGATTAGATTTTTTTTTTTTTAACTCTGGATCAGTAGTAGATATGCGTCGGGAGTTTCCAAAAATCAATTAAAAAGATGTATTAGAGCATAAATATATTAGCGTGGTGGAATAGCAGCGATGCATGCAGAATGTGTATTTTTAGGGGAATTTTAAAAAATAACCGTAGATATTGGATTACACTGATTTGACTCAGTGGGGTTTATAGGGGAGCTGTTATATTCTGCAAATATAGTTGTTGATACCTTAGCAGATTTAGGATCCAAGCTTTCAAGACCTTTCAGGCATGTTAAAGGGATAGTAATATTTCACAATAAAAGCAGCTCCAAGTAATCTTCATAGTATTTGGGCCATGCAGAGTGTTATTTCAATACTGTCAGAGTTGTAGTTCAAGAGTAATGGAATGATAAAGTATCCCCCTCACACCACTTTTACTGATGTAACACTGCTCACCTCAGAGCAGCAAGACTGTCCAGATGGATCTCAGAGAGGGACAATCTTCAGTGCTCATAAGGATAAACCTGTCAAGGGGGGCAGGGTTTTCCTTATGCTCACAATAAGAAGATTGTCCCTTGCTGTGAGCTGTCCAGTCAAGATACCAGATTCCACATCTGAGGGGAGGTGGCTTACACTAGGTAAAAGGGGCAGGAGGGGGATACTTTATTATTCAATTACTCTTGAACTACAACTCTGACAGTATTGAAATAACATGATCCATGCCTCAAATATAAATCTGTGAAGATTTATTGGAGATGCTTTTTTTGTGAAACATTACTATCCCTTTAAAAGTATAACATGCCTGAGGAAGAGACCCGAGAGGTCTTGAAAGCTTGCATCCTAAATCTGCTTAGTTAGCCAATAGGTATCAACTTGACTATATTTGCCTCCTCTATTTCTACAGCTAACACGGTACCAACTCATCATTTATATTCTGCACTCCCAAAACTGTTTTATTTTTTTATTTTTTTTTCAAAGTGTTGTGCACCCCTTTGATGAATTACGCAAATGACCAATAAAATGTTAGGGGTACCTTGAGCAAAATGGGTTGAGAACCACTGCTTTAAACAATTGTTTTGGGGATCATTTGACCATTGGAAAGCTGGGGAGAGAGTAATGGGGACTTGGGAGTGGGAAGTACTAGAGGTTAGGTTCAGCTTTGGAAAAGCCTTGAAGGCATAAATGAGAGGAAGTAAGGAGGGAGGATGATCACAGTGAATCATTAGGGTACAGATGGGGGGAGTGATTAGGGAATTATTTGGAAACAAGTGAAACTGTTCCCTGGGCCTATCACCCCCTCAATAAAATAGGTAAGCAAGCTGTGACTTCCAATTTTTGATGGACTACATCTCCTGTTATCATCAGCGAGCATATTAATGGCTGAGAATTATGGGAGTTATCGTACCAAAACAGCAGTAGAAACACAAGCTGTCTGCTGAAAAGATTTGCCTCTTAAAGGAGCAATACACTTTTTCCGGCTGAGTCAAACAGTGGTATTCCCACCACTGGGAGATTTTTCATTCAATAGTTATTACATCTTAAACTTGTTTAATTAGCATTAAACTACTGTTTTCATCCAGTGATTCTATTTGTTGTCTACTATGGAGAGCCGCAGTCAGAGACTCGAGCTCTCTCCTGTAGAGTGCATAATAAAGAAAGCGTTTGGCTTTTGGATATCAGTTGTCACTTTTGCTAACAGTTTGATTTAAAAACAGCATATCTGAGGTGTAATGACTTTTGCATTAAAATATCTCCCATCACGTTTACATTAAAACTGACCCTTTATTACATAGTAACAGAGTAGATAAGGCTGAACAAAGACATGCGTCCATCAAGTCCAGCCCATGCCAAAAACATCCCTGTTGATCCAGAGGAAGGCAAAAAAAGCCCTCTGGAGCCATTTCCAATCTAGTCCCAAGAGTGTGCGTGTGTGTGTGTGTGTGGGGGGGGGGATTATTCCTTCCTAACTCCAACTGGTAGTCAAATAGTTCCCCGGATCATATCCTGTTTGCTTTGAAGGCATCCGTTGCTTTTTTGAATGTAGTTGCATTATCTGCAACCACAACATCCCGAGGCAAAGAATTCCATAGCCTTACCGCCCTTACTGTAAAGAATCCCTTCCTTTGTTTTAGTCGAAAGCGCCTTTCCTCTAGTCTTAATGGATGACCTCTTGTTCTTAGCTCAGCTCTTTGCATAAATAATTCATATTCCCTCTGCGTGCCAGAGGAACGTGCTATGCATTTACCTTTTATGTCTAAAGGGAAACTAGGCATTGCTGTGTTGAGCATAGGAGTTAATTGCTTCAGTAGTATAATAGTATAGTATCATTTAGTATAAGGCCCCTTTTACGCCATGACACCGGTGCAGTGATGCCAAGCAGATTATGTTGCGCTTGGCTGCTGGCCTATGGTGTCATTCATAGAGGTCACTATCACTGTGTATGAACATACCAAAGTCCAACAAGCTGCTTCTTTACTGCCGTCACACAGGAACAGTATAGAGACAGCAAGGCAGATCTTCAGAGACTTACTCTCTATGATATCATTCAGACAAGCAACACTGGATGTTACAATACATATCCTGCACTAAATGGCAGACCCACATGGGCATCAATCAGTAATGGCCATCCGTCAGCCATGTCCTGCCTTGAAGTGGATCAGTGAGGCAACAGGAACAAATGTGATTACAGAATGCAGGCGACAACCTTGTAACTGCTACAGTTCAGTCGCCTGTGTAAGAGAGCTCTAAGTACGAGTGCTCCTTTTAATGTTGCTGAAGAGTTAACTGTAATGAGCAATTAGTGCCTGTCAGTGTAATTATCACTATCTGAGAGCTTGTTTTTCAGATAGTGAGTTGAATAGATAATCAGGGTGACACTGTAATACGAGGCCTTTGTTATTCTATGGATAGTGGTGATAACATGGCTCCAGGGGATTGCGCTATCTCCTACCATTTCCTTTACAAAGTGTGGAAAACCTTGATAAAAAGGACAAATTCATTTTCCATTCTGTTTCTTTCTGTAGAGAAGAGTTTGGCAAATACACTGTAGATAAAACACTTGCAGTTCTGATAAAAGACATGTGGCTGAGATTAAGGTGCTATCATTATTTAACAGAGGACTACTTTACACTTTTAACTTTGAGTGCTAGAGGGATGTCCAGCAGATTACAAAGCAATCTGTTGGACGCCCCTCTGGCATGCAAAGGGTTAATATGGCTGTAGGGTTTCCAGAACTCTCTACCTGACATTGTTCAGGGTTAACCTCTCAGCTGCTATAGACTTCTCCAGAGCATAGCTTCACGATGTGTTGGCAATGTCTCTAGCAATGCAATATATATATTGTGTGTGTGTGTGTGTGTATATATAATATATATGTTAATCTTTAAGGAGCATCCCAAAAAAAAAAAAAATTTTTTTTTTTTTACTAACCCGATCTTGGCTCTGCTTCAGAGCCGCCTGATGAAAGTCAGACCGGATATCCTTGCTGTGTCAGTACAACGCTGACTTCAGGGAAGGGGTGGGAGAGGGGAACTTTGCCTTCGGTTATCTCTCAAACCATAAAGGTTTGAGAGATGAGCCTGGGGGCTATTCAATTATTTTGCAAATATCTACAATATGGAGTATAGTAATAATAAAGTATTACTATCCCTTTAAGTGAAGGATCTTGTTCTGTGGATGAAGGCTCATGTGGCAGCCATCTCAGTGGTCTACATTCCAAGAGTGGAAAACATGTTTGCAGACTTTCTTAGCTGTCAAGACGTGGATCCAGGAAACTAGGAGTTGCATCTGGAAGTGATCTACCAGGTAGTTCAGTGCTGGGGTGTCCCAGCAGCAATAGATCTGATGGCATCCTGAGAAAGCAAGAAGGTTCCCATGTTTATGCACCTGAACCAGTCCTTTGTGACAGAAGTGACGTTCATCTGGTGTAATGTCCATATGTCCTATGTGTTTCCTCCAATCCCTCTTGTCCCTAGGGTGATCATGATGGATAAGGCCCTAGTCCTTCTGATTGCTCCTTTCTGACCTGACAAGCCTGGTTGCATACCTTCTCAACCTGTCAATTCAAGAGCTGCTCCACCTCCCACTACAACTGAACCTTCTTCTCCTGGTCCCATATGGTATGAGGACATGGAGGGATGTGCCTTGATGGCATGGCTTTTAAGACCACCAAACTGAGGAGAAAGGGATTATCTGATGAAGTCCTGTCCACAATGATCCAAACCAGGAAGCCAGGCTCCTCTGAGGTATAGGGTCTAGTCCATCTTCCACCAGTGGTGTGCTGACAAGAATGTGTCTGCTCAGACCTTTGCTCTCCTGGTCTTCCTTTAAGGTGGTGTGAGCAAGACCTCAGTCTCCATTAAGGTACAGATCACAGCCTTTTTCATAGATGTATTACCATTCTTCTGGGACATCAAAATCTTTCTTCACGAGGTGTTGCATGCCTTCCCTTCATTTAGGGACTTAAGTGTCCTCCATAGGCCTGTCTTTGTCCTCCAGAAGCCTTCCTTTGAGCCTCTGGCCTTGATTCCTTTGTGTGTCCCCTGTCGCTCAAAATGGCTTTCCTTTCAATCATTATCCTTGTTAGGAGGTTGGCTGAATTGCAGGCTCTGTCTTGCAAACCTCCTTTCCCGGTCTTTCACCAGGAAAAGCTGGCACTTCATACCTCCCAGGAGTTCTTATCCAAGTTTGTCTCAGATTTTCACATCAACAGGAGATCATTGTGCTTTTCTTCTGTCCTGACTCTACATCCAAATAGGAGAAAGATCTCCATTTGTTGAATGTGGTGTGTTGCCATAAGTATTATGTGCATCGCACACGGTCTTTCTGCAAGGCTGATTCCCTTTTTCTCATCCCTGAGGAACATATGGTGGGTCAGGTAGCATCCAAGGTCACCATTGCATCTTTGATCAAGGCTACCATACACCAAAAGTACATGATCAGGAAGAGACCCAGACTTTTTAGGATCACAGCACACTCCACCAGATATGTGGGGGCTTCCTGGGTCTACAAAAAGGAATCCACAGCTGAACATCGGTGCAAGGCTGTGACATGTCCTTCTTCCACATGTTTATCAAACACTATCGTATTAATACCCTGGCCTTGGCTGAGGCCAGCTTTGATGAAATGTTCATCAGGCAGTATTGCCTGTATGAGAACTCTTTCTCTTCATCTACTGCCAAATTGCTCAGTAGTTTGAGATTCATTGACTCTTGCTTGGTTTGCTGTGATAGTCCGGGGTCCATTGACACCTGAGGTTACATAGATGCAGTTTATTCCTGTGGAGTACTGGTATCCTGGGGAAGAATGAGGTTTTTTTCTCCTGTCCCTCCCCGCAGTCTTTTGAGGTGCTTTGGTATAGTCCTGTTTTCACTATTGGACATAAGAGAAAACAGGATTTTAGTGAACTTGCTATTAAATCCTTTTTTCTTTCATTCATATGCAAAACAGGACTACTATCCAGAGAAAAGACTACCTGTTTTTCATTCCCTGGGCAAAGAAGTCCTCGTAGGTCTTAGTCTTCCTTTTCTTCATGCCTGTTTAGGTTCTTTTTTTCTGTGGTATTTGTCACATGTATCTGAAAGGTAGGAGGTTGAGTTGGAGGAAGAAGAGGGAGCCTTCACCCCAAATAACCTGTCATTTTTAAGTGCCTTTCCCTCCTGGAGGAGGAGCTCAACTCACATGGTTCCCACTTTCCATATGGGAGAAAGAGAAAAGGATTTAACGGTGCATTCACTAAAATCCTATTATTTTACGAAGAACTACTTCCACATCAGAAACTGACAAGCCCACTTTTCTCTTTTCCTTAAACTAAATGCGCACTGGATCAACACCATTATACCGTACTGAATGTTTTCACAATGGCTTCAACATTTTGTTTTAGCTTTAGCACATTTTTAGTCTCCTATATTTCCTGATAACGTTTTTTTGTGGAATTTGTACTTAGGGTTACTGAATTTGCAATCTGACATGTTTTTAGTATATTTGAATTGGCCAAAAATGGCAATGTGCTTACACGCCCTATTAAACCCTATGTTCATATAACTACGATGATAACCACATTTGATTATGTTAATAGGATTACTGCCAGGAAGGCTGTTGTACTAAGGAATAGTGGTGCAGTTCTGGAGAGAACCAACTGCATCATAGTAAGCAAATAAATATGACCATTATTTTAAATGGGGCCTTTTATCCCTTGAACTCTGTTAAAGGGATAGTAATACTTCGTTTTATCTTTATTTTATTTTGTAGGCATTAAAAAAACATGAAGAACGATTTAAGTCTTATCTCTCAAACCTTTATGGTTTAAGAGATATTCATAAGCAAAATTTCCCCTCCTGCCCCTTTTACCTAATGTAAGCCATCTCTTCTCAGATGTGGAATCTGGTTGTAAGACCAGACAGATAACAGCAGGGGACAATCTTCTTCCTATGAGAACAATGAAATCCCTGCCCCCCTTGACAAGCTTTTCAGCTTTTTCCCTTATCTTAATTGAAGATTGTCCTTCTGTGCAGTCTACCTGGGCACCTCCCTTCTGATCTGGCTGAACAGTGTGACATCAGTAAAAGGGGTGGGAGGGCGATACTTTATCATTGAATTACTCTTGTACTACAACTCTGACAGAATTGAAATAACATTCTCCATGGCCCAAATACTATGATGATTAATTAGAACTGCTTTTATTATGAAACATTACTATCACTTTAAGGTCTCATTTGGTTGCAAAGCAATCTGAGAATTTTTGGAAATGTGTATTTGTTCCTTAGAGTGTTGTTGAATTTTCCAGATTAGCTCCACTTCCTTTGTACATCAGTCCACGGCTGAATTTCCAATTAGGCAGATTAGGCAGCTGCCTAGAAATTCTTGTTTTCAGGGGAAGTGCCTCAGGTGTGCTTCCCACATTGTGGTTGTGGAAATTACAGTTTCAATGTCCATATAACGATGCATATATCCTTTTATTGGCTATTATTTAACCTCTTGGATAGGACACCAACGCTTTAAAAATCAGCCCTGCATCAACTTTGTTTAGAATAATCTGAAATGTATTTGTTGCCAGGAGAACACCTATAGATCGTTGCAGACCAGATTGCCTATTTTTTTCAAAGTGATGCATTTATTTTGAAGAGATGGTGGGCATTAGACAGAGCAGATTGTGTTTGTGAAAAAGCAATGCACTTCACTTTAGCAGCAGAGAGATCGCAGCCAGGGATAAAATCCTATTAGAAGGTAGAGCAGAAAGTTTTGTGTCAGGCTGAATGATTATCCTCCCGGGAGGAAGAATATGAAGCTCTTAAAAGCCATTGAGCCGAGAGAATATGCACCTCCGCTTGTGCCTCATGGGAGTTATGTATTACATTATCTGCTGATTGCTCTGCTGTCAGTGTGTCATGCCTTGGAGGGTAGTGAGGGTTATGCAGAGCGAATGAACCTGGCAGTTACTGCAGGATTTATACCAATCCTATTGAGACAGGAAGTTGCAGTTGGCTTGGTAGGCAGTAGAATGTTACAGACACTAACAGGCTAGAGATGTCTATCAAATCACATGCGCCCCCTCCCCCTTGTGTTTATATTATTTTGATTCATCCATGTAATTATATTTTATCTATCGATCTATCTCAAGCTACTGGAGCCAGGGCTCCTGAAATTTTACTTTGGCTCCTAAATTCTGGGTGTATTTTATATACATCTATTTACCTTTACACCTCTACTGACTCGTGAAACTTGCATTTGGCTCGTGAAAAATCTGTTTGTTTTTTTTTGTTTTTTGTGTGTGTGTGTGTGTGTGTGTGTGTGTGTGTGTGTGTGTGTGTGTGTGTGTGTGTGTGTGTGTGTGTGTGTGTGTGTGTGTGTTTTCTTTAACCCCTTAAAGTCCAGTGATCCTGGTGTTGGATCCCCCTAAAAGTGGATGTCACCTATTTATAACATAGCCTAAATAGTTAGGCTACATATCGAATACTTCTAAAACGTTATAATTTTTTTTTTTTTTTTTTTTTAAGTTTTATTTGTTGTAAATTTAACTTAGAAAGTCTGAGGAGGGAGGAGAGCAGAGGCAGAGTGACGGACTGCGGTTACAGAGCAGGTAACCGCAATCTATGCGGAAGTAACTGGGGGACAGACTTTCTAAGTTAAATTTACAACAAATAAAACTTAAAAAAAAAATTATGAATAACGTTTTAGAAGTATTTGATATGTAGCCTAACTATTTAGGCTATGTTATAAATAGGTGACACATCCACTTTAAACCCCATAAGGACCAGCTACTCAGGCGAGCACTGGCACTTAAAGGGATAGTAATGTTTCATAATAAAAGCAGCTCTAATTAATGATCATAGTATTTGGACTTTGGAGAGTGTTATATCAATACTATAAGAGTTGTAGTTCAAGAGTAATTCAATGACAAAGTATCCCCCTCTCGCCCCTTTTACTGATGTAACACTGCTCAGCCACATCAGAAGAGAGGTGCCCAGGTAGATTGCAGAGAGGGACAATCTTCAATTAACATAAGTGAAAAACCTGTCAAGGGGGGCAGGGCTTTCATTGTTCTCATAGGAAGAAGATTGTCCCCTTCTGTTATCTGTCTGGTCTATGGACTGCATTCCACATCTGAGAAGAGATGGCTTACACTAGGTAAAAGGGGCAGGAGGGGAAACTTTGCTTGTGAATATCTCTTAAACCATAAAGGTTTGAGAGATAAGTTTCCATGATGTACATCATGGGTCCTTTAGGCACTTTCACCCCATGACATACATGTATGTCCTTAGTCCCTAAGGGCTAAAGGACCACAAAAACTTCATTCGACCAGCTGGCACACATGATAGATCTTGGAGCTGCCCGTTTCAGGCTCCTCTAGTGTTCTCAGCACTCCCGCAAGAGCGCTGTGAACACAAAACTCATGATCTGCCAGGACCATCACTGGTCCTTAAGGCATAGACACCGCTGATTGTGTCAGGTCTTTCATTGGTTGTTAAGGGTTTTGTTTTTTTTTCCAGCATAGTAAACAAAAAGTCTGTGCATCAAATCCTAACTTTTACCAATGCATAAACTGTGAATTACTATAGCTAATAAACAAAGTGGGTTTAGTAACATGTTTCTGGCCCAAACCATGTTAAGCTTGCCTGCTCCGTCAGGGTACCCCAGATTTAGGCAAGTCCTTACCTGTCTCACTTCTAAGTGAAGCCTATTTTTAGTATAATGCAATTAAAAAGCAGTGATACCACCTTACCTCTTCTGTGAACAAAACACTTATGAGGTATTGATACCTTCCCTATTAACCCCTTAATGACAAAGGACTTACAAGGCACATCCCGCAAAAACTGTCACTTAGTGACAGAGGACGTACCTGGTAAGTCCCGGAAGTAGTATCGGAAGTCCGGGTCCCTGTGCAGCTGCACGCCATTTGGGGACGCCGGAATAATATAGCAAAAATTTTTTTTGTATGACAGGCGTTAAGGTGACAGTCATGTGCGCACACGGCTGTTACTAAGGGGTTAACAGTTTGTCTGCAAACTGATCATGGTTGTGGCTAGAAGCAGGGAACTAAACCCCACTGTTTATTACCTATAGTAAGTCACAGGTTAGTTATTTGTAAAGGTCAGGATTTGATGCCCACACTTTTTGGTTTACTTTGTATTTGTAGCCAAGATATAGTTCTTGCTGCTCTCCCGACTACACACACATTTAACTGTTTGAACACTATTGATAAATACTAGTTTGAGCTCGCCAGGCTCCTGTATATTATACTTTTTTTCAGAATGTTGCATAAAAATGTGTCCCCCAGTAGAATGGTTCTGCCATACGATGAGTCCAATGTTAACCCTTTGAGTGCCAGAGGGGTATGCAACGCATTGCAGAGCAATGCGTTGCATACCCCTCTGGCACTCAAAGGGTTAAAGGGGAACTTTCATCACATTAATATTGAGCCCCAAAATATAATTAAAAATAGAGATAGGCACAGACTGACTTGTATTTTCAAGAATAATTGCTGCATTAGTGAGAAGTAGAATTTTTATGCAGACAGGCACGCCTGGGATCTTGCAGAAGGTGCTCTCTGCTCCTGCGCTCTCAGTCCCTTTGCAATGCATTCCGTACCCCTCTGGCACTCAAACGGTTAAGGCACAAAGGCATTCAGCTCACCAATCGTGGAGTTGAAGGGGACGGACAGCGCAGACACAGATGCCGACTCTACAAGATGTCTGCGCTGTTCCCCGCTGCCTGTCTGCCTAAAAAGTTAAATATTCACTAATGCCGCAATTATCCAATGCAAGTAAGTCTATACATATCGCTATTGTACTTATATTTTGGGGCTCAATATTAATGTGATGAAAATATTGCTTTAAATGGAAAAGCAAAGTAATTCTGGGGCAAGCCAACTAAACCAGTGGTTCTCAATGTTTTCTTATTCTTGGCACCCCTTGGATTTAGAATTTTAGGGGTTCACCCTAAAATTTTATTTGTCATTTATCAATGGTATAAATATATACAGTAATCTATAGTTATACCTAGTTCATAGAATCAGAATAACATAAGCAAGCTGATTGAGCATGACAATGTCCATAAATATACATGTGACAATCAATATTTACCAAAGTGTTTATTAAAGGGATAGTAATACTTAAAATTACTATCCCTCATCTTGTAGACAATAAAAAACTGAGTAAAATGACACCAGCGGCATCGCTCAAACCTTTATGGTTTGAGAGATATCCGCTTTCAAAGTTCCCTCTCCCCTGACGTCAGCCTTCTAGCTGACAGCAAGGGAATCCGGTCCTGGGACCAGCGGCGGCTCTGGAGCAGTGCGGAGACCACGTTAATAAAAAAGAAACCCTTAACTTAAAAGGTCTTCTACGTGTGCTTGCAAACCAAGCACATGTAGAAGACCATTTTAGTAAAGGATTTATTTTTTATTAACACGATCTCTGCACTGCTGCAGAGCCGCTGGCTGATCCCAGGAGAGGATTCCTCTGCTCTCAGCTAGAAGGCTGACGTCAGGAGAAAAGGCAAACTGCTGAAATTCAAAAACGGATATCTCTCAAACCTTTATGGTGTCATGGTGTATTGCCTACAAGATGAGGGATAGTAATTTTTAAGTATTACTATCCCTTTAAAACAAAGGGCACACCAAAGAGCCAGGTTTGCCTGGGTGAGAACCACTAACCAATCTGGGAAAAATAAACATATTTAAAATGACCATTGATTTATCTCTCTGAGTGCAAGATGGGTATCCAACACATTGCTAAGCAATGTACTCAAACAGGTTATATTGGGCTTAACCCTTTGAGTGCCAAAGGGGTACTCAACAAATTACAAAGCAATGCGTTGCCTACCCCTCTGGCAATCAGAGGGTTAAACCCTTAAATGCTAGAGAGGCCTCCGGTACGTTGCTCCAGTGTGTTGAAGACCTCTTTAGCATTCAGGGAATTAAAAGTCCCCGTGTAAATCAATGTGAATTATTTTATCCCCTGTGGCAGTGTTTCTCATTTGTTCCCATGACTCTCTAGCAGTGCATCTCAGCTTGGTATCGGGTGAGTAATCATTGGCTCAGTCATTGGAATTGGTCTACTTGTGCTTAATCAGGGTTATCCTTGACCCCAGACCTGTTAGTGCTTACAATAGAAATGGGGCTACACCAGTAATGCCACACAGCTTTACAAGTGAAATTGGGCTACACCAGTAATGCCACACAGCTTACAGTTAAAATGGGTCTACACCAGTAATGTCACACAGCTTACAGTTAAAATGGGGCTACACCAGTAATGCCACACAGCTTACAGTTGAAATGGCGCTACACCAGTAATGTCACACAGCTTACAGTTAAAATGGGGCTACACCAGTAATGTCACACAGCTTACAGTTAAAATGGCGCTACACCAGTAATGTCACACAGCTTACAGTTAAAATGGCGCTACACCAGTAATGTCACACAGCTTACAGTTAAAATGGGGCTACACCAGTGATACCACACAGCTTACAATTGATGACAAAAGGAGAGGAGGAAGCCCCCAAACCGGTTTCTTTCTCTCAGCCCCCTAGTCTGTTCTTCGCTCTTTTTCTAGTCTTTCTCCCTCTTTACTGCCTCCAGCCTATTTCCCTATTTTTTTCTGCACCCCTAGTCAGTTCCCTCCTCTTTCTCTGCCCCCCTAACCAGTTTACCCCTGTTTCTCTGCCCCCCAGTCTATGCCCCCCATTTTCTTTCCTCCTAGTCTGATTAACCTCTTTCACTAGCCCCTCTTGCTCTCCTAGGTTTTTTTGCGCCTCTCCCAGTTTTACTCCAATCCTCCTCATTTTCCCTTTTTTCCTCACAAACCCATTTTCCTGCGGCCCCCCTCTTACTTGCCTATCTTTGCTGGCTCAGGAGGGGGCCTCATCCCTGGTGGTCCAGCAGCATGTAGTGTGGAAAAAGAGCTCTGTCTAATAATGCAGAGCGCCGAAAGATGATGTCATATCCCAGCGCTCTTCATTACTAGAGTCCTGGAGACAGCGAGGGAGATGCGTGTAAAGGACCATAGCTTGCTGATGGGCAGATCAGTCTGATCTTCCCACCAGCCAAGCTTTTTGTAGCAGGGCTGGTTTGACTTTGCGGCCCCCCAACTTGACTGGACCTTAGGCACGTAGGGTGCCTTGCCCATGATCCAGCTCTGGACCTGACCTGAGACTCACAGCCCTATAGTATAGTTGGTTTGTCTAGAATTCCTCAGTTTAGAGCACTGTGGCCTAGATTACATTTTTATTAAGTATTATTACCACTGATTTTATATAATGTATTCATATTAAAGTATATTGAGAAACTTGTAGATAAACTCCTTGATAAATGTATCGGCTGCAGTAGAATCCAGGCCTATGTTGGTTAATTTTCTCAGACTTTAGTAATGCCTATGAGGAGTTTTAAGTTACATTGGATATATCCTGTGCTACAATATTTCAGTTTGTCATAATGAACATAAAAGCCTTAGACTGCTTTTATCCAGTAAGCCCTGGAGAAAATCATGTTACTAATCAACACAAACCTACTTAAAATAGACTTGTCATTTGAAGGGAAAAAAAAAAAAATCTGTGTGTTAATTAACAATAAAAGTTAACTACACAGTGTGGTTTTACTTCACTAAGGGCACCAACAGGTCAGGCTTTAACACTTTGCGTGCTAGAGAGGTATCCAATGCATTGCGCTGCAATTCACTGGTTAACTCTCTGGCACTCTAAGGATTAAGGATATCTCTGAGTTAAACTTTTTTTTTTTAATGAAAACCTATGTGTTATGTATTTCCCTGTTGAATAAAACAAGAGTGTTCCCACCACTGTCAGTTGCTTTATTCAAATGTTATAACAGTTCAAACTTCCTGAAAGTTTAAAATGACAGCACGACTCAGACGTTTCTATGGAAACTGCTTGTCAGTGACTCACCTATCCCAGAGAATGCAACAGAGTAAATAAATGGATCTGACCACTAGAGGGCACTATTAATTTATAAAACCAATCGAATAAAGTGTATTGTGCATCTCTCAATCAGAAAAATCCTATGAAAGGTTTACTGCTGCTTTTACCCCTTAAGGACCAGGTGGCCCATTGTTTTTTTTCCTTTAGAGGACCAGGGGCATTTAGTTTGGGGAGCCAGCAAGTGTGAGCGATCCCACTTATTGGCTCACCATGGAAGAGCCTGAAACTGACTGCTCAATTTACCATCTTTAAGTTGACTTTTGTTTGTATGGTCAGCTGTGTAAGCAGCCATTAGGGGGAGCATGTTGCCCTGTGGGATGGCTTGGGAGGAGAGGAAAGGCACCAGGAGCTCTGTGTTTGGCTGTCCACACATGACACTGTGCTATACAGCCAAGTAGTTTGAAGCTGGTGCAAGCTTTCCCCCACCTTGTGCTGCTGACATAATACAATTGCTAATTTCGTCTGCGTGGTGAGGTGTTTGAGATCATCGGGGCAGGGCATCCATACAAACAGACACAAGTGAGGGTACAAGGGCTGTATCCTCGCTGATATTGAAGCTTGTGAGGCAGTTCATCTTCCCCATCTCCAGGAAGTAGCACAATATAACGCTCTATGACAATTAAAAGATGGCTGTCAGACAGTACATGCTTTAACCCCTTAAGAACTGGCACACACACACACATGTGGCCCGAACTTAAAGACCACAGAGCATTTTTTAGTATCTGATTCAGGGCTCCCCAAACTGTGTGCAGCCATGCGGGGAGCCCTGAAATCCATGACGTACATGTATGGCATGGGTCCTGTAAGTACTTTTACCCATTACGTACATGTACGTCCTTGGACCTTAAGACATTGATACTAGCATACGTTGCGTGGAGGTGTGAGTGTCCCCTTAATATGGAGAACATATATATTGTATCCTGTGGCATAAAATTAGGGTAATACCCCTGCTGATAGATATTTTATTCAAAAGTTATTGCAGCTCAAACTTGAATTTTTGTAGGTGCAGTTTATAGTGGCGCGGTTGCTACAGTAGTCCATGAACAGCTGGCCATAAGCCTGTAACAATAACGCCACTTCAAAATTTCAGGCCATAGAGATACTGCGCCTAAACTCCTCTCAGCAGTGGGAGTACCCTTGTTTTACTCATCCGGATAAACCCTGCAATATATAAATATCTTTTCAAAGTGTTAATATCCCCTGAAATCTCAGACTCCCTAGCTCACCCTGTTGGCTGAAGGCATGTACTGCGTTCATTTACTGTTTTTCAAAATTAAAGTTAATTGAATCTCAGCAAAGACAGGACACCCAAAGTTCTGGTTTTCAAAATTAAAGAATATGGTACATCTAACAAGAAGAGATAAACATTCAGTGAATATGGTGGACTGAGGACTAGAACAGTTCTGGGGCAAACTGACTTCATTATAAGAGATAAAATTCCCATTGATTTCAATTGGGGTTAAATGCCCTTGGATTCTAAAGGGATCACCAATGAAATAAATATGTAATAAAGTGGAGATGACTTCTGCAGTGATATCACTTCTCCTGTTCCTATGTCATTCTATGGACTATACACTAAGATCTCCTAAACTGAAGAAATCTTAGTGCATTGGCTCAGTAGAATAATATAGTAACTGGAGAAGTGATATCACTGGAGAAATCATCTCCACTTTATCACACCTTAATGCATACCCCCCCCCCATGTGTTGGAGACATCTAGCAAGGAGGATCATAAAAGCCCAATCTAAATCAATGGATAATTTGGGAAGCTGTAAGTGTCCTTCCTGGGGTTAGGGTGACCACGGGTCCCGGAACGTCCGGGACTGTCCCTTATTTCAGGGCTATGTCCCGCGTCCCGGGTCCCCTTCAACGGGGACAATGAAGTGTCCCGGAATGAAGCCAAGCCGCCCTGGATGTCAGCCTGCAAGTGGTGTGTCACATCATGGACACCGTTCGCGGCGTCCATGATATGACACACCGCTTGCAGGCTGACATCCAGGGCGGCAATGCAGCTTACATGGAGGCAAGCGCTCTAGTAATACAGAGCGCTGGGAGATGACATCATCTCCCAGCGCTCTGCATTACTGAGCACAGCGCGCGGGAGCTTCAGCTCTGTGCCGGAGGAGGCACAGAGCACTTTCCACGCCGCTAGACCACCAGGGACTTAAGGTATGACGGGGCAACTAGGGTGACCACGTCCCGGAATGGCAGAAGGGAAATGTGGTCACCCTACCTGGGGTAGTACATTTTTCCAGAATTGGTTCAGTGGACATTAGCCCTAATGTGTAGTCAGTATTGTTTTGGTGTTTTTTGTTTGTTCCTCTCCTACAAAAAATGTATTGCTCCCTCTTGTCTCATTCAAAGTAAGTTGCAGACAATGTGAGGCCCTCCAGTTACTGCCAGACTGCCACCCCATCATTTCTTGTCAGCTATTGGCTTTTGGGGGATGATGGAAGTGGTAGTCTGGCAGCAGCTCACATCACCAATCACTGTTCTAGAAACATAGAATTTGACGGCAGATAAGAACCATTCGGCCCATCTAGTCTGTCCATTTTCCTACTGTAAAAGCCTCAAACCTTATTTGGTCCTTTCGTCTTGCCTTTTGTTACGGATACCCTTAAACCTATCACAAGCATGCTTACATTCCAATCGCTGCATTAGCCTCTGCTGCTTCTGCTGGTAGGTTATTCCACTTATCTACCACCCTCTCAGTGAAATAACACTTTCTTACATTACATATAAACCTCTGTCCCTACAGTTTTTGACTGACCACTTGTCCTAACCTTTCTAATCCTTTGAAATGTACTTCCCTCCTGTACGTTGTTGAATCATATGTATTTGAATGTTTGTCATATTCCCCCCCCCCTCTCTCTCTCTCCTTCAAACTATACATTTTCTAAGTACACTGGACCTTATACATGTATGTATGTATCTTTATTTATATAGCTCCATACATGTACACAGTGCTTAACAGAAGTTGAAATAATACAATACAGAAGCATTAAGCTTAAATGTGATCATTTCATTTTTTTGTGGGGGAAAGTGCTGCAAGGGAATCATACACTGGTAAAGGGACCCTGCCCCAAGGAGCTTACAATCTAATTAGAATTCATGATGACATACATAGACCGGGTGTGGTAAAAGAAGTGCAGAAGGATTCTTATGTGACTATCTGTGTGCAAGAGGAGGATATTGCTATTGAGATACCTCCTTCAGCAGGTGGATTTTGAGGAGATGCTTGAAAGTGATGAGTGGATGATTGGCGAATTGTAATAGGGAGGGCATGCCAAAGTCGAGGGGCAGCCAGTGAAAAAGCTTGAAGCAGAGAGATGGCTCAAGTTGTGTAGGGAGAGGACAGGAAGACCGTAGGGGGCGGGAAGAGGTGTAGCGGGAGATAAGAGCAGAAATGTAAGATGGTGCTGAAGAACAGAAAGACTTACAGGAGAGGAGGAGAATCTTGTAAGAAATACAATACTTTATAGGTAGCAAATTGAGGGATTTCAGGAGGAGATGAGAGGGAAGGTATCTAGGAGCAAATGTGGTGATTCTTGCGGCTGAATTGATAACAAATTGAAGTGGAGAGAGATGAGAAGCAGGAAGACCAGAGAGTAGAAGGTTGCAGTAGTCAAGTCTAGAGAGAATGAGTGCCTGAGACAGATTTTTTGCAGTTGACATGCAAAAACTCTTATCTCAGGGAGTTGTACAATTCTGGGATAAACCAACAGTACCATCGGGGGGGGGGGGGGGGTACAGAAACATTTCCGAGATTGCATTTCATTTTAATGAGGCTTTTTAACCCCTTGAATGCTGCACAGGTGTGTTGAATGCTGCACAGGTGTGCAACACATTGGGAAGCAATGCATTGGAGACACCTCAAGAGGTTCTAAGGTCCTTTGAAATCAACTGGAATTTATATTTGTCCCCTATGATAAAATCAGGCAGCTTGAAATTGCACTGCTCCACTGAATGTGCAAACAAAGAAACACCCATTTGTATGTCTGATATCTCATCACAGAACCGTATAATAAGTATAAAAACATTTCATCGGAAATATGATTTTGGTGGGTTAGTTCTCCTAATCCATTTTTGTTTTATGCAAAAGTTTTATGCAAAAGTTTGGGCACCTCTGGCTGGGGAAACAGACAGTGTATGTGTGGTTCCGTAGCTACCAGTGTATACCACTCAGACCTTTTTGGGGGTCATCAGTACCTCACCTGAGGTCCTCCCCTGATACTAATTATCTTTCCAATCACAATAGGTGATCAGTCCTGTGACCTGGAACTCACTGCCTCCCTTTTGTACTACCTCCTCCTTAATCTGGCATTCTCCAGAGTTTGTTTGGGTGGAAGGAACTTGAAGGCCCTGACTCTAGTCATCTAGTTGTGTTGCATACTTCAGATGTTGACTATTTGTGATGAAATGGCACGTGGGGTTCCCTGCTGATGACCATTACATGCAGATCATGTTTCTGCAAGGAACTCCTGCACAGTAGACTGGTGCACCACTACTACTGTGCCAGCTAAACTTTCCTGCTGGTCCTTTGCAGTGATACGGGGTTCTGATTTGCATTTCTGAGCAGTCTATAAGCAATTTCGTTGTACAAAAGATACGAGCGCTGGCAGGAAAAACTACTAGGGCTGCATCCTTGCCTGCCCTGGGCCCATTGGTACACCTCTGGTCATGTACCCCATACCTGTTACTACATCATTAGTAGTGGAGGGAGCTTGACAGTTGATGGACGATTTTTTTTTTATTTTTCAGACGGAAGCAGACAGAGTGAAGAAACCTACTAAAAATTGCTAAGCGCATAGAAAAGAGTTTGGGTCCTGTGGTTTAGCCAGCAGCTGTCATGCCCACCTCCATAAACATGACATCCAGGACTGATCTGAAGATGTTCTCCTGAACATAGGCACAAGGACAAAATTCATAGGGACCATTATCATGTTCTGGCCATGTAAGGTTAGTGGGGGTTATCATTTGGAGGTGTCAGTTCTCCTTTAAACAAGAAACATTCCGAGTTCATCCTAATTCTATCTGAATAATGTATTGTCACTGGAATGGAAATCTGGAAGGAATTTTTTTTTTCTCCGCCTTGGGAAAAGCCAGTTCTTGATTCTAGAATTCAGCCAGCTGGTTATAATTGGAAGCATATTTTTGCTTTTCTATGAGAAAAGTTCAAAACAAAAGGAACTAACATAAGCAGAGAGAGATTCCCCATTAGGCAGGGTAAGCAACCACATAGAGCACCAAGTCTAGAGGGACAGTACATCAGCTTTGCTAGCCACACCCACATTCTGAGTTTTGGGTGTGGTCAGAGTAATCCCATTGCTCCTAGTATGGTGGCCAGTTTACGTGCATGTGTGTGCGTGTGATGACTTTTCCTGGCAGGGGGTATTCATTTGTCCTGCAATCATCTGAATGACTATCAGGAAAAAAAAATAAATAAAATGCACTATTAGAGCCTCTGTACCTCATGGATTATCAGGTAAAGTGTAATCTTTTCAAAATGTGTTATGGTTTAATTTTTAAAGGATAGTAATGTTTAATTATAAAAGAAGCTCTGTCAGAGTTGTAGTTCAAAAGTAACTGAATGATAAAGTGTCCCCCTCCCGCCCCTTCTACTGATGTAACACTACTCAGCTTAGAGCAGCAGGGAGTGTCCAGGTAGATTGCAAAGAGGGACAATCTTCAATTAAGATAAGGGGAAAAGCTGAACAACCTGTCAAGGGGGGCAGGGTTTTCATTGTTCTCACAGTAAGAAGATTGTCCCTTGATGTGAGCTGTCTGGTCTTTAGACTGAATTCCACATCCGAGGAGTGGGGGGTTATACTAGGTAAAAGGGGTGGGAGGGGGAAACTTTATCATTCAATTACTCCTGAACTACAACTCTCACAGTAGTGAAATAACACTCTCTATGGCTCAGATACTATGAAGATGAATTGGAGATGCTGTTTTTGTGAAACATTACTATTACTTTAATTTGCAGTACTGTTTCTGCTTTCTTTGAATGCCTTCTTTTAGTACTTCACTTCATCCTGCTTAATACGACACCTTTTATCTTCTCTCACTCCCCCTCTCCTCCAGTAGGAGGTGAAACTTTAGTAGTTATATGAAGAAGTACTACTTTACAGAAGGGTAAGTAGATTCATGGAATAGCCTCCCATATGGAGTTGTGGGAGCTGATAACGTAATGGAATTTCAAGGATGAACAAACTATGGCCTATCCCTAAATTCAGGTGTAGCAAGGTGTTGGAGTCTTCTTGCATCCAAGTGGATTAATAATCTGGATTTTAACACATTGAGTACCAGAGGGGGGTACCCAACGCACTGCAAAGCAATGTTCTGTACATCCCTATAGCACTGAAAGGTTTAAGAGTATATCCCTAAATGGCCAAAATTGGGTCTGGTTGAGTGTACTTTAGCAGTACTGTTCTACAGTACAATAAAATGGGCTGGACATTTGCAATGGATGTATTTAATGCTGCATGTTATCTAAAATATAGATATTTTACAGTCAAAGGCCCCTTTCACATCACATGGGCAACACTAACACAGCACTGGTGGCAGTAAAGATACATTAAGGAAGATCTACTCAGTGGCCAGTGAAGCTGTCATTAGACCTTTCACACTAGCAGTACAGGAGGTCGCATTGCTCATCATAACCTTGATCGAATGGTAGACCCACATTTTCTTCAGCCAGTAATACTCAGCTGTCACTTAGACTGGCCATAAACCGCAACCATTCCTGTATGGGGTGCCGTTTGTAAACCTTTCATTTTGTCCACAAAATTGCAGCAGTTATTCCACAAAAGTAATGTTGTCCATTGAATGTTTGTATGTAGTTCACAGAATACATTGTTGTTTACAAAATTGCTTAGCTATTCCACAAAATGCAATGTGTTGACCAAAGTTTAATAGCAAATACATTTGGTACAGATGATGTCAGTCAATTCACTGAATGACTAAAGATTGTCCGTGCAAGGAAAAGGTCAATCAGTTTACTAAATTGATGAATGTGTGACTAAATAATTAAAGTTTGTCACCAAAGAAATTCAGTGCACCAAATATGTTAATACATTCACCAAATTATGACTGATTGTCATGAAATGATTTTTTTGCATCAAATATGTCAATTCACCAAATGATGAAAGTGTACACCAAATATGTTAATCAAGCCACCAAATAATGACATTTTGTCACGAAATGAATTTGTTGCACCAAATAGGTCAATCAGATCACCAAATGATGAATGGGTCTACCAAATATGTCAGTCAAATCATCAAATGAAGAAATTTTTACATATTCCGTGAACCCATTCATCATTTGGTAATTTCATTGACATATTCGGTCCGACAGAATTAATTTGGTGACAAAGTGTCATCATTTGGCGGATTGATTGACGTATTCAGTGGAACCCTATTATCACTTGGTGATTTAATTGACATATTCCGTGAACTCGTTCATCATTTGGGGATTTGATTGACATATTTGGTGCAACAGAATTCATTTGGTGACAAAATTTCATTATTGGTGGATTGACATATTTGGTGGAAACCTTTCATCATTGGGTGATTTGATTGACATATTCCGTGAACATTCATCATCTGGGGATTTAATTGACATATTTTGTGCAACAAAATTTGGTGGCAAAATGTCATCATTTTGTGAATTAATTGACATATTTGGTGCAAAAAATTCATTTTGTGACAATCATAATTTGGTGAATGTATTAACATTTCTGGTGCACTGAATTTCTTTAGTTACAGACTTTAATTATTTGGTCACAAAAGTGACCTTTTCCTTGCACCAAATTCATTTGCTGACAATCTTTAGTCATTCAGTGAATTGACTGACATATAATTTGTACCAAATGTATTTGGTACTAAACTTTGGTCAACATGTTGCATTCTGTGGAATGGCTAAGCAATTTTGTAAACAACAATGTATTCAGTGAAATATATATACATTCAGTGGACAACATTACTTTTATGGCATAACTGCTGCAATTTTGTGGACAAAATGAAAGGTTTTCAAACAGCACCCCATATACCTGTGAACTTCATCCTCTGGAGTCCCTAGAGAGGGCTCATGGGCTGCAATCAGGCGTGTGTCAATCATGCAATTTGTGCTATAAAGGGGGTGGGGCTTAGCTGAATGGGCAAGGCTTACCATCATTGTCTTGCGAAGTGGGCGGAACAGGGTGAAAAGGAGGAGAAGTGAACGGAACATATCGAGCAGAGAAGTGGTTAGAATTTCACAGGAAACTTGCCACCAGTGTAAAAACTGCCTCTGTCCCTGGAGACCTGGTAATTAATACTAAAAACTAGAGTCTGTTGGGCAGATCCAGAGGGTTCCCAGGTTTGGCCACGACTCTCCTGAGGTGGGATTAGTGGAGAAAGGTGACAGTGACATGGATGTCGGGAATGTTGCAAGAGGCTGCTACAGTTAGGTCGCCAGTGCGAAAAATGTCTATGGAGAAATGTAAAGATAAAGTATGTGATACAATCATGACGTGCATTTGAATCTACTCTAAATTAAAACATTGATAATTATTGAAACGTGTATGGTTTTACTTCAGTTTGAAGTTGATGTATTTTTTTGGGGGGAAGTGTATTTTGGAACATACATTGTATTACATTAGGTATAAATGCAGGGGGTTTCAGCATAACAAGTTCAGTAAGAAAGATCTAGGCCTAGGTCACACTGCCAACTTTGTTGCAGCAACTTAGTTAGAGGATGTTGCATAGGCTGACCAGATCTCACCTTTAACCGGGGACACATAGGAAATAGCCATTTTGCAGTACTTCACTGAAATCAAAGCAGTCCTGCAGTATGCATTTTTCCTATGCGTCCCCAGTTAAAGGTGAGGTCTGGTCAGCCTAATGTTGTAGTAACACAAGATCTCTGAAAAATGATTGTAGCCGAATTATCCGTCCATGTGCACTTTCCCACAGAAAACAATATATGTTCTGTGAAACTTGATGCAACTAGAGGGGTACACAATGCAGTATGTTGCACACCCTTCTGGTCCATAATGGGTTAAATAATGTGTACAAACATTAGTTCTAATCTTAACCCTTTCTCCTCCAAAGCATCACACTTCAAAGCAATTTGATGCTTTCCCTCTAGCAATGCATTGTGTACTCCTCTGGCACTCAAAGTGTTAAAAAGTTTTGCCCTCACATGTGCCAATTGCTTTTGTTGTCTCTGGAGAAATCTTCTTAGACTGCAACAGCAAAAATGCCATACAGTTTAACCCTTTGAGTGCCAGAGGGTATGCCCCTCTGGGACTCAAAGGGTTAAAGGAACCTTGAGTTCATAAATGCAAGTTTGCACTGTAATACCATTTAAAGGAAACCTCTCTCACCAGTGGGCATATCCTTGTTTTACAGGAAAGGAAAAACCCTGTCTTTTTAACAGTTTGCTCACAAGCTGGTGTGAGTCCGCTAAGGAATGTACTTCACCACTCTCTTATATCTGGGACATGACTGTTTAACCCTTTGAGTGCCCGAGTGGTACGCAATACATTGCTTCGCGATGCATTACGTACCACTCTGGCACTCAAAGGGTTACGTTTTCCTCACTGTATCTTGCGTACACTGATCAGGAATGCTTATGACCTTGAAGACGTATGGGGGAGGGGGTTGGTCTGAGGAGAGCTGATAAACAAAAGGTTAATTAGTAACGCGAGTGAAGGTGTGTCTTGGTAATTCTGTTGCACACCCACTCACTTGGTTCCTGCATCTCAGTATTTAACTCTTTGACTACCAAGGGGGTGTGCAGCGCATTGCTTCTCAATATGTTGCTTACCATTTTGGCATTAAAGGGTGAACACTTTCATCCCTATATTTAAACAATCAAAGTGTCATTTTGGCCCAAAGCAGCTGCACCAGAGGTGATAAATATAAATTTCCACCCATGGATTTAAATTGGTATTTTAAAGCCTTTAATACTGGAGAGGTCTATTGGAGGCCTCTCTGACATTCAGTGAGTTAAAAGGCCCCTTTAACCCCTTGAGTGGAGATGGTATCCTGAGATGTGATGATCTTTAGACAATGAGTGCTCAAGATATGACGGCACCAAAGGGGGGAAATTGTGGGCTTGGGGAACTTAAACCTTTCAGTGCCAGAGAGGTACTCAATGCATTGAGTTGCAATGTGTTGGGTACCTTTCTGGTGCTTAAAGGGTTAAAAGAGATTAACAGGGCATCAGGCAAAAGGTCTTCTGTCTTTGTGTTCGGTTCCAGCTTCCCATTAGCCACCTATATCTCTGCCTCCCAGGCTCCTACAGACATAAAATTGTTTCTCCTTTCTAGTGATGACCTATATGACAGGAATAATGCCAGGTGATTGGTCGATCGCCTGGCATGACCATAAAATCCATTTTAAGACCAATATGGGTTCATGGGGGAGCTCAGCTTTTAATGCTTCTAGAGGGACTGTCATCCGAATGTCTCAAATTAAGGTCAGTCTTTCTTCTGAAGGTATTTATGGGGTTTACTTCAAACATTCTTTCAGTAGCTTGTCCATTAATGGTGCTGTATCTGTGTGTTAAGGGAGTCACAGACTAACTTTTCATTGGGGCCATATCCTACCTCCATTCTGTTAACTCATTGGCTGTGATCACTCCTGTGCTAGAGAAGGGGTTGCCTGGATTATCTGAGCAACATGCACAGTATCTATCACCAGATCTCCAGGTGGGATGGTGTCACCCCCATAACTGAACTGGCTATTATATAAGTTAATGAAAATTCTATCACTGTCACCCCAAAACAGTGGAGCCCATGTGCTGTGTTTATAGGTTTTCTGTGTTGTGTTTTTTGACTGTTTTAACTATTTAATTTATTTATCTTTTATGTATATGCACTGTGACACTTATCAGACTAAATCAATAATTTAATCGGTTGTGTCTTTGTTCTCTCTACAAAACCTATTCCTTTAGAAGTGAGTGAAAACTATTCTTATAGCACCATTTTATTACATTTATGGGGTTTTTTTCTTCATCTGAGCATGAACAGGGGGTGACCTAAGTCATCCTGGGAATCTAATAATAACCTTTAAAGCAGAACTTTCAGATCATACTAAATCGACATGCGTTCATTAAATGCTTGGCGACTAGCTTGGAAATAGATGTCTTACCTTTAAAAAATAGCACAGTGTAAAGAAATCCTTCCCGTTTGGAGACCGGAACCACATGTCCCTGATTGCCCAGGACAGTCCCTGGTTTTACATGTGTGTCCATTGTCCCTAGCAGCTCCCTTCAGGGACAATGCAAAGTCCCAGAATGAAGACTCCAGAGCATAGCACTACCCATTGCCTACTGTGGTAGGAATTGAGGCCTATGCTGGGCTACAAGAAAATGGCCTTCAGACAAAGATCTAAACTCTAGCGGCAAACCTGAGCCTTGATCCTGACATCAGACAGGTGATGTTGTGCAATTGTGTTGTAGTGTAATGCAAGTTTAAGGCTTTGGTCATGATGTACATTTACTTTACTTGTAGCCTAAACATGCATCACTTTCTGTCACAGTAGTGTTTAGAACTCTGTGATAAGCCAGACAAAAAGCAGGTTGCACCCCAGAGTCCAGTGATATATAATGTCCTATCCCATATAGTTGCTCTAGAGCTGAGGACACATGATTCTGCTGCTCTCATCTTGACAGTGTCCCTGAATGACAGAATGGAAATGTGGTCGCCACCCTACAAAGGGAGAATCTCCCCTTTCCAATGATATCTATTCTGAGGAGTACATGCCAGGTGATTACATGATCACTTGGGAATCTCTTTCAGCAGATTGAGAGATCTTTTTCCTCAGGTCCTGATGCATGTTACACAGAAGAGTATACATCTGGTAATGAGGAGAGCAAAGGAAAACAGATTCCCCTAGCAAGCAGACAAACAGCATGTGTCATTTCATATTTTTGTTCCTCTCCATTTGGTTTGCCCCAGAATTAGTCTAGTTTTTCTTAGTGCGGGACCTTAACCCTTTGAGTGCCTGAGGGATACGCAACGCATTGCAAAGCAATGCATTGCCTACCCCTCTGGCACTCAAAGGGTTTACTCCTTGAGGACCAGTGGAATGTGCAGAGCCCTCCTCTGCTCCTCAACAGATTAAAGGGATAGTAATGTCTTTATATAACAAAACAAAATAGTGTAGCTATTACAAAAAATAAACTAAATGATCCCAGTCCCATCTCTCAAACCTTTGTGGTGTGAGAGATATAACATTTTGAAGTTCCCCCCTCACTGATGTCAGCTGTAAAGCTGACAGCAGGAGATTTGTGTCGGCTCTTCTGCAGAGCTGAAATACCACAATGAAATACTTCATTGGAACGGTCTACAAAGTGACAGGAATACAAGTATAGGCAGGGGAACTCTTATCTTCGAATATCTATAGCAACATAAATTCAGTACCAAATTCGCTAATCACGTGTAAAATTCTCCGGTTTGTAGTCCAAAGAATCCTGGCAAACACTACAGGGGAAATCTTTATTCTCCCCTGACCCGACAACACCTTTTAAAAAACACCACCAGTAGACATAATTCACCAGGTTAAAATCACTTTATCAACGCGTTTCTGATCGCTCGTTCTTTCTTCAGGTTTGCAAGCACACTCTGTAGACTGTTCCAATGAAGTATTTCTTTTTACATTGCAGTATTTCGTCTCTGCTGAAGAGCCGCCTCGGGACCAGGATATCCTGCTGTCAGCTTACAGCTGATGTCAGTAAAAGGAGAGGGAGGAAGGGGAGGATTTTAACATCGTGTATCTCTCAAACCATAAAGGTCTGAGAGATGGGACTGGGATCATTTAGTTTATTTTTATAATAGCTACAATATTTCGTTTTGTTAAAGGGATAGTAATGTTTCATAATAAAAGCAGCTCTCATTAAACATTATAGTATTTGAACTTTGGAGAGTGTAATTTCAATTCTGTCAGAGTTGTAATTCAATGACAAAGTATCCCTCTCCCGCCCCTTTTACTGATGTAACACTGCTCAGCCAGATCAGAAGGAATGTGCCCAGATAGATTGCAGAGAGGGACAATCTTCAATTAAGATAAGGGAAAAACTTGTCAAGGGGGGCAGGGCCTTCATTGTTCTCATAGAAAGAAGATTGTCCCCTTCTGTTATCTGTCTGGTCTATGGACTGGATTCCACATCTGAGAAGAGATGGCTTACACTAGGTAAAAGGGGCGGGAGGGGAAACTTTGCTTGTGAATATCTCTTAAACCATAAAGGTTTGAGATCATTCTTCATGTTTTTTTAATGCCTACAAAATAAATTAAAGATAAAACGAAGTATTACTATCCCTTTAAATAAAGACATTACTAACCCTTTAAAGTGTAAGATTTCACTAGCCAGGTCCTTTCTGTGTTGCAGCTTTATAAATTAAGATAATAATAGAGTGGTAACAGAATTTTTGTTGTTTGTTGCTTAGCCTGTGGTCGTGGTTTGCTAGTGATTAAGGCTTTCAAATACACAGTTTAGGTGTCTTTCCCATCCACTTAAGAGAGAGAGAGAGAAAAATGAAGAAAATACAGCTTACTGACTGTTGAAACTAATTTAGAATAGCATTCTGAATGCTAAGTGCTGATACAGTGGGGCAAAAAAGTATTTAGTCAGCCACCAATTGTGCAAGTTCTCCCACTTAAAAAGATGAGAGAGGCCTGTAATTTTCATCATAGGTACACTTCAACTATGAGAGACAGAATGAGACAAAAAAATCCATAAAATCACATTGTCTGATTTTTAAAGAATTTATTTGCAAATTATGGTGGAAACTAAGTATTTGGTCAATAACAAAAGTTCATATCAATACTTTGTTATATACCCTTTGTTGGCAATGACAGAGGTCAAACGTTTTCTGTAAGTCTTCACAAGGTTCTCACACACTGTTGCTGGTATTTTGGACCATTCCTCCATGCAGTTCTCCTCTAAAGCAGTGATGTTTTGGGGCTGTCGCTGGGCAACACGGACTTTCAACTCCCTCCAAAGGTTTTCTATGGGGTTGAGCAGGGGCGGATTGTGGTGCAATACCAGCCCGGGGGATTTTCTTATTTAACTGGCCCACTAGCTGGTATTTGAGAGCCAGGGCGGGGGTGTGGGTACACAATGCATTGCTCAGCAGTAAATACTGTATGCAGTATATTATAAGTTATTAACCACTTGCATGCCAGAGAGATGTACAGTAATGAATTCTGAGATTAACCCATTGATTGTCCCCTAGGTGCACACCACATTGCACAGGAATATGTATCTCAATGAATAACCCCTTGTGTGCTAAAGAGGCATAATTGATATGTAAATGACATCTTTATTCACCTTTCTGGTATACAAGGGGTCAATTACTCATGAATTAAGCCTCTAGCATACAAGGGGTTAAACAGTGAGGTACTGCCTAAGAGGAATTCAGTGGGTTAATAGTAGAATAAAACAGTGCTGTAATCCTGTCTGGCATGTAAATGGTTAATAACTGATTATTTATACCTATCTAAAAAAATACAGGGGGTTGAAGGGTTAACACATCATACATTAAACCTATCTAGCAACAATACAGTTAGTTAATAAAAATTAATACCATTTGGAACTGCCAGGTAGTTGGGACCCAGAAGCTTTGCCTGCTAATCTTGCACTGCACCAGGACACACTGCAGGCAGAGCAGGGACAGCTAAGTCAGCCTTGGGGGTGGGACAGATAGAGGAAACAGGACTGCGTCTTCACTGCTGCTCTGGTGAGTTGTGCCTTCGGTCCACAAAGTTGTGGACTGGAGAGGTGAGATCATAACTGAGCGGCCCACCGGGGGATGCCCGATCCCCCCGATAGGACAATCCGCCCCTGGGGTTGAGATCTGGAGACTGGCTAGGCTACTCCAGGACCTTGAAATGCTTTTTACGAAGCCACTCCTTCGTTGCCCGGGCGGTGTGTTTGGGATCATTGTCATGCTGAAAGACCCAGCCACGTTTCATCTTCAATGCCCTTGCTGATGGAAGGAGGTTTTCACTCAAAATCTCACGATACATGGCCCCATTCATTCTTTCCTTTACACAGATCAGTCGTCCTGGTCCCTTTGCAGAAAAACAGTCCCAAAGCATGATGTTTCCACCCCCATGCTTCACCGTAGGTATGGTGTTCTTTGGATGCAACTCTGCATTCTTTCTCCTCCAAACACGACGAGTTGAGTTTTTACCAAAAAGTTCTACTTTGGTTTCATCTGACCATATGACATTCACCCAATCCTCTTCTGGATCATCCAAATGCTCTCTAGCAAACTTCAGACGGGCCCGGACATGTACTAGCTTAAGCAGGGGGACACGTCTGGCACTGCATGATTTGAGTCCCTGGCGGCGTAGTGTGTTACTGATGGTAGCCTTTGTTACTTTGGTCCCAGCTCTCTGCAGGTCATTCACTAGGTCCCCCCGTGTGGTTCTGGGATTTTTGCTAACCGTTCTTGTGATCATTTTGACACCACGGGGTGAGATCTTGTGTGGAGCCCCAGATCGAGGGAGATTATCAGTGGTCTTGTATGTCTTCCATTTTCGAATAATTGCTCCCACAGTTGATTTCTTCACACCAAGCTGCTTGCCTATTGCAGATTCAGTCTTCCCAGCCTGGTGCAGGTCTACAGTTTTGTTTCTGGTGTCCTTCGACAGCTCTTTGGTCTTGGCCATAGTGGAGTTTGGAGTGTGACTGTTTGAGGTTGTGGACAGGTGTCTTTTATACTGATAACAAGTTCAAACAGGTGCCATTAATACAGGTAACGAGTGGAGGACAGAGGAGACTCTTAAAGAAGAAGTTACAGGTCTGTGAGAGCCAGAAATCTTGCATGTTTGTAGGTGACCAAATACTTATTTTACCGAGGAATTTACCAATGAATTCAGTAGAAATCCTACAATGTGATTTCCTGTATTCTTTCCCCCCATTCTGTCTCTCATAGTTGAAGTGTACCTATGATGAAAATTACAGGCCTCTCTCATCTTTTTAAGTGGGAGGACTTGCACAATTGGTGGCTGACTAAATACTTTTTTGCCCCACTGTAAGGTCTGTCTTGATCCTTCACCCCTTGTGTGATACAGTGTACAGATCTGTGCATTTCACAGTTCAATAGGCCTTCTTCCTGTGGAAAGATAAGTGGTGACCTTGCCTCATGAAATGCGTAGCACATGTATTTACACTCCCATCTTCAAGGATTCACATATCAGAACAGTGTGAAGGAGAGAATTACTAAGTGAACTAATGTATAGCCAGGGGAGAGGCCAAACTTCATTAAAGGAATAGTAATACTTAAAATGTGAAAAAAAATGTTGTAGGTTTATCCCCCTGAGTAAAACAAGGCTACTCCCTCTGCGGAGAGGTTTTTTTAATCAAAATATATTGCAACTTAAAGGGATAGTAATACTTCGTTTTATCTTTATTTTATTTTGTAGGCATTAAAAAAATGAAGAACGATATAAGTCTTATCTCTCAAACCTTTATGGTTTGAGAGATATTCACAAGCAAACTCCCCTCCCCCGCCCCTTTTACCTAGTGTAAGCCATTTCTTCTCTGATGTGGAATGCAGTCCATAAACCAGACAGATAACAGCAGGGGACAATCTTCTTCCTATGAGAACAATGAAAGCCCTGCCCCCCCTTGACAAGTTTTTCAGGTTTTTCCCTTATCTTAATTGAAGATTGTCCCTCTTTGCAATCTACCTGGGCAGCTCCCTTCTGATCTGGCTGAGCAGTGTTACATCAGTAAAAGGGGCGGGAGGGGGGCACTTTGTCATTGAATTGCTTGTGAACTACAACTCTGACAGAATTGGAATAACACTCTCCAAAGTCCAAATACTATGATGATTAATTAGAGCTGCTTTTATTATGAAACATTACTATCCCTTTAAAGTTGATTTTTTTTAGGTGCAGTATAACAGTGGCCTGAAATTGTACAGTGGAGCTGTTGCTACACCATCCTATGGACAGCTTTGGTCAATTGACCATAAATCTCTATAGGAATGTGTAGCATCAGCACCACTGTACAATTTCTGGCCACTGTTATACTGCACCTAAAAAAATCAAGTTAGAGCTGTAATAACTTATAAATAAAACACCTCTCAGTAGTGGGAGAGTCCTCGTTTTGCTCAGGGGGATAAACACTACAATATATATTTTTTTGCATTTTAAGTATTACTAACCCTTAATTTTTAAATAATTAGTAGTTTGTTTTTGTTTTTTGTTTTTTTTTTACTTTTTTTGTGATATGACTTTAAATGACAATGCACAGTGGAGTGCCTTGTATCGTTCTCTCTTTTTCTGTTTATGCAAAACAAAGTGGGTGGCTAAATTAACCCCTTAATTACCGGCTGATCTGCGCGGTCAGTTAAGAACCACTGAGCATTTTTTTTTCCGTTCTTCTGCTTCCGGACTCCCCAAACGGCGTGCATCCGCGGGGGAAGTCCGGAATTCCATGACGGTCATAGTACGTCATGGGTCATTCAGTCAGATCGACCCTTCACGTACTATGACCGTCAAGGGTAGTTAAGGGGTTAAAAAGTGTTGCATAACTGCTATTGAACTCATAACTGGCTGGGTCCAATGATTGTCTTGATAGCACCGATACACCAATCATTCACAGTATATTAGGGCCACTGTCAAGATCAGTTAGCTAATCAGTTGCTGGTTTCTTTCATTGCTACTGATTGGCTGTTTTTTCACCCCATGAGATTAATCTGTTAGCATTACAGTAGTCTAACGCCTTTTATATAAATAATATTTTACTCCTACATTTCAGTAATTTAGTATATTTCTCTTTCTTTATATGTAGAACAGAGCAACATGGGATGAATTCCCATCGGCAGGGGGGCAGGGTTTACTGAGGCAGAGACTCCCATCCTGCACCCCTTCACCCTGCCCAGTTTGAAAGGGGTGGAAGCAGAGCAAAGCTCTCTTAGCTAGACTTTATTTTTTATTTTTGTTTGTGGTTGGATGTGGGGCTCTATAATCCCCCCATTATGCGGACTCCTATTACTAGCTTCCTTCTTTCAGGATTACCAGTGTACAAAACTCTCAGGACTGGTTCTGTGGAGGACAGCATATTCATATCCAGTTTATCTCCTGGCTTCTATGAGGCTTGTATATTGTAATGGGAGTTTGAAGAGTGAAGAAGGGATTCTGCCAATTTGAGTGCACAGATCCTGTATGTACGTCCCTATTTCTCTACATGGCACCCGCTGGATTGCCTTCAGTGCACTCCAAGGCTGAGTTGGTTACAAGCAGAACATTTATTTATTCTTACATTGCATTACTATGTTCCCTATGGTATTTTCAGGGTGGTTAACCCTTGAAATGCTGGTCTATGAGTTTATTTTTTTCAGCACGGTGGGTCTCCTAAATCTTTTGGGGTACCGTTCCTTGCTGGCATTGAGCAATACTTTATTATGTCAAGTTTTATTTGTCAAATATTATTTGGGTCATGGTGCCTTTAAGGACGGGCACGTGTGGCAGCCATTTTGCTCAGAGTATACAGTTGCTGCAGTGAGACTTTGCTCGCCTCTTCATCGATTTTAGAAGCAGAAAGGGGGTTTATGGGTCTCTCTGTCTCTCAGTTTACTTTGGTGATTCAGGGACACCCCCCTTCATTTTTAGGGGATGCAGCTGGAGCGCCATCTTGTTTGTGGAAACTAGGTTTGTCAGCAGCCTGTTCTTCCTGGGACCCTGTTCTCTGCTCTGATTACTTCCACCTGCTTGTCATTTTAACTTTTTGCAGTCTGATATTTTCTCTGTACTTTTACTACTTTCTTCTTACTGTTTGGGGGTTTTCTGATTATTTCAGTACCCAAGGGAGACGTGGGCAAATCTAAAGCTACTAAGGATTCAGGGGTCCCTTTAACCCATTGCTCCTAATGCCAGATGGGGCGCCGAGAATTTTCTAGTACTATGTGTGTCCCTTGCTCTGGGGCCCCTGCTCAATCTTCAGGGCATTTGTCTTTCCCCTCATCTATTAAAGGGGTCTTAGATTATTTTTTCCTTGGGATAGCCCACGCTCCCCAAAAGGTGCTTAACCCCTTAAGGACCGGGAAAATCTGAGGTCATTTTCCCTTAAGGACCGGAGCAATTCTGACCTTTTTGACTATGTCTTTGTTCAACAGTGTTTTCCCTCTTAGGCTTTTATTCCACCCCATAAATTATATATTTTTTTTAAGCACAAATAGGGCTTTCATTTGATACCCTATTTATATGGATAACCCACCATTCACTTTATTAAAATTAAAAAAAAAAGGTAAAAAAAATGTAAAAAAAAAACAAAAAAAAACATTTTTGATTTTTCTCTTGGGATCAATTGGCCACAAAGGGTTAAATTTTTATGGAGACTGGATGAAAAGTATATATATATATTTTTTAAAATAAAAAAAATGTTTTTGTAAAAAAAAAAAAAAAAGTATAATTGCAGGTCAAAAATTGACCTGCATTTAGCCAGCCTCCTGCACCAGCAGTGAAGGGGTTAATACCCCCAGCTGCTGTATTTTTTTTTAACCACTAGGTGTCTCCCGTCTACTTCTGTCTCCCTTACTTTGAGAGCAAGGGAGACAGAGGCAGACGAGACAGGCACAGACAGCATGCTTCGCATGCTGCCTCTGTCTGTCACTATGCCGGTACATGTGATCGCTGATACAGCGATCGCATGAACCGGAAGAAGCAAGAAGGGCTGAGACTGAATGCCCCGGTCACGGAGCGCTCAGTCTCAGCCTGGAATTAATGATAGCAGCGTGCACGGAGGCACGCTGCTATCATTTAAGCCATGACGGTCCTGGACCGTCATGGGTCGTTAAGGGTATAACAACCCATGACGGTGCAGGACCGTCATGGGTCCTTAAGGGGTTAAGTGATTTTATGGTGGGGGATACCCCAATTATTGTGGATTCCTCTGCTGGGGAAGAAGAAAGTGATGCATATAATGTAGGCTCACCCTTCTCTGTTGGGTACTCTTATGAAGAAGACCCCTGCTCTTCCATTAAGGCTTATTCAGGTTGTCCTAGAGACACTTACTGTATTGAAGATTTCTGATTCTAGTTCCTCTTACCTCTATATTTTTAAAAACTGCAAGAAGGAGGTTGCAGTTTTTCCTCAACGCCATTCCTTCTATTGATTGCTGAAAACGAAATGGAAGACTCCCAACGGGAGGTTTTTAATTATCTGGCTCATTTCACTTTTATGACCTTTTCTCTGTCGTCCAATACAGGTTACTGGTAACTTTGGGTAGGCGATCAGGCCCTTTAAGTAGGCAGGAACAATTCTGAGAAGTGACTGCTGAGTGTAGTCTATCTCCTGTCCTTAGCTTGCAGCTAGCCACTCCCCTACCAGTAAGATTTGTTCCTTGGTCAAGACACAAGGCAAGAGAACAGTTCTGCTATAGTTTTAGCTTTTTCATTATTTTTCTGTTAGATATGAGATACCACCATTAGGCGGATTACCATCACTGACAATTCTCATCACCCAAATGTGGATAGCTCAGTTTACCAGGTGCTTTTGTGAACCTAAGCCCTGGGGGGAAAATCTTGGCTGCAAGTTCTTTCCCCAGGAGTTTCCCACTGAGACTTCTTCTTGATATATGGTAATATGAAGACAGAAGACCTGCTGATAAGGTGAGCACCCTTTGAGTGCTGAGTTCCACATGTCCCATGCTTCTCCTCTGCACAGGGGTCTCATTTGGAGTTCCTATTACATAATCATGCACTTATTGGGTTTATCTGTATGTCTGTGGGGTGTTTGGAGCAAGTTTCTGTGGTAACTTAACCCTTTTGCTGCTGGTTAGCATATTTTGGGGCATTGTGGGTACTTTCCCTACTGGGACCAGTGTATATTGGGTCTGCTGACTTGTTCTAGTGGGCTTTTGAGTGGCTTTACATTTTGGTATTCACCTTGTTCACTTCTGTAGAACTTAACAGTTTGGGACATATCTCTGCAACCGCTCCACGTAGCGAGGTCAGAGATGGCTCATTTGGTTGGTCTGCCCTTACTCTGTTATCTGGTCAACGTTCTGGGCATGTTGGAGGACTCAGGGGGCTTTGGCCACTGTTGGGGTACTTTTTTCAGTGAAACTACAATTCCCATGAGCACTTGCTTCGTGCGCTCGTTTCTGATTGGCTCCCGCGTGGCAGCCATTTTGGATACTTTGCTGATCGAGTATCCTACGCAGGGCTTGGACTCTCCTTCTCTCCTCAACAGTTTAACCCTTCTCCTACCAGATAAGTCTAATTTAGCATTTCTGGGTGATTTTATTTATCATACACACTATTTTGTGGGTGTTTCTGATACTTTGACTATTAGACTCTGTGAGAATGTCTATTCTGTTACACTTTGGGGCTAGGCCTAAGACTAAGGATACTGGGGCGTTTGTGCTCCTCATGTCACTCAGGGTTACCTAGAGCAGCAGTTCTCAACTTCTCAATTCGTCGGGGGTTGAATGACGATTTGCCAGGGATCTCCGAAACACACCTTAATAAAGCTCAAACATGTCTAACTTGTCTCATTTATAGCATCTATCTTGGTGTGCTGATAGGGCCCTGTCTCAGGATTTTGATCTTCCTACAGTCCTTTCCTTCTTCCAGGATAGTGTGGATATGGGTCTCAGTCTGAGTTCTCTTAAGGTTCAGATTTCTGCTCTATCTGTTTTCATTCAGAGGCACCTTGCTATTCTTCCTGATGTCAAGGTTTTCTTCCAAGGAGTTGCTCATACTCGTCCTGTGTTTAAGACTTCAGCTCCTCAGTGGTATCTTAACTTGGTTTTGGGCGTCCTTCAGTGCCCTCCCTTTGAGTCATTGGCCACTATTCCTCTCCGTCTGCTGACGTGGAAGATAGCTTTTCGTCTGGCTATTGTATCTGTTTGCCGTGTTACAGAGCTGCATTCCCTGTCTTGTAGGCCACCCTTTTTGGTGTTTCACAAGGACAAGGTGGTGCTTTGCACTTCGCAGGAGTTTCTCCCGAAGGTGGTCTCTGAGTTCCACATTAAGGGGATTGTGGGTCCTTCGTTCTGCCCTAAGCCTAACCCCTAAGGATCTTCACTTGTTGGATGTTGTGTGTTGTCTCAAGTTCTTTGTGCATCTCACTGACCCATTGAGGCAGTCTGACACTCTTTTTGTCATTCCTGAGGGTCCCAGGGCAGCGAAGCCTGCTTCCAAGGCAACCATTGCTTCTTGGATCAAGTCCACTATTTGAAAGGCTTACGAACTTAGGAAGAAACCTGTTCCCTTTCGGGGAAGGGCTCATTCTATGAGGTCTATTGGGGCATCTTGGGCCTACAAAAATCAGGCCTCTGGTGATCATTTGTGCAAAACGGCCACTTGGTCGTCTGTGTATACCTTTTCCAAACAGTATTGTGTGGATGTGCTGACATTGGCTGATGCCAGTTTTGGGAGAAAGATCCTGGAGGCAGCCTTGCCTGTCTAGGATCTCCTTCGTCTCTTCAGTACTCTTTCACTTTTGAGCCCTGTTGGCTCTAGTTCAGTGTGCTGTGTAACAGTTCCTGGGGTCTGTTTTTACCCCTGTTGGGTGTCCATTGACACTTTGCGGTTATTGTTGAGCTATTCATGATCCGTTGGTTCATTGGTGCTCTGGTGACTTTGGGGGCTTGCATCTGGTCCTTGCCTATCTTCCCGTCCTGGGGAACTTAATGTTTGGACATCCCAAAGTTACCAGTAACCTGTATTGGATGACAGAGAGAGAGGATTTTAGTCTTACCTGTTAAATCCTTTTCGCTTAGTCCATACAGGTTACTGGTAACTTTGGGTAGGCGATCAGCCCCTTTAAGTAGGCAGGAATATTCTGAGAAGTGACTGCTGGGTGGAGCCTACCTCCTCTCCTTATCTTGCAGCTAGCCAATCCCCTTCCAGTAAGATTTGAAAACTATTGACTAGGTAGTAAGAAGGTAAAGGAAGACTCCTGTGAGCATGAACCCGAAAGGACCCCCACATTCTGCCACAGAAGAGCCAAGCATGGTGTCTTGACAGGGTGGGAGACCAGTAAACTGTATGGACTAAGAGAAAAGGATTTAACAGGTAAGACTAAAATCTTTTTTTCTGCTGAGGCTCTAATGCAGTGGACCACCCCCAATCTCTTGTCTTGCTAAGAATACTGCTTTGCTGCTGATGGATGCTACAGCCCTCAAAGTTCCAGTGGACAAGTGCTTGGATTTCTTTTTGAAGGCGTTTAATGGGGTATCTGGTCCTCCCTTGTGCTTTACTTTCAACAATTCATAGGTTATTAGAGCTACGGCTGTCAGGGGGATCAATTATGAGATGCCATCCATGAATGCACTCAAAGTGGACCTGGTAATCGTTATATCCATGATCCTTGAAGCTAATTCTTACCCTACTGAAGCAGCCTTTGATGTTGAGAAACTTACTGCAAAGGGCTCAGCTTTCTCAGTTGCCGCGTATCGCACTTTGTAGCTCAAGATATGGCCAGCTGACCAGTCCTCCAATAATTCCTTGGTTTCTCTTCCTTTTGACATTTGTTTGACCTGGAATTGGACAAGGTTATCAGTCTTGCCACTGGTGGCAAGAGTACATTGTTGCTTCAGGTTACTCCTAGATGTTTCTTATGTCTCAGAAGATGCATTACCTTTAACTCCCTGTATTGGTAAGCTCCCAACCCTTGGCTCTCGTCAGCAACTGACGCATTTGCCACTTCAAAACCCAGGCAGTCTTGTATGGTCAAGAAGTCTTCATGACTCATGTGGTCCTAATCTGTCACTGATAATAGGAGGTCGTCTTTGTTCTTTCCACGAAGTATGGCAGAGCCACCTCGGCTTCCTCGTCACCAGGACCTCCTGTCTCAGGGCACGCATTACCAGCCACATGTGGAGAGCTGGCTTTGATGGCCTGGCTCTTGAGGTCAGCATCTTGAGAAAGAAGGGTTTTCTCATTCTGTTTTTGCAACAATGTTCAGAAGCTAGTCTTCTCTACGGCACAGCACAAGGAATGGTCCCTTTTATATAAGTGGATTGGATGTCGCAACCACAACCTTTTTGACTAGTTGTTTTGGCTTTTCTTCAGGATGGTCTTCAGAAAGAGCTTGCACTTAGTTCTATTAAAGTTTACATTTCAGCTCTCTGTCCTTTTCCAGGGGCATCATGCGTCATTACATGATGTGTAAACTTTCATCCAAGGGGTGGCTCATGCCTACCCTGTGTTTCAAGATCCCACTCCTCCATGGGAATTGAACCTGTTACTAGAAGTACTTCAGAAGGCTCCTTCTGAGCCCTTATTTTCAGTTTCCCTGTGATTCTAGATACTCAAGACTGCCTTTCTCTCTGCTGTTGTCTTAATTCCATGGATGGCCAAACTGCACGCTTTGTCTTGTAAACCTTCCATTTTGGTATGTCATCCTGACAGGGTGGTTTTAAGGACTCACAGGGTTTCTCCCTAAAGTTGTTTCTGATTTCCCCATCAACCAGGAAATTGTTCTTCCACTTCTCTCTGCCCATCTTCACCTAAAAGACAGAAGTAGCAAACTAATCTCTTGGTTTTGTTTCTGTGCTTGAGGTACTATGTTCATTGCACACAGCAAAATCTGATATCCCAGAGGGCCCTCATACAGGCCTGGCTGCATCTACAGGAACATGGCTTTTTGGATCAAGGGGACTATTCAGTAGGCGTAAGTTCTTGGGAAGAAGCCTGTGCCCTTTAGGTTTATGGTGCATTGCACCAGGTTGGTGGGTTCATCATGGGATTATAAGAATCAGGCCTCTGCATAGAAGTTGTGTAAGTCAAGAACGTGGTTGTCTTTTCACACTTTTGTTATACACTACAGATTGGGCTGAAGCCGGCTTTCGCTGGAAAGTTCTACAGCCTGTTGTGCCTGTGGATATGTCCTTCCTGATTCCTGTTGGACCTGTACCATGTTGGTTTCTGTTGTTTTGATTTGTTGTGTTGGTGTCATATTTTACCAGTTAATTTTTCATTGAACCTGGTTTGTGTCCTGAGCAGTTTTTCTCTTTCCCTCCCTAGAGTCTTCACGAATGCTTTGGTATAACCCCCTTGTTCCCTTATTCCACAGAGAGGACAGAGAAAAGAGGATTTTTGTGTACGTACTGATATATTCTTTTCTCGTAGTCCATGTGGAGTATGGGACATTCCTTCCTGAAACAAACCTCTAGTTCGAGTCCTGGGCGGGGGTCATCTTAGATTCTCAATTTTGTTCCTTTTCCGTTTCTTGTCTTTATCTCAGCTTTTCTATACATCAAACTTGGCAGGGTAAAATGGTGCAGGATGGGAGTCCCCAACTCAGAAATCTTTTTACAAGCATTTTGTCCTGTCTTTGTACAGAGGGGGACTTCTCCCCATGGTTCCTGTGTTCCTCATGGACTAAGAGAAAAGTATCAATAAGTATACCAAAATCTCATTTTATTGGTTTTAAAAGTGCAGCAAGTGCATATGTTTTAATGTTTAAGAAACTTTTGCTTTATTTTAACCCCTTGGATGCTAGAGAGGTCTCCAACACATTGTTTTCAATGCTCTGGAAACCTCAATTGCATCCAGTGGGTTTTAGCAGTAGTTTACATATA
The DNA here is from genome assembly GCA_037306005.1 of Rhinophrynus dorsalis. Classification (NCBI taxonomy): domain Eukaryota; kingdom Metazoa; phylum Chordata; class Amphibia; order Anura; family Rhinophrynidae; genus Rhinophrynus; species Rhinophrynus dorsalis. The sequence continues at coordinate 51,088,482 of CM074722.1, forward strand.
TCATATTTATCACAAAGGGGTTTTACAGAGTAGGGTCTGTTAAATTATGGAATTCCTTGCCCAAGGATGTGGTTATGGCAGATACAATGGATACGTTTAAGAGAAGATTAGATACATTTCTTTCAAAAGGGAACATACAAGGTTATACTGTGTTATAGTAGGCAAAACAGGAAGGTCTGATAAAGGCCAACTTACTTGGCAGCAAGCATATATAATTCTCATGTCTATGGGTTATGAGGCAAAAGTTGAACTTGATGGACTTGTGTCTTTTTTCAGTCTAATTTACTATGTTTACTATGTAATTGTTTTAGTTATAAAAGCATTCATGTATTACTGTATTAAACACTGTCTTTTGGGTACTGGTCAGGAAAAACAGCTGTAAATCATTGCCAAGAGAAGTGAATAACGTTGTGCTTTTACTGTGCGTTGCTGTTCCCATCCCCATGTATACAGTTCTGTGAAATGTGCTGCTGACAAAGAACAATGACCCATATTTATAAAAACAAACTAAAGTTATTCTGGAGTAAGTCAACTGCACCATAGAGGCCAAACTAAAAAAAAATCCTAAATTCCCATGTGCATTGGAGACTTCTCTAACAGGAATTTTACTTGTCCCCTATGGTGTTGTTGGTTTACTACAGAACAACACCAGTTTGCTTTTATAAATACGGGCCAATGTTGTCTTTTCCCATTATAAAGTAAATCCTCCTGCTTTAACATATTTGTACACCTATGTTCTAGATCCAAAAAAGTATCCGCTCTCTCGGACAGCATGCAGCTGGTGAGTGTCTCCAAGGCAGATTTGGGATTTGAGCTACAGGAGCTGGAAGAAGCAGCCCGACTGGTACAGGAAGAACATCAACAGTTGGCATCAGACGCAGGTCCCTTAAATAGCATAACTGAATCATCGAGCAGCGAGTCATCAACTGAGACAGATGACTCCACGTCAGATGAAGATGAATCTTCAAGCAGTGAAGAACTGGAATCAGACGAGTCTGACAATGATCCCCTGAGTGGCAAGTCCTTCGTAGAGGAAGTCTGTGTGATACAGAATGCAGGTTGCACAGCTGGAATATCAGAGGAGTCTGAGCAACCGCCACCTGTTCCCTTACAAGAGGTAGAGAACATAATAGATAAGATGAATACCGCAATTATCCTCTCTGAGCCTCTCCCAGGACAGGCTGCTGCCAGCGACAATGCCCAGGATAATAAAGAGGCATGCTGTGCTGTCCAACTCACAGACAGCACAGAAGGGAGGAACAGAGCCAGGGAATTCTTAGAGGTGACTCCACGGAAGAATCCGCTGATCATTGTTCCACAGTCAGATGAGGACAAGATGTTAACGGAACACTAATCAATATTTCCCTGTCCAATATACTTAAAGGAGCAGTAAACCTTTTTCTATGAAAACACATATTTTACAGATCATTTCCTGCTGAATAAAACAAGGTCACTCCCACTGCTGTCAGACATTTTATTCAAAATTTATAGCAGTTTAACCCCTTAGGGACCCTTGACGTACCAGGACCGTCACGGTCCTTGAACTACTCAAGGACCGATGACGGTCATGGTACGTCACGTACTTTTTACTTACAGCGCTCTACCGGGAACGCTGTAAGTAAAAATAGGGCATGAAATAGACCGCTCCAACATCAGAGCGATCTCTATCAGGCTCCATAATGACGCGCCGATACACGTGACAGGTCACGTGTACCGGCGCGTCAAAGTGCCCCTATGCGGTCATTATGGGACGGAAATGTCCCGTGACCGCCGGTCCTTAAGGGGTTAAATAATCAGGAAGTGAATTTACTGTGTTTACTTCCTGATAGTTCTAACTGACAGGAAGTGACAGGCAGTTTCTATCACATTCTATGGAGAACTGTATGTCTCTGACTTTTCTGACTTTCCTCTCCATTAGAATCTAACAGGAAATCTAATTAGAATTTGACCACTAGAGGGCCCTGATAATGTAAAAAAAAACATGGGTTTAAACTGTAATAACTCTGGAAATATAAATCTCTCTGCAGTGGGAGTGCCCTTATTTTACTCAGTAGGAAAATCCCTACAATATATATTTTTTCATAAAGAAAGTTTACTGCTCCTTTAAAGGGAACCTAAAACCTAAAAGTTACATATCTTGTACTCACATTCTGAATCTTGCAAAAAAAAAAAAATCATTATTTGATCCTAGACCAGTGCTTGGCTGTCAGAAGATGATGGGAATTTTAGTCCAACAACAGCTGCAGGGCCTCAGGTTGTCTACCTATTTTCTGTACAGAGAAATGTACCCACTAAACTTGCTTTTCTAATGAATGTGTAAAAAGCTTTACTTAAGTCTTTGTATTGTTAACCCTCTGAGTGCCAGAGGGGCACGCAACACATTGCTTTGGAATGCATTGCGTACCCCTCTGGCACTCAAAGGGTTAAAGGATCAGTAAAGTTTAATGAAATAAGAACCTTTGTAAGATTTTTCATTTGGAATAAATCAAGGCTGCTCTCACTGGTGGGCAGTGCTTTCTTCGCAATGCGTTGCGTACCACTCGGGCACTTAAAGGGTTAAAACTATCACGAAGTGTTGGAGTGGTTAACACATTCAATGAAGAAATGTAGCCATACACTCCCCTTTTTTCAATAGAATAACTGTCTGGACACCAGGTGGCACTGCCAATAGTTTTTGACCTGTAATAACTTTGGAATTAATCATCTTCCAACATTCTGAGAAGTCCTGTTTTTATTTTTTTATAATAAAGGTTTATTACTCATTTATATTCATTTGTGCAACTTACAACAAGTGACAAGATCTAAAACAGTTAATGTAATCATATTAATACACGTCCTCCTCTATTCCAAAACAATGTTATCTAATTACTGACAGTTACTAGACACCTATCAAGCTTGCTTAACTCCATGTATGCCAACAATCTCTAGTGTATTGTGTTACCATGGCTTGGATACTTGTCTAGCGTGGCATGTGTTCATCAAGTGCCCTGAATCTATGTATAAATCATATTTTGACAATATTTATGCTTTTCTGTGCCAACAAAAAAATATCTTTACAAATTGCTAGTTTGGGTTAAATAATAATGTAAAGTGGGCCTGTGACTTAAAACAAAAATGTTTGCCAATTTAAAAATTGAATAATCCTGCATGTTTCAGATGCAAATATTTCCATGATGTGAAATTTTATGGTGGTTATGTTGTTGCTACAGCTGTCTACAGTCAACTATTGTTGATGCCAATAACCCACCATAGACTGCGTAACAACAGCACCACCTTGAGGTACTGCACCTAAAAACTAAAAGTTTGAGCTGCAGTAACCTGAATAAATATCTCTTTGTTTTTATCAGTAGGGGGGAAAATCTATCTATCTATCTATTTATCTATCTGTCTATATCTATATATATATATATATATATATATATATATATATATATATATACACATACAAATATAGATTTTCCAAATTGCACAAACTATTGCAGTAAAGCAGGGATGTCAAAAATGAGGCCCTCCAGCTGGCAGGGAATGATGCGAGTTGTAGTCTGGTAGCAGCTGGAGGGCCTCATGTTGTCCGCCACTGCTTTAAAGGAACACTAAAAACAAAAAGGTAAATAGGTTGATATAACATAAAATATCACAGACTTATAATCAGCAGAGGAAGAAAATAATTATACATCTATTTCATCCCTAAAATACAATCTTAAACTTGCTTTTTAATACAGGTGTAAATTGTTCTGTTTAGAGCTAATTTACGCAATGTTGTTTGTTCTGTTTGTATTCAGAAGGACTGTTATCTTATCTCAGCCAATTTGCAGATAACAATAGACAAATAATGGGAGCCCTGCAAAAGGCAGGAATGGCAGCCCCGCATATGTAACACTACATTTTAGGTCTCACTAAACAAATACTGATATTTTACAGATGCCAGCATGAAGTACATTGTATCACCCCAGTTAATTTTAGATGTTGGTGTTCCTTTAAATCAGTGGGGATTTGTGATATTTGTATTTGTCCCTGTGGTGCGGTTAGTTTTATATAGAGTGACTCCAGTTCTTATTAGTATATCTGATTTAATGTATAGTTAATTTTTTCATGGTTAATACTGTAGCTAAAAACAACACAAATCAAGTTACAGGTCTACTAGAAATATTCCTTTAAAGTGGTACTTTCACCCGCTATAAAGCAGGTAGCGACTAGCTTTATAATAGATGTGTTACCTCTGAAATGTAACTGATTATAAAGAAATCCTTTATTTTAGGAGACCGGAAGCCAGGCATCAGAGCAGCATACCTGGGTACTTTTTATTGATGTCTCCCCGGAGGGGCGTCCTCTGCTGCCATTGGTGGTGTGAAGAATGACGCGTATTGTGTCAAAAAGGGGTGGGTCTTAAGGCGAGTGCCGGGGGAGGGCTTAAAAGAAGGCTGGGGGGAAGGAGCTACACCGGTTTCAATAGAAACTCCCCACATCCGGAGGACTCAGCCTCTGCCCCGGAGACCCGGTAAAAAGGTGCCAAAACCGGGTCTCCGGGGCAAATCCGGAGAGTTCCCAAGTATGCAGAGCAGACATCTTGTCTTCGCGCCTGTGCTGTCGGTCCCGGTCTCCATTGAGAAGCACTGCAATGTGCCATAAGGTAACCGGAAGGGACTGACGGCGCAGGCAAGAAGACTGCACTAATCTGTCCATCAGTCTCCTACAATAAAGGATTTCTTTATAATGGGCTACATTTCAGAGGTAACATATATATATTATAAAGCTAGTCGCTATCTGTTTAATTATTGCAGTGCAATTTTATAGCCGGTGAAAATTCCGCTTTATTAAGGAAGTATTTATCACATGTGCCGGGTGCATTTCTCCATGCAGTTACTAAATTCCCTGTACAAGTAATCCATAGACTGTATATTATAGTCACAGCAGCCAGTATGTCGTATTTACTTTGTAGAGCATGTACGTCCTTAATCTGTATATAAACTTTGGTAATATTTGCTGAATAAACTCAGATAATGTAATCTGTGCAATTTTTCAAGTTAGCTGACACTCTTTGAATTAGGTACATAATATACTTCTTTGTCGTCCACTGTGTTATCTAAATCAGTGGATCTCAAACATTTTTGCAATGGTTAAACTCTTTAACCCGTGAAGGACCAAAGGGGTGAGCGAGGCATTGCAAAGCAAAGGGTTAATTTTAAATGAATTCTTAACAATGGAATCCTTATGCATAACGCATAAGAAGATACGCGGTTTTGGAGTAAACCAAATGTGGCATGGTGAAATAATTCCCTTTGAAGTAAATGGTACTTTTAACCCATAGAATACCTCACTAGCGTCCAGCAGGTTGTAAGACCATTTCTAGCAATGGGAATTAGTATTCTGCCCTGTGGTGGTTAGTTCAGTTCACAACAGCTGTTCTGCATACATCCTTACTGTTGTCAAGGTCTAGTACCCAAAGGGATAATACAGAATGAATATCATCTGTATTTGAATACTAGTTTGTACTACTAGTAACCTAAGAATAAATTAAAAGGCTAAACTATACCAGGATATGGTACCAGATAATTAACTATTCTTTCCTCTTCAATGCGGCTAGACTTCTCTTGTAATAAGTAACAGGAAACAAAATTGACCTGTATGAAATGTTCTAGTCTTTCACACATTCACTGCCAATCACAAAACCACACACACATACTGTCTGACACCCCAACCTTGTCCCACTTATAGTCACAGAACCACACATACACTGTCTGACACAGCCTTATTCCGCTGGTAGGAGTAGAACCACACATACACTGTCTGACACAGCCTTATTCCACTGGTAGGAGTAGAACCACACATAGACTGTCTGTCACTCCAGCCTTGCTTACTGGTAGTCACTGAGCCATGCGTTCACTGTCTGTAACTCCAGCCTGGGTCCATTCATAGTCACAGGACCACACGTACACTGTCACTCCAGCCTTGTACCAAAGGTTGTCACACAACCACAGATACAATGTAATTCCAGCCGTGTCCCATTGGTAGTCACAAACACGAAGATACAATGTTACTCCAGCCTTATTCCATTGTCCACTGGTAGCCACAGAACCACATATACACTGTCCGACACCCCAGCCTTCTTCCACTGCCCCGCTATTAGTCACAGAACCATACATACATACAGTGTCTGACACCCCAGCTTTATTCCTCTGTCCCACGGGTAGTTACAGAACCATACATTCGTACACTGTCTGACACCCCAGCTTTTTATCACTGTCCACTGGAAGTCAACAAACTATACTGTCTGACACCCCAGCTTTTTACCACTGTCCCACTGGACGTCACAGAACCACACAAACATGGATGACACCTGAGCCATATTCAACTGTCTCACTGAGCTACACATATATTGACACACAGCCTTTGTTCCTATGGTAATCACTGAACCACACATACACTAAATGACACCATAGCCTTGATCCTCTGTACACTGAGAGTTACAGGAGTACAAAAGTATTATCTGACACCCTAGTAATGTTCTATTGTCCACTAGTAGTCACAGAACTGCAACATATCCAGAGACCTTGGCATTATTCAGCTGTCCACTGGTAGTCACAGAACCACACATACACTGCATTGTTCCAATTGTAGTTACAAAACCTCACATACACTATAGGACTATGGGTACTTTTTCTCCTGTAGTCATGTTGTGCCAGTGGGAGGATATAAATGATTGGATTCGCATCACAAAAGGCAGGGGCTTAATGGCTGCCTAATAAAATGGGTGGGAAGTAGGCAGAACAGGGTGGGGAAGGAGTAGGAGTGGGAGGTGTTAAGGACTATAACTCCCATCAGCTGTCTAGGGATGAATGAAATTTTAGTCCTTCATAGCTGGAGGACCCCTTGTTTCCCACCCCTGATCTATGTCCCAAAACAGCTGATTTGGTGGCTCTGGTATGGAAATAAGCCTCCAGGAGCTAAATAAATGCCTGATTTTGGGCACATCCCATTCCAAGTCACTTACATACTCATTTTTAGGCACATGCATGTTTATTCTCAAGTTGATATAACCTTAACCCCTTAACGACAGTCTGCAGTTAAGAACCACAGAGCATTTTTTCTTTTTAACGAAATGGATTCAGGGGTCTCAGAGCAGCGTGCAGCCATACGGAGACCCCTGAATTCCATGATGTGCCGGGACCATCATGGGTCCTTAAGACAAGTTTACTTATGGTCCTGGCATGTTATGGGTCCTTAAGGAGTTAAAGGGATAGTAACGTACCGATAGAATGCCATATCAGATTATTAATTATACCTTTTTATAATGCTCTGTAGCATTATAAACGTCCATATCAGTGTAGTTTGATTTTAATTTTATTGTAAAGAGTTTTCCTTATGTTGACACAAGATTGTCCCTCGTTGCGATCCGTCCGTATCAGCTTTCAGATCTGAAGGGAAAAAAAGTGACTTAGAGGAAAAGGGGCGGGAGGGGGAAACGTTACAATAAAATGACAAACTACACGGATATGGACGCTGAGAACAGTACAGAGCATTTTAAAAATGTATAATGAATAACTGTATATGCCCATACCTGGGAACTCTCCGGTTTTGCCCCGGAGACCCGGTAATTCAATCTAAAATCCGGAGTGGATCACCGGGTGGGCAGAGTTTAAGTAGAAACTCTGCCCACTTGTGCTCTGTCCCGCCTGGTTCCTCCCACTCCCCGCCCTCTTAGATACATTTTGCAGGGGTTTTTTTTTGTCCCGCCCCCCCTCCGTGACTAAGCCCCGCCCCTTTTATGACGCGAATCGCATAATTTTCTTCACAGGTCGGCACTGACAGGGTTACCCTCCGGGTAGCCTTGTCTCAAAAGTTCCCAGGTAAGTATATGCCTTTATATATAGTGACACTACTATCCCTTTAAATGTGCAGGGCCTCCTTGGAGAAAATTTAGATAAATGCAGTAGAATGTTGTACCCCTTAAGGACCATACTGATATTTATGAACAGCACCTTTTTTTGGCACTTTTGCCGAGGGTACAATTAAAAATAGAGGACTCCAGTTAAACAGACTGGGTGGAGCTGGAGGTCCATTAGCCCTGCCTGCAGCAGTATACTTCTATGCACATGGCTCCCAGGACAAACTGAAGATGTTATGTCTTCAACTAAGGAGCAAAGGCAAATTCATCTGGGCCATAAGGATTTTCTGCTAATAGTAAGATAAGTGAGAGGTTCTCATTAGGAGGTGTTCCTTTTAAGCAAAGGTTGCTCAGTTATAATGACTGATCCACTGATTACCCATCTGTAATAAGACATCTGACCAGTATGTACTGAAGACTAAGGCTGAGAATCATTGGGGGTTATTCACTAAGGAGTGATAAAGTGGAGAGGACTTCCCCAGTGATATCACGTCTCCAATTCCTTTGTTATTCTATGCAGCCAATTCAGTAAACTATATTAAGTTTTGTAGATCTTCGTGCAATGGCTCCTTAGAATAACATAAGAACTGGAGAAATGATATCACTGGAGAAGTCCTCTCCAGTTTGTCACATGTTCGTGAATAACCCCCATCCTATATAATAATTCGCTGAAACGTGTAACGACGCAGTCATGCACAGTAGAGACTGCCCGTGATGATGCTGATGCAGAGCTGGGCGCTACGAAGGAGCATCCCGCTCTGTATCAGCCGCAGCGCGGGCAGTCTCTACTGAGCATGACTGCACCATGACTGGCTGGCACTGTATCAGCAGCGGCGTGGGCTGTCTCTACTACGCATGACTGCCCCGCGACCAGCTGGCAGTGGCACTGTGGCCCGTGTAACGGGCTCTTCAACTAGTGTTATAAAAGGATGCTTCTTCATCCTTCAAGTGTAAGTGAATTCAAAGGGTTAAAATGTGTCCAGTCTCAAAATCAGAATCTTCTTCAATTCTGCCATTTTCAAACAAAGGCATCGATTAGACTGGACGAACAGCTCCTAGACACCCATGCTCCAGTGGAATTGATTCATATGTCCAGAGCCAAGTGATGCATTGCCATCCAAAACAGGCACACAAATGAACTCTTTGTGTGCCAGAGTAATATCCAGCATATTGCAAAGCAATACCCCTCCGGCATTGAGGATTAAATCATGTCAACGACTGAGGCCAGAGAAAACAAAATGGAAGCCCATGTCAAGGAGATAAATGATTTAGCTGTTTGAGTGCTGCATGCAGGCCGTTGGTCTGCAAGATGAGAATAAGTGCTGGTGGGAGAGATAAGCTGAAGAGAGAGAGAGTGAATGTGGAATCCTCACGACAATTCGGAAGCTGTGAGAGGAAGCAGGATCTGGCATGGATTCTGCGATTAGCAATTTCTAGATTGTTTTGTCTATAGGGGAAGTAACATGTCATAGTACTAACCTTCACGAACCATACTATAACCAGAAATCCTAATGGCCACCATTTTGGCTATTTTCAAGAAGTAGCATTTTTAATCAGTCCTGGATGTTGTCCCTGTTGATGGACATGACAGTTGCTGGCAGTTTTTGCAAAATGAAACAGGCATGAACCTACAAAACCCTTTAAGGACCTGAGGGGTGTAAAACACATTGCGAAGCACAACCCTATGATTTTTAGAGGTGTAAGATTACTGTGTAGTGGGTGGAGTTTGTGTCCTGTGGTCCACTAGCAACTATCATGTCCGCCTCCATGGATATGACATTGAAGATGTTATCTCTTGAACCAAGGAGAAAGGGAAAGATTCAGAAGGAACATTAGAATTTTCTGGCCATACTAAGATATGTGTGTGATAAAATACATATGCTGAGGAGAAACACTAGGATACTTCCACACAGACATTTTTTTGAAGTGGTTCAGTATCAATTTGGCTATATTGCCATATGTTGCTGGAACATCACTACAAATCAATGTGTTTCCTACCCATCTGGCACTCAAAGGGATAAGAGTAGATTTTATACCTCTGCTACCAAATAGAGAAGGTTTACAGATACTATCTTTGAAAACAGGGTAATTACATTTTTATAACCTCAGTTAATTTCACACAGCCGGCACTTAAAGGGATAGTAATGTTTCGCAAAAACAGCAGCTCCAATTAATCTTCATACTATTTGGGCCATGGAGAGTGTTATTTCAATACTGTCAGAGTTGTAGTTCAAGAGTAATTGAATGATAAAGTTACCCCCGCCCGCCCCTTTTACCTAGTGTAAGCCATCTCTTCTCAGATGTGGAATCTGGTCCATAGACCAGACAGATAACAGCAGGGGACAATCTTCTTCCTGTGAGAACAATGAAAGCCCTGCCTCCTCTTAACAAGTTTTTAAGGTTTTTCCCTTATCTTAATTGAAGATTGTCCCTCTCTGCAGTCTACCTGGGCACCTCCCTTCTGATCTGGCTGAGCAGTGTTACATCAGTAAAAGGGGCGGTTCATTCAATTACTCTTGAACTACAACTCTGACAGAATTGAAATAAAACTCTCCAAAGTCCAAATACTATGATGATTAATTAGAGCTGCTTTTATTATGAATCATTACTATCCCTTTAAGGACCACAGCTTTTTTTTTTTTCCTTCTTCAAAATGGATACAGGGGTCCCAAGCAGCGTGCAGCTGCGCAAGGAATCCTGAATTCCATGACGTGCCAGGACCATCAAGGGTCCTTAACGCATCCTGCTGAAAAAATGCTCCTCAAATATCTCTTAAACCCTCTGAGTCTCAGAGAGATATGCAATGCATTGCGTACCCCCCGGCACTCAAAGGGTTAAAATGTGATTTCCTTCTCCAGTTCTTGTGGCACATGAATGAGCCATGTTTTCAAGATATCGCTAATTAAGAAAAGGTGGGTGTGATCAACGTACCTGTGAACTCTTTCTTCTGGCCTTCCAAGAGGGGGGAGGCCTGTTTTGCAGTTGAGGGAGACAAATTACTCAAGTTGCTTCAAAAGGGGAGGGGCTTCAGAAACTTGTAAAAACATAGGCGAATAGGCTGGGGAAGGAGGAGAAGTGGGCGGGGAGTGGGTGGAACAGATAAGGAAGGAGCAAAATGGTCAAAGTTTCTTAAGAAACTGCCTATACCCTGGAGAACCAGACTGTCCTGAAGATCTGGTAATGCAGATTCACCAGAGTCTCCAGGGCAAACTGGTTCCCAGCTATGGTGATTAACCCCTTAAGGGACAGGGGGTTTGTGCGCCAGAGGACCAGAGCCATTTTAGTCACATGTACTGGCTTGCTGAGAGAGAGACTCAAACTGACTTGTTCTTGGAGCAGTCAGTTTTGACTCCGACATGATCACAGTATGTCCTCATGTGCTCTGTGATAATTAAACACATGACATGCCAGGACCGTCACTGGTAGGCTGACCAGACCTCACCTTTAAAAAGGGACACATAGGAAATAGGCATATTTCAGTAGTGCTCCAAAATCAAAGCAACCCTGTGAGGTATGGTCAGCCTAGTCACTGGTCCTTAACGGCCCGAAAGTTGTGACAGTTCTGACACGTGACGGACCTTTAGGAGTTAAGCAGTGATCACTGTAAAACATGCAAGGACTAATGTTGATAAGCACTGTCTTAAAGAGACACACTCCCCAAGACACAGTGGGACATATATATATATATTATATATATAATATGTCCCATTGTGTCTTGGAGAGTTGTGTCTCTTTAAAGGGATAGTAATGTTTCATAATAAAAGCAGCTCTAATTAATCATCATAGTATTTGGATTTTGGAGAGTGTTATTTCAGTTCTGTCAGAGTTGTAGTTCAAGAGTAATTCAATGACAAAGTATCCCCCTCCCGCCCCTTTTACTGATGTAACACTGTTCAGCCAGGAGGTGCCCAGGTAGACTGCAGAGAGGGACAATCTTCAAGTAAGATAAGGGAAAAATCTGAAAAGCTTGTCAAGGGGGAAGGGATTTCATTGTTCTCATAGGAATAAGAGTGTTCCCTTCTGTAATCTGTCTGGTCTATGGACTGCATTCCACATCTCAGAAGAGATGGCTTACACTAGGTAAAAGGGGCGGGAGGGGAAACTTTGCTTGTGAATATCTCTCAAACCATAAATGTTTGAGATATAAAACTTATATCATTCTTTGTGTTTTTTTTAATGCCTACAAAATAAAATAAAGTTAAAACGAAGTAATACTATCCCTTTAAAACAGTGCTTATCAACACACATATATACACAAAAGATGGATTGATTATGTTGCAAACTCCATATAGTGCATTCACACCATTGTGGCACTCCAGCGATTCAGTATGCATAACCCCAGTTTAGGTGTTACTTTTTCTTTAAGCCTTTACTATTTAAAAAAAAAAAAAAAAAAGATGTCCTAATTCAGTACAGTTTTCAGACCTCGTGCTTTATGTAGCAACAGTGTGTGACTGTTTGGTTCATTTTCCAGTGACTTCTCTAATTATGCGTATTACAACTTTATCGCTCTCCCAGCAGCGGCAGGGGTTCTTAGCGGGGAATGAGAACCGTGATTGTTCCATCTGATCTGTGAGGGGGGGGGGAGTCAGGAGGGTGGCTGAGTGGTTCTCTCTCCTGCAGGTGTCCCTGGGAAAAAGAATTCCAGAGCCAGCTGCCATTGTAAGGATTAATGCCCGGTTCAGCCAAGGAAAACGTAAAACTAGAATGAAAAGGAAATTTACCCACATCTTAAACCAGCAGTGCAATACCAGATCATATATCGAGAAGAAAGAAATTAAAGAAATCTATGGACCTTATGTATAAAGTGAATTCTGACCTTCTGTATAAAGTTAAAGGGATAGTAATACTTCGTTTTAACTTTATTTTATTTTGTAGGCATTAAAAAAACATGAAGAATGATATGTCTTATCTCTCAAACCTTTATGGTTTGAGAGATATTCACAAGCAAAGTTCCCCTCCCCATCCCTTTTTCCTAGTGTAAGCCATCTCTTCTCAGATGTGAGTCTGGTTGTACGACTGGACAGATAACAGAAGGGGACAATTTTCTTTGGATGAAAACAATGAAAGCCCTTCCCCCCTTGACAAGTTTTTCAGGTTTTTCCCTTATCTTAATTGAAGATTGTCCCTCTCTGCAGTCTACCTGGGCACCTCCCTTCTGCTGTGACTGAACAGGGGGGGGATACTTTGTTTGTGAATATCTCTTAAACCATAAAGGTTTCAGAGATAAGACTTATATCATTCCTCATGTTTTTTTAATGCCTACAAAATAAAATAAAGTTAAAATGAAGTATTACTATCCCTTTAAATCATTCCCATTGATTTAAATGGGGCTTTTAACCACTTATATGCTACAGAGGTCTCCAATGCATTATCTTTCTAGCACTCAAGGGGTTAATCCCCATTTAATCAATGTAAAAGTTTATTGCCACTATGGTATATATATATATTTTTTTTTTTTTTGGGGGGGGGGAGTATTTTACCAGGAAGGATAAGTAAACCTTTTAATGACTCTTGACGTGGAAGGATCGTTGAGCCGGTCCCGGCACTTTAAGAACTGGTGAAGGTCCTAGCACATCATGGAATTCTGGGATGGCAGTGCTGCTGCATGCCCGCTTTGCCATCACAGAATTCAAATCACCAAAAAAAAAAAAAAAAAAAAAAAAAAAACAAACAGCTCCGTGGTCCTTAAAGATATAGTAATGGTTGTTTTTACCAAAGTTTAATGTTGTAGATGTTAAAATATTTGAGAGATCTAAGCATCTAAAGTTCCCACCACATGCCCTTTTCACAGACGTCAGCGCTCTAGCTGACAGAAGGAGATCCTGGTCCCAGGACCGGCCGGCGACTCTTCAACAGAGCCAAAATACTGCTATCTAGGAAGGAATACTTCACTGAAATGGTCTACAAAGTATGCTTGCAAACCAGACACACTTTGTAGACCATTCCAATGAAGTATTTCTTTCTATATAGTGCTATTTTGGATCTGCTGAAGAGCCGCCGTCTGGTCCTGGGACCAGGATCTCCTTCTGTCATCTAGAACGCTGACGTCTGTAAAAGGGACGGGAGGAGGGAACTTTAGATGCTTAGATCTCTCAAACTATACATGTTTGAGAGATGGGACATACCTCATTGCATTAATTTCGTTAAGGGGTTAAGATTGTCTCTCATATTCTAGTATTTCCTGGATACTCATTTGATCTACCTTGGAAGGATGACTTGACCTTTCCAGGAGTAGCACCTGTGACCCTGAGGTTTGAACAGATTCTGCAGCTGGTGCATTAACCACATGAGCTATCTTACTATTCGATAATCTTAAAAGATACAGCTTGCTCCAGAACTGCATATCTTCAGCTTAATGAATATGGTTTCTTGTCCCTGATCTCTTCAGTGACTTCACCTTTAGAATTTCACAGGGATTTTTTTCATATTTTTTCCATCTCCTCAATTTCTCTGGGTCTGATTAATTCAGTTGGACCCCTCCTCCCGCTTCCCTTTCTGCCATTTAACCCTCTGAGTGCCAGAGGGATACACTCTGGCACTCAAAGGTTAACCTATGAAATCGCAGATGATCCCACTGTAGGAAATGTAAAGTAGCAGCATGAGCTGAGATTCTGAGTAGGATTTCAGCAGCTGACATCACCAGAAGAGGATAGAAGTTGGCCCACTGTTACCATAGCAAGACAAGGAGCTCATATGAGGAGTTTTGCACTGTACGGCCCCAAAATGGCATCTATCAGCCATTGGGGGGAGTTAATAAAACTGACTCTGGAATGCAGTCTAGAAACCTGTGGCTCTCAGCCACAGATTCCGGGGTTGCATGCTTACTGCTAATAGACCTGCTGTGTTGGGCTTTCAAATGTAATATAGAGGGCCTATGGAGATCTGCATAATGCAATGGAGTACAGAAACACCAAGGGGAACATTAGAGGTCTCCATTCAGATCCTTATTCTGTTCCCCTGTTGGTGCACCAGTCCAGAGCTCATAGTGCAGCCTCGGATTAATCTGCAGGTCTGCTCCCAAGTGAGAAATCTGCTGATAGGGCAGCTATTAGATCAAAGTTACACTTCAAGGGGAAAGGAAAAAAGGCTTTCCAATTGCCCAGAAACCGCCCTTATAGTCTGTTACCCCATCAGATAAATACGACAATTACATTTTTTGTAATGCTGTAGAGCATTGCCTTATATGGTAATCGTAGTCCACCAATAGCCCACAGGTACCCACATCTAGTTACTCTTTTTTGCCAAGTACTTGGAGAAACACGGTGGAGCTGAGGATAGGTGTCCAGATTATGAGATTTATGTCATAACATGGGTGGGGCTTAATCAGGTAAGGGTAGATGGTTGAAAGGATGCATTTACCATGAAATAAGTGGGGAATGGGGTGAGAGTGGGCTCAATGGACTTGAAAGCAGTGGTGACATGTAGGGCTTATATCTGTACTCACTAAGCTGAAGAATCAGGCTCTGTCCCTGGAGACCCAGTAATTATAATCATAGTCTCAGGGACAGATATGGAGAATTTCCAGGTATGATGCTCAGGTAGCTGTAATGGTTTTTATGTGCAAAATGTCATAACATTAATTCTAAGTATGGTGTTCGCAAACTGATTTTGTTCTATTTTTTAGCAGCTGCGTAGCTTTAAAGCGGAACTGTCATGTCTACTTAAGCGATGTTGTATAGATTTGTCTGCCCCAAGGCATTGTAATAAAATGTTACTGTTTGCCATTTTCCTTATAAATCAAACCTATATATGTCCGTTATTGCAAGTAGTAGAGCGCTGCCATCTTACTGATGTTCTGCATGAGAGGCAGCGCTCTGTCTGTGCATGGATGTCAGTCCATCCTCTTTTTAACAGGGTGTGTTTCTTGCGCGTCCTCGTTCCAATAATACCTACCTGAAGGACTAATAAAGATCTGGGCAAAAGCTCTGTATGTTCCACTCAGCTTGCTGGCGCATATATCTATACCGAGCTTGACAGGAGCATTCTCTGAAACCTGGTGCAAGCTTCACAAACGGTGTGCACCAGGTATAAAAGTTAGTGGGGCGGCCTTAGAGGAGGGTTTATACAGTGCTCTGTTCGGCACGGCAAGTGCCACACAGAGTGAAAAGAGGATGTCACATGCAGACTTCAAAGTCTAATATCTTGTTTTTCATAGATATTAAAAAGAATACACAACACTGAACATTTACACACAACTAATATAGTGACATGAAGTCACTAGAAGGTGAAAGTTCCCCTTGAAAATGCAAGTTTTCAAAACAAATTAGGTCTCTTCTTCAGGCATGTTTAGAATGAAGGTCTAGACATTGTAAACAAGCCTGAAGGTCTTCATTCTAAACATGCCTGAGAGAAGAGGCCTACGTTGTCTTGAAACCTTGCATTTTAAAGCTACTGAACCAATAAAGGTATCACTTTTACGCTACCAGCAGGGGAGGGCTGGCCTGGGGGTCAGGGGGCAATTGCCCCCTGGGCCAGTGATATGTCTGGGCTGGTAGGCCACTCCCTCTTGTTGCTGCAAATGTAGCTACACTAGTGATACCACAGAGCTTACAATTAAAATGGAGCTACAATCCAAGTGGAGCTACACTAGTAGCAAAACCCATTTATCTTGTTAGCTCTATGGTATCACTAGTGCAGCTTTACTTACATTGTAAACTCTGTAGTTGCACCAGTTTAACCCCATTTCATTTGTAAGCTTTGTGGTATTGCTCGCCTTACTTCACAACACTAACCCTTTGAGTGACAGCGGGGTACGCCACGCATTGTGAATCAATTTCGTGGAATACCCCTCTGGCTCTTAAAGGGTTAATGTCAATTTTAAAAATTTCAAAAGGGGGTGGGTTGGAATGATAGTAGAATTGGGCCACTTGATTGTAGTTGCCCTCCAAGCCACAAGTTGTCAGCCCTCCCCTGGCTACCAGTCTCCTGCTTTTTCTATGGCTACCACTTTTTCCATGGTAAATTTTTTGGAAGTCGCTCCCTGGAAAGCCTGGGTTTGCCCCTCTCCTATAACATATTACCACTTACAGTATCTGCTTAATCCAAGGAGGCATTATTGCTTTAATAGATCTGTATGGGGAAGGCATAGTTCAGTAGTAGTAGTCCATTGTAGGACCTCTAAGGACTACAGCTTCCATCATCCTATGTAGCTATAGGACCAACAGTTGAGTACTCCCATGTTATTGTCTGCCCCAGTATAATAAGGTTTAGACAACTTTTATAGAGGTGAAACTGCTGTTTCAATTGCATAAAGAAAGTGATGCATTTTCTCTGTGGTGTTACATGGTTTTGTTTGCTTTTTTCCATGCGATTTATATGTGATTTGTAGCAAGATTGTTCTTTTTTGTTTTCTGCCATCATGCCTTGCTTTCAATATAAAAAGCTGACCTTAAAACCACTGAATATTTATTTTATTTAGTTAGAATTTGTTTTACCAGAAAGCATACACTGATATTTTTCTTGTTTTTAAGTCTGTCCTGGAGAGCATTAGACAATACAGAGTTACACTCCGCTACACCCATTTATACCATTAAAACCAACAGTACAAATCTGACTGAGCTAAAACGTACCATCAGAGCAAAAGTTGCTTTGAACTGAGTTGACGTTATCAAATGTGTAAAAACTCATAAGATACAAGAGCCCATATTTATAAAAGAAAACTGTGGGATTTATGCACTAAAGTGTGATAAAGAGGTGATAAAGTGGAGATAACTTCTCCAGTGATATCACTTCTCCAGTTCTTATGTTATTCTATGGAGCCAATTCACTAACATCTCCAGAGTTGGAGAGGTTATTCTGGAGTAAACCAACTACACCATAGGTGACAAATACAACTTCCCGTTAAACTAAATTGGTCTTTCAACCCCTTTAGTTCTAGAGAGGTCTCAAATGCATTATGAAGCAGTGCATTACAGACCTCTCTAGCGTTCAAGGAGTTAAAATGCTCTATTCAAGTGCATGGGAATTTAGGAATGTTTATGTTGTCCCCTGTGGTGCGGTTGGTTTAGTCCAGAATACTGGATACAGGATACTTTATCATTCAATTACACTTGAACTACAACTCGGTCAGTATTGAAATAACACTCTCCATGACTCAAATACTGTGAAGATTAATGGGAGCTGTTTTTTATTGAAACACTATCCCCAGTGGCGTAATTACATTGGTCGTAGGGGTCGCAATAGCGACCGGGACCATCACTCCAGGGGGTCCGGCCACTCCTTGAGACCACATCCTTACACCCTGCTCTGCCTCTGTTTGGCAGTTCTGTTCAACTAGCTGCACAGGCCACAAGTGCAGAGTCAAGCTGAGTTCAGGCTGGGAAGATAGTTCTGCACTTGCACAGGAAGAAGAGCGTCAAGAACAGATCGCTGACGGACCCGTTGAGACTGGCTGGCTGCTGAGCTGACTGTGACTGAGGTCAGGGCTGGTGCAAGGATTTTTGCCACCCTAGGCAAAACCTAATTTTGTCGCCCCTTGTTCCCTACCCCTTTATACCCCACCCCTCTATGTTTAAGTGTCAGTGTGTTCCCTATATGTGTATAAGTATCAATTTGTGTGTGTTCTCTATGTATATAAGTGTGTCAGTGTGTGAGTCTCTGTAAGGATATCAGTGTGTAAGTATGTGTGTGTGTGTGTGCTTCGCTATATGTGTATCAGTGTGCAAGAGTCTATGTTCTCTATTTGTGTATCAGTGTGTAAGAGTCTATGTTTTCTATTTGTGTATCAGCGTGTAAGAGTCTATTTGTGTATCAGTGTGTCAGAGTCTATGTTCTCTATATGTGTATCAGTGTGTCAGAGTCTATGTTTTCTATATGTGTATCAGTGTGTAAGAGTCTATGTTCTCGATATGTGTATCAGTGTGTAAGAGTCTATGTTTTCTATATGTGTATCAGCGTGTAAGAGTCTATTTGTGTATCAGTGTGTCAGAGTCTATGTTTTCTATATGTGTATCAGTGTGTAAGAGTCTATTTGTGTATCAGTGTGTCAGAGTCTATGTTTTCTATATGTGTATCAGTGTGTAAGAGTCTATGTTCTCGATATGTATATCAGTGTGTAAGAGTCTATGTTTTCTATATGTGTATCAGTGTGTAAGAGTCTATTTGTGTATCAGTGTGTAAGAGTCTATGTTTTCTATATGTGTATCAGTGTGTAAGAGTCTATTTGTGTATCAGTGTGTCAGAGTCTATGTTTTCTATATGTGTATCAGTGTGTAAGAGTCTATTTGTGTATCAGTGTGTCAGAGTCTATATGTGTATCAGTGTGTAAGAGTCTATGTTCTTTATTTGTGTATCAGTGTGTCAGAGTCAATGTTCTCTATATCTGTATAAATGTGTCAGAGTCTATGTTTTCTATTTGTGTATCAGTGTGTAAGAGTCTATGTTCTCTATATGTGTATCAGTGTGTAAGAGTCTATGTTCTCTATATGTATATCAATGTGTCAGAGTCTATGTTTTCTATTTGTGTATCAGTGTGTAAGAGTCTATGTTCTCTATATGTGTATCAGTGTGTAAGAGTCTATTTGTGTATCAGTGTGTCAGAGTCTATGTTTTCTATTTGTGTATCAGTGTGTAAGAGTCTATGTTTTCTATATGTGTATCAGTGTGTAAACGTCTATGTTTTCTATTTGTGTATCAGTGTGTCAGAGTCTATATGTGTATCAGTGTGTAAGAGTCTATGTTCTCTATATGTGTATCAGTGTGTCAGAATCTATGTTTTCTATTTGTGTATCAGTGTGTCAGAGTCTATGTTTTCTATATGTGTATCAGTGTGTAAGAGTCTATGTTCTCTATATGTGTATCAGTGTGTAAGATTATATGTTCTCTATATGTATATCAATGTGTCAGAGTCTATGTTCTCTATATGTGTATCAGTGTGTAAGAGTCTATGTTCTCTATATGTGTATCAGTGTGTAAGAGTCTATGTTTTCTATATGTGTATCAGTGTGTAAAAGTCTATGTTTTCTATTTGTGTATCAGTGTGTCAGAGTCTATGTTCTCTATTTGTGTATCAGTGTGTCAGAGTCTATATGTGTATCAGTGTGTAAGAGTCTATGTTCTCTATATGTGTATCAGTGTGTCAGAATCTATGTTTTCTATTTGTGTATCAGTGTGTCAGAATCTATGTTTTCTATTTGTGTATCAGTGTGTAAGAGTCTATGTTTTCTATATGTGTATCAGTGTGTAAAAGTCTATGTTTTCTATTTGTGTATCAGTGTGTCAGAGTCTATGTTCTCTATTTGTGTATCAGTGTGTCAGAGTCTATATGTGTATCAGTGTGTAAGAGTCTATGTTCTCTATATGTGTATCAGTGTGTCAGAATCTATGTTTTCTATTTGTGTATCAGTGTGTCAGAGTCTATGTTTTCTATTTGTGTATCAGTGTGTAAGAGTCTATGTTTTCTATATGTGTATCAGTGTGTCAGAGTCTATGTTTTCTATTTGTGTATCAGTGTGTAAGAGTCTATGTTTTCTATATGTGTATCAGTGTGTCAGAGTCTATGTTTTCTATTTGTGTATCAGTGTGTAAGAGCCTATGTTCTCTATTTGTGTATCAGTGTGTCAGAGTCTATTTGTGCATCAGTGTGTCAGAGTCTATGTTCTCTATTTGTATATCAGTGTGTCAGAGTCTATTTGTGTATCAGTGTGTAAGAGCCTATGTTCTCTAGTTGTGTATCAGTGTGTAAGAGTCTATGTTTTCTATTTGTGTATCAGTGTGTCAGAGTCTATTTGTGTATCAGTGTGTAAGAGCCTATGTTCTCTAGTTGTGTATCAGTGTGTAAGAGTCTATGTTCTCTATTTGTGTATCAATGTGTCAGAGTCTATGTTTTCTATTTGTGTATCAGTGTGTCAGAGTCTATTTGTGTATCAGTGTGTAAGAGTCTATGTTCTTTATATGTGTATCAGTGTGTCAGAGTCTATGTTTTCTATATGTGTATCAGTGTGTAAGAGTCTATGTTTTCTATTTGTGTATCAGTGTGTCAGAGTCTATGTTCTCTATATGTGTATCAGTGTGTCAGAGTCTATGTTCTCTATTTGTGTATCAGTGTGTCAGAGTCTATTTGTGTATCAGTGTGTAAGAGTCTATGTTTTCTATATGTGTATCAGTGTGTAAGAGTCTATGTTTTCTATTTGTGTATCAGTGTGTAAGAGTCTATGTTTTCTATATGTGTATCAGTGTGTAAGAGTCTATGTTTTCTATATGTGTATCAGTGTGTAAGAGTCTATGTTTTCTATTTGTGTATCAGTGTGTAAGAGTCTATTTGTGTATCAGTGTGTAAGAGTCTATGTTCTCTATATGTGTATCAGTGTGTAAGAGTCTATGTTTTCTATATGTGTATCAGTGTGTAAGAGTCTATGTTTTCTATTTGTGTATCAGTGTGTAAGAGTCTATGTTTTCTATATGTGTATCAGTGTGTAAGAGTCTATGTTTTCTATATGTGTATCAGTGTGTAAAAGTCTATGTTTTCTATTTGTGTATCAGTGTGTCAGAGTCTATGTTCTCTATATGTGTATCAGTGTGTCAGAGTCTATGTTTTCTATTTGTGCATCAGTGTGTAAAAGTCTATGTTTTCTATTTGTGTATCAGTGTGTCAGAGTCTATGTTCTCTATTTGTGTATCAGTGTGTCAGAGTCTATTTGTGTATCAGTGTGTAAGAGCCAATGTTCTCTAGTTGTGTATCAGTGTGTCAGAGTCTATGTTTTCTATTTGTGTATCAGTGTGTCAGAGTCTATGTTTTCTATTTGTGTATCAGTGTGTAAGAGTCTATGTTCTCTATATGTGTATCAGTGTGTAAGAGTCTATTTGTGTATCAGTGTGTCAGAGTCTATTTGTGTATCAGTGTGTAAGAGTCTATGTTCTCTATATGTGTATCAGTGTGTCAGAGTCTATTTGTGTATCAGTGTGTAAGAGTCTATGTTCTCTATATGAGTATCAGTGTGTCAGAGTATATGTTCTCTATATGTGTATCAGTGTGTAAGAGTCTATTTGTGTATCAGTGTGTAAGAGCCTATGTTCTCTATATGTGTATCAGTGTGTAAGAGTCTATTTGTGTATCAGTGTGTAAGAGTCTATGTTCTCTATATGTGTATCAGTGTGTAAGAGTCTATGTTTTCTATATGAGTATCAGTGTGTCAGAGTATATGTTCTCTATATGTGTATCAATGTGTCAGAGTCTATTTGTGTATCAGTGTGTAAGAGTCTATGTTCTCTATATGTGTATCAGTGTGTAAGAGTCTATTTGTGTATCAGTGTGTAAGAGTCTATGTTCTCTATATGTGTATCAGTGTGTAAGAGTCTATTTGTGTATCAGTGTGTAAGAGTCTATGTTTTCTATATGTGTATCAGTGTGTCAGAGTCTATATGTGTATCAGTGTGTAAGAGTCTATTTGTGTATCAGTGTGTCAGAGTCTATATGTGTATCAGTGTGTAAGAGTCTATATGTGTATCAGTGTGTAAGAGTCTATGTTCTCTATATGTGTATCAGTGTGTAAGAGTCTATGTTTTCTATTTGTGTATCAGTGTGTAAGAGTCTATTTGTGTATCAGTGTGTCAGAGTCTATGTTTTCTATTTGTGTATCAGTGTGTAAGAGTCTATATGTGTATCAGTGTGTCAGAGTCTATGTTTTCTATATGTGTATCAGTGTGTAAGAGTCTATGTTTTCTATTTGTGTATCAGTGTGTAAGAGTCTATTTGTGTATCAGTGTGTAAGAGTCTATGTTCTCTATATGTGTATCAATGTGTCAGAGTCTATGTTCTCTATTTGTGTATCAGTGTGTCAGAGTCTATTTGTGTATCAGTGTGTAAGAGTCTATTTGTGTATCAGTGTGTAAGAGTCTATGTTCTCTATTTGTGTATCAGTGTGTTAGAGTCTATGTTCTCTATATGTGTATCAGTGTGTAAGAGTATATGTTCTCTATATGTATATCAATGTGTCAGAGTCTATGTTCTCTATATGTGTATCAGTGTGTAAGAGTCTATTTGTGTATCAATGTGTCAGAGTCTATGTTCCCTATATGTGTATCAGTGTGTAAGAGTCTATGTTTTCTATATGTGTATCAGTGTGTAAGAGTCTATGTTCTCTATTTGTGTATCAGTGTGTCAGAGTCTATGTTCTCTATATGTGTATCAGTGTGTAAGAGTATATGTTCTCTATATGTATATCAATGTGTCAGAGTCTATGTTCTCTATATGTGTATCAGTGTGTAAGAGTCTATTTGTGTATCAATGTGTCAGAGTCTATGTTCCCTATATGTGTATCAGTGTGTAAGAGTCTATGTTTTCTATATGTGTATCAGTGTGTAAGAGTCTATGTTCTCTAGTTGTGTATCAGTGTGTCAGACTCTATGTTTTCTATTTGTGTATCAGTATGTAAGAGTCTATGTTCTCTAGTTGTGTATCAGTGTGTCAGAGTCTATGTTCTCTAGTTGTGTATCAGTGTGTAAGAGTCTATTTGTGTATCAGTGTGTCAGATTCTATGTTCTCTATATGTGTATCAGTGTGTCAGAGTCTATGTTCTGTATATGAGTATCAGTGTGCCAATGTTTATGCTTGTCTGTGTATCAGTGTGTTTGACTCTCCCCACCCTTTGACTCTTTCTCCCCCTCTTGACTGTTGATTCCCCATTTGACTCTTTCTTCCCCCGTTTGACTCTTTATCCACTCTTGACCCCCCATTTTGACTCTGTCCCCCCATGAAACTCTTGATCCCCCCTTGACTGTTGATCCCCCCTTTGACTTTCTTGCCCTGTTTGACTCTTTATCTCCACTTGACCCCCCATTTTGACTCTCTCCTCCCTTTTGACTTTAACCCGCTCTAGTCTTGACAGACCCTCTTTTGCCTCTTTCCCCCCTCTTGACGCCCCCCCTTTCTTCATTTTCCTCCTCTTACCTCTTGATGTCTCCAGTCTCTTTCCCCCCACTGCCCACATTGAGAGCAGCCGGGACCATGTGATTCGCAGTGACGCAGACTTGGTGCATGCTGGGGGTTTCTTCATCTTTCTGGGAGCTACTATCAAACTTGTTCTGAGGACAGTGCAGGTTTAAAAGTGGCATTCAGACCGATGAAGAAACACCAAGTATGCACTGTGTCTGCCTAACTGCGTGTCACATGATAATGGCTGCTGTCAAAATCAGGCAGGCTAACATTTTCTGGGCTTCCTCCCGCTATGCCACTGACTTGGGCAGTAAGTGGTGAGCAGGGGGGCAAGCCTGGGCTCCGCTGCCCCCCCAGAGAATGTGCGCCCTAGGCCGGCACCTACCTCTCCTATAGGTGGCACCAGCCCTGACTGAGGTGGGTGGCCAATGTGGAAGTGGACAATATGGGGCATCGTGGAGTGTAGGTGGATACAATGAGGGCAATGTGGAAGTGGACAATGGGGGCATGTGGAGGTGGCTAATCACTAATGTGGAAATGGATGGATATTGGGGAGGCAATGTGGAGGTCAGGATAATGTGGAGGTGGTCAATGGGGGTTAAAGTGGAGGTGGCCAAGGTGGCGGTGGCCAATGGAGGACAATGTGGAGGTGATCAGTGGGGGGGGGGGGCACTGTGGAGGTGACCAATGGGGGCAATCTAGAGGTGGCTAATGTGGAGGTGGCCAATGGGGCTAATGTGGAGATGGCCAATGGGGGCAATGTGGAGGTGGCCAATGGGGGCTAATGTGGAGTTGGCCAATGGGGGCAATGTGGAAGTGGCCGATAGGGGCAATGTAGAGGTGGCCACTGTGGGATAATGTGGAGGTGGCCAATGGGGGCAATGTGGAAGTGGCCGATAGGGGCAATGTAGAGGTGGCCACTGTGGGATAATGTGGAGGTGGCCAATGGGGATAATGTGGAGCTGGCCAATGGGGCAATATGGAGCTGGCCAATGGGGACAATGTGGAGGTGGCCAATGGGGGCTAATGTGTAGATGACCAATGGGGAGGTGGCCAATGGGGGCTAATGTAGAGGTGGCCAATGGGGGCTAATGAGGAGGTGGCCACTGGGGGCATTGTGGAGGTTGACAATGGGGGCAATGTGGAGGGGGACAATGGAGGCAATGTGGAGGTGGACAATGGAGGCAATGTGGAGGTTGACAATGGGGGCAATGTGGAGGTGGACAATGGGGGCAATGTGGAGGTGGATAATGGAGGCAATGTGGTTGGGGGCCCATGTCAGATTTTGCACCAGGGCCTGGTGGTTTCTAGTTACGCCTCTGAATATCCCTTTAAACTTTAGTATATATGTTTATAAATTAGTCTGTGTAAACAAAAAAAATTGGTCTAGCTCAAATCATTTATTCAGTTAAATAAATAGGTGTCAATCGGTAATGAAGAAACCTAAACATTCTTAGTAATGCCCAGCCCACCAGAAACACCACATAAAACATAATCTTCCCTCTTTGATCATTTGAAATGTTGGGAGGTATGAGATTACAACTAAATTTAGGATAATCCTAAATGTTTGCATATATTTACCTCCATTCACAATCAGTGGATGATTCATGGGTTCTTAAAACTGCCCTGGAAACAGAGAGAGGAGGTGGATAGGGTAACTAATTGCCTCTACGAACCAAATTTTAGGATTCTATCATCTACACTGCTGTATCTTCAAATGACATTAGATGGAGGCAAACAAGTTTGACTTGTTAATAATACTTAAAATGTAAAAAAAATATATGTTGTAGGGTTTATCCCCACGATTAAAACAAGGGTACTCCCACTGCTGAAATGTGTTTTATTAAAGAATTATAACAGCTCAAACTTGAATTTTTTAGGTTCAATATCACAGTGGCCTGAAAATTTACAGTGGCGCTGTTGCTACACCATCCTATGGACTGCTCTGGTCTGTAGACCATAAATCTTCATAGGATGGTGTAGCAACAGCACCACTGTAAATTTTCAGGCCACTGTGATATTGCACCTAAAAAATTCAAGTTCGAGCTGTTATAATTCTTTAATAAAATATCTCTCAGCAGTGGGAGTACCCTTGTTTTACTCAGGGGGATAAACCCTACAACATATATTTTTTTACATTTTAAGTATTACTATCCCCTTAATGTGGGATCCCTGTTAAATTTTCATTGTGCAGGGCTGTACAGAAACAGTGTGTATGTCTTTAGCATCCTGCGGTCAAACAACAATCTGGTCATATTACTTACAGCTCTCTGGCTTCAGTTGCTCTGAGGACGTCTCCAAAACTCAAGTGACCAGTCTTCCCCTTTAATGCAGGACACATCTGTAATTGTCACTCTGTAGAGCTGCACAGGAACCAGTGTGCAATTCTGCAGTGTGTATAGTTCCCTGCATTAACCCTTTGAGTGCTAGAGAGGTAAGCAAAGCAATGAGTTTCGTACCCCTCTGGCACTCAAAGGGTTAAAGGGGAGGTCTTCAGTCATCCCCCCCAATTTGAAGTTGGGATGCACAAGTCAGTCACTGCTAGTTCTGCTTCTATTAGAGAAAACCTTCCAAAGACAGCTTTTTAATGTTGGCTCCCAATGTATTGGATAGTTCTCTGACACTCAAAGAGATAACCCTTTGAGTACCAGCCAGGTATCCAACACTCATCATGTCCCGTCTTGACTACTGTAACTCATTACTAATTGGCCTTCCTCTCACCCGACGAACCCCACTACAGTCCATAATGAACTCTGCTGCAAGACTAATCTATCTCACTCATCGCTTCTCTAACATCACACCCCTCTGTCAGTCCCTACACTGGCTCTCATTTGATACAGAATTAAATTAAAAATTCTGGTGCTTACTTATAGAGCCCTCACTAACACCGCACCCCCCTATATTTCATCTCTCATTTCCAAATACACTCCCACTCGTCATCTTCGCTCTGCACACGACCTTCTCCTCTCCACCGCTCTTATCACATCCTCCCACTCCCGCCTACAGGACTTCTCCCGTGCTGCACCTCAACTCTGGAATTCCCTCCCCCGCCCCATCAGACTCAGCTCTTCAGGGAAGCCTATCAACTGCCTCCATAAACATTATCACCAAGATTCACCCCTTGTCTGGACTACTGCACTCACCAGCACTTCTTACTCCCACCCACTGACTGGCAGTTCATGTGGCAGGAGGCACTTACACCCAATAGCACTTACTCCCTCTGTACCAAACCTACCTTCTTCTAGACTGTAAGCTCTCACATCTGATTGTACTATTTAAAGGGATAGTAATGTTTCATAATAAAAGCAGCTCTAATTAATCATCATAGTATTTTCACCATGGAGAGTGTTATTTCAATTCTGTCAGAGTTGTAGTTCAAGAGTAATTGAATGATAAAGTATCCCCCTCCCGCCCCTTTTACTGATGTAACACTGCTCAGCCAGAGCAGCAGGGAGTGTCCAGGTAGACTGCAGAGGGACAATCTTCAATTAAGATAAGGGAAAAACCTGAAAAACTTGCCAAGGGGGGCAGGGCTTTCATTGTTCTCATAGGAAGAAGATTGTCCCCTGCTGTTATCTGTCTGGTCTATGGACTGCATTCCACACCTGAGAAGAGATTGTTTACACTAGGTAAAAGGGGCGGGAGGGGAAACTTTGCTTGTGAATATCTCTCAAACCATAAAGGTTTGAGAGATAAGACTTATATCGTATTCATGTTTTTTTAATGCCTACAAAATAAAATAAAGATAAAATGAAGTATTACTATCCCTTTAATACCTCTGTATGTCTATTCCCTACTGTATAGCGCTGCGGAATTAGTTGGCGCTATATAAATCAAGCATAATATAATAATAATAACACATTGCAACAACCTCTCTGTCTCTTCACATGGTTCAGGCTCTGTATAAACAAAACTATGATTAATGATACGTGCAATTCTCATTTCCTTTTCATTCTGGCTAGAGGATTACTTCCCTTTAGGCAGGGTGCTTGTATACGAGCCCGGATGTCAAATATTGACTTAAATAGCCCTCCCTGTCTGTGTTAGTAAGCTAATGAAGATGAGCAGGAGCTGTCTGCACAATTCATGAAATGTAACACTGAATAGCTTCCCAAGTGCAGCACAACATAGCGGTGGGAAGCCTCTGGGGGCCAATTTTACATATTGAAGCTGATTTCTACTGCTCTTTCAGCGCTCTACATAAACACCCTGAACAGCTTTTTTTTCCCCCTGCAGTTCTCATTAGTGATTCATATAGCTTATGTTGAATGGCTCTCATTTATTGGCTTAATTGACCCCAATGCAGCTTGAAGTATATTCGCTAAATACCTATTAAATATGGAAATCCATTTACTTCCCTTAACCCCTAGATATTAGAGAGATCTGCTGTGCATTGTAAGCTTTCATGGGCCTTCTCTCCACGCACTTGTATGTGTCATTATTTGGTTTACAGCCATCCTTTCCTCAGCATGTTGGCGCTATTTGGCATCCAAGGAATGAATAGAAAGGCAAGAGTAAATTATTGTACTTTTATTGTAACTATCGTTTTAACTTAAATTATTATTTTTTAAAGTGACAACATTCCTTGGGCATACCTCCCAACATTTCAAATTGCCAAAGAGGGACACTTGTGTTCTAGGGGGTGTTGCTGGAGGCGTGGCTGGTAGGCCGGGCAATACAGAGAATGTTTAGGCTATTTCATGACCTACTGACACCTTCTTCTGTCCTTAATATATGATTTATAACAAGACCAAAGTATTTTATTTACACAGACTAATTTATAAACACATATACTGATGTTTACACAAACAATAATGTGAGTTCAGAACACCTCTGATTTTTAAAGGATTACATATATCATTTTTTTTTAATAGAGTACATGTAATAGAGACATGGGGCTTTATTTCTCAAGGGCAATTTGTTTCTAATAGAGTACATGTTACACACCCCCTGGTTCTTAAACGGGTAGTCTCTACTGCACATGACAGCATCGGACAAACATACATCTGACCTTTCATTATTAGTGATTATTGCAGACCAAACATGAATAGCCTGAAATTTTACAGTGGCACTGTTGCTACACCATCCTATGGACAGCTCAGTTAACCATAAACCTCCATAGGATGGTGTAGCAACAGCACCACTGTAAAATTTCAGGCCACTGAGATATTGCGCCTAGAAAAATTCAAGTTTGAGCTGTAATAACTTTTGGATAAAACACTTTTCAGCAGCGGGAGTACCCTTGTTTTACAATACTATATATATATATATATATATATATATATATATATATATATATATATATATTCATATTTAAGAAAAAAAAAAAAAAAATATATATATATATATATATATATATATACATACTAAAAGTAGAGTGCATTCAGGTTGATTTTTTAAGGGCAATTTGTTCTGGATAAAAAGGCTTGTACACCTTATGGGCAGATCGGAGGTCTTTGTAAGACAAGAAGAACTTGCCTTGAGGTGACAAGTTCACTTTAATAAATCTGAGTCAGTTCAAAGAAGAGCCACAAAAATGGTGCAGGGTTTTCATGACACAGAAATAGACTCAAATAACTTCATTTGTACAGCTTGGAAGGAAGGAGGGATATGAATGATATAATAAAAACCTTTAAATATATTAACTCTTTAAGTGTAAGAGGGATTTAATACAGTTCAGGAGGGAAGCATTTTCAGAAAAACAGGAATGCTAGAATAAGAGGTCATGATTAAAAGTTAGAAGGTAGATAATTCTGAAGTAATATGTGTAAATACTACTTTATGTCCAGTAAAACAAGATTAGTCCCACTGCTGCAAGATGCATCCATCAAAAGTAATTGCAGCTCAGATGTATGTTTTAGCAACACTGCCAACTAGTGTCCAGAGACAATCTTTTTAATAGTGCATCAACAAGATGCAGGTTTAAGTGAAAACGTTTTGGTCAATGATCAAATGATCTCCACATTTAGCAATGGCAACAGCACCACCTTACATAAAACTGCATTTTGATTAAAAAAAAATAAGGTTGCTTTGTAGTAACCTTTAAATAAACATCTACCAACTGTGAGAGTATCCTAAAAGTAAACAAAAAAAGAATAAATACTTTTTTTTACATAATTAGGGATTACTATTTCTTTAACCCCTTGTATACATGGAAGGGTTGGCTTGGGGGGCAGTTGCCTCCTGGGCCGGTCATATGTCTGGGCTGTTGGGTCACTGCCTCACTCAATCTCCAACATGCTGCTATATATGTAGCTTCACTAGTGATAGCACAGAGCTTTACAACAGAAATGGAAGTACACTAGTGAAACCACAGAGCTACATTTCAAATGGAGCTACACTAGTAGCATAACCTATTCCCTTGTTAGCTCAATTGTATCATTAATGTAGCTTTACTTAAATTGTAATTTTTGTGGTATCACTATAGTATTTTCATTACAATTGTAAGCTCTGTGGTATCGCTAGTATAGCTCGGTTTGTGTGCAACCTCATGACCCATTAACCATGTCGCTACAATAAAAATGGTGACATGAGAATCTCGCACTGCATGAAGCCCGAGATTCTAATGTCGGCTAGTGAAAAGTCACATCTTGCTGAGCGCTGCCAGGCTCTATCTCCCCTGATCTCCTCCAGCCTTCATATGTTAAAGCATCATATGTTAAAGCAAAAAAGTAATTGTAGTACATTGCAGAAATTGTGGGGAACAAGGAACGCTTTATTCATTTTAGCAGAGAAATGAGGATAGGTCGCTTCTTTCAGAGCGCTGCCCTGGTTCTATCGCTGATTCTCTGCTAAAACTAATAAAGCATTTCATTGGTCTTCACAATTTCTGCAGCGTATTATAATTACTTTATTGCTTTAACAAATGATGCTTTAATATATGACAGCTGGAGGAGATCTGGGTAGAAAGAGCCAGGCAGTGCTCAGGAAGATGCGACCTTTCACTAGCCGACATGAGAATCTCACACTGTCATGCAGTGCAAGATTCTCATGTCACCATTTTTATTATAGCGACATGGTTAATGGGTCATGAGGTTGCACACTCTTTCACGTGCAACCTTTTAAAAGTAAACCGAGCTACACTAGCGATACCACAGAGCTTACAATTGTATTGAAAATACTTTAGTGATACCACAAAAATGGTCTCACAGGCCATTACCATTGGCTGGAGGAGGAAGGTCCTTACAGTGCATTGAAGGACGTGGGTGGCAAATGCAAGCATGCTGCCTGCAGGGAAGATGTGGACTCAGGCACGTGCACACATAGACACCAAGATGGACTTGAGCACCTGTCCTTTTTGTCCAAAGTGCCCTCGTGCCCTTTTAATTAAAAAAAAAAAAAAAAAAAAAAAAAAAAAAAAAAAGTTTCCTCGCTGCCCTCACTAACCCCATCACCGCCCAGTCAGGTCTGTGCCTCCTTCAGGACAGACCTGTAGATGCTGCGCTCCCTCGTCGGCTCTTTAGTATTGCAGAGCGCTGCATGAAGAGAAGCCCACGTGGGAGCTCCAGCAGCTACAGGTCTGTGCCAAAGGAGGCATATACAGAGTTCTCCTGCCACTGGACCACCAGGGAAGAGGTAGGAAAAGGACACTCGGGGACAATGTGGAAATGATGGGGCAATATGGATCTAATGGGGGGCAAGATGGAGATGATGGCAATGTAGAGATGATGGGGCAATGTATGTGAGGGTAAGTTGGAGCTGATGGCAATATGGAGCTGATGGGGGGCAATATGGAGATGAAGGGGGAAATGTGAGGGTAAGTTGGAGCTGATGGGGCAATATGGAGCTGATGGGGGCAATATGGAGATGATGGGGGCAATGTGAGGGTAAGTTGGAGCTGATGGGGCAATATGGAGATGATGGGGGCAATATGGAGATGATGGGGGCAATGTGAGGGTAAGTTGGAGCTGATGAGGGCAATATGGAGATGATGGGGCAATATGGAGATGATGGGAGCAATGTGGAGCTGATGGGGGCAATATGGAGATGATGGGGGGCAATGTGGAGATTAAGAGCATTGTGGAGGTGTCCAGTGGAGATGGCCAATGGGGGGGGGGGGCGCTTCAGATTTCTGTGTCATTCTTTTCTGTGTAAATTATTTTCTTTTTTTTAATATATATTTTGAATAAATAATTATGAGAAGTGCCCTTTTTTTAATTTGAGCCCCTGCCCCCCAAAATGTCTGTGAACATCCCTGTGTGGACTTCAGTGGAAGTAAGGATTATTTTCAGAGCACGTTGAGCTGGGGAGAGGCAGGGAAGGTATGTCTTAGATAATGACATTCAGTTGTGTTTAAATGAGGAGATCATAAAAACATGCACTGTTGAGGGCATTAAGACAGGTCTGAGTGCCCCGGGTATAGAGTATCACTATATTCTTATCACATTTTCATGAGGCTGGTAGAACTTTTGTATACACTGTGAATGGAGCAAACGGGACAATTTTCAAGGCCGGTGATTTGTTTCTTTTAATTCACTTGTTATATTACTTGAATAAGTCACATTTAGTGTATCCGTACCTATGTCTCTTGGATTTTTTTCCTCCCTGGGAAACTCACAAAACTGGAAATCGTGGAACATCTAGTGAAAGCATGAATAGGGATGGGCTTTTAAACCTGTCTCTATTGCTCCACAAGCTGTAGTAGTTTGGGGGTAAACCTTTGCACCATAAGACAAACATACACATTCCAGTTTATTAAAATGAGGTGTTTGAACCCTTCTCTAGCATTCAAGAGGATCAAAGCCCCATTAAAATCAATGGGTATTTTCATTTATCTTTTCACTGGCATTAGTGGCACTGCTTCACCCATGTGGTTATCCCTTATCTGTTATTTTATTTATTTACTAGTTTTAAAGCCCGTATAAACAGGCCAACACTGGTGGTGCAGCAGTCATGTGTTGTACTGACTGGCAGGACGCGCCACGGCTGATATGGAGTGGGGTGCTCCGAATTCAGACTGTGGTCCCAGGAAGGTGCGCAGAGAGGACTCCGGTCTGAATCCGGAGGTCCCCGCTCCATATCAGCCACAGCGCGTTCGGCCAGTCAGTACTACACATGACTGCTGAGCCGCCAGCTGCAGCGTGGGCAGTCTGTAATGTGCATGACTGTAGTGCGGCAGTCGTCTCTACTGTGCATGATGGCTTCTGACAAACATCTTAGCGAATTATAATATAGGATTTTTAATTCTCATTATACTTCTAAATGGTGGGGTTGGGACCCCCAGGTGGGGCAGCAGGACCCCTGATATCCCCTCCCCAGCTACTGATCTCCCAGCCAATTAATCACGGGAGTAACAGGGCTTCCCTGCTTTCACCCTACCTGAACCTGAACTGCCGGGGAGGAGCGGGCGGGATCAGGAAAGCCTCTCACATCAATGTGGGAAGCGTTCCTTGATTCCACCAACTCCTACCCAGTAGTTCAGGTAGGATGGAAGCAGGGGAACTGTGCTGTTCCCCTCATTCGCCTCTATTTATCTCCCTGCTGAATCAGCTGGGAGATCAGTAGCTGGGTGGGCATCAGGAGGGGTCCTGATGCACCACCATGAGGCCTGTGGTTTATTTTTTTTCTAAGTGCATGCTGTTAGGCTGAGGAAGCAGGGGAGTCCTCCTCAGCCAATCTGAGAATTCACTATGCCCTCAGTCAAATCCCACTGGACGCACAAAGGGGAATTTTGCATAACTATTAGTGATGATCGAGCACCCCGATGCTCGGGTGTTCGGGTGCTCTGGCCGAGCGCCCCCGGAGGCTCGAGTGCTCGGCCGAGCACCCGAGCCCCATTGAAGTCAATGGGAGGACTCGAGCATTACACCAGGCACCCCCTGCTCTGATGAGGGGAGGGTGCCTGGTTCATAGGAAAAGGTCAGAAAATGATGGAAACACCACAGAAATGGTTCAGGGACAGCATAGGGAGGATGTCTGGATGCATCTTGGACTCCAACGTCGCTGCTGGGAATGATGTTTCGCCCGTAGTACGCCATTTTTACAGACTGACCGTAAAACACACAAAAAGGAAGATAAAAACTAATCTGCGGCTAGGCACACTAAACAATATGTGACGCTAATCTGCGGCTAGGCACACTAAACAATATGTGACGTTAATCTGCGGCTAGGCACACTAAACAATATGTGACGTTAATCTGCGGCTAGGCACACTAAACAATATGTGACGCTAATCTGCGGCTAGGCACACGAAACAGAATGTGACGCTAATCTGCGGCTAGGCACACGAAACAGAATGTGACGCTAATCTGCGGCTAGGCACAGTGAACGGAATATGTGACGTTAATTTGTGAATTTGCACACTAAACAGAATGTGACAATAATCTATGGCTAGGCACACGTTTAAAATGGCCCTTTTTGTCGCTGCGTTGTAAAATCATTGGCCCTGTGCACCTAACAGAATATGTCAGCTTGTCACTGCACTGTGAAATATTTGTCCCTGTGCACCTAGTACAATGTCACCTTAGAACATGTCCCCCCCCACAAAAAAATGAAATTCTGCCACCCCCAAAAAAAATTAAATGCTGCCCCCACACACAACAGTCCTAAAAAGGACTTTTGGGTCTTGAAAGAGTTTCAACAATTTTATTCTCCCTACACTGACTTCCTGTGCATCTAGTATTATATGTCACCTTTCAAATATCCCCCCCACAAAAAAAAGGAAATTGTGACCCCCCAAACAAAATATAAATGCTGCCCCCACACACAACAGTCCTAAAAAGGACTTTTGGGTCTTGAAAGAGTTTCAACAATTTTATTCTCCCTACACTGACTTCCTGTGCATCTAGTATTATATGTCACCTTTCAAATATCCCCCCCACAAAAAAAAGGAAATTGTGCCCCCCCAAACAAAATATAAATGCTGCCCCCACACACAACAGTCCTAAAAAGGACTTTTGGGTCTTGAAAGAGTTTCAACAATTTTATTCTCCCTACACTGACTTTCCCTGCCTAAGCGCATCTCTCCCTGGCTAAGAATGAGCCGAACTCGCGCGTCGGGTGCTATACAGCACCCGATCACGGGTTCTGGCCAGCCAATCAGTGTAATGCCAGCAGCCAACATGGCTGCTGGCATTACACTGATGTCAGAGCCTCCCCGCACGTTTATTGGCTGCGCAGCAGCCGCGAAACGTGCGGGGAGGAGACCCGAACATGGCGGGCGAGCACATGCGGTACTCGTACGAGTACCGCCATGTGCCGAGCAGAGCGATGCTCGAGCCGAACTGAGCTTCGGCCGAGCATGCTCGCTCATCACTAATAACTATGCCTTTGTAACACCCCGGGGCGTGCCTGATACCGAACTAGAAACCACTTATATATATATATATATATATAAAAAATATATCTTGTGACGGAATGGTTGTCACCCTGAGAATGATTAATGTCCCCTGTGTGTGCATGCATTAGAGAGTGTTGGCCATTTTACCAGCATTGAATGAGTTGGTTAGTGTCTATGATGTACAGAGGGATGGTGCCATCCAGTCTAGCTGACCACAAAGATTTTGTCATGAGATAGCCAGTGTTGGTCAGATAGAGAGGGGTAGGGCAAATATGTGTGTGGAATGTGTGTATCTTCCCCCTCACATCAGGCTAAGCAAAGAGAGAACTTGAAAATGTTACCTGTGACATCAGATCCTGTAGAGGGTGGGTAGAAAAAAGGTTAGGAAGAGAGAGTGAGAGAGAGAGAGAAAATGTAGGAGAGAAGGCCTCTGGAAGAATTAGATTGAGCAGGCACTGCAGTGGCCAGGTGCCCTTTTCAGTTGTGTGCTGTAAGTCAAGGCGGCTACAGCCACAGAAAGTACCCTGATGTTCCCCCCACAAGGACTGTGGCCAGGAAGCTAAACTTTGGTGGCTATGGTCCAAGACTAAAGAAAGTGTCAGGGGATAATCTCTCAGGATACCTTTCCCAACTCCTCTGTCAGGACTAAAAGATACAAGGAACCTTCATGTAATCCAGCAGCATGTGTAGTGGACAGGATGCCCACTCTTGCCTCTATGCCTATGACTATGTGTAAGCTCCAGCATTAAGCTAAAATGGACTGTGAGTATTATATGTAACCCCTGGCAATCTGTGCAACCAAGAAGAGAACCGCAGACGTGTTTGTGTGCAGTGACCAGTCTAATAAATGCAATTGATTATCTTTTTGTCTGGCTGGATAAATCGGTCTACCAATCAGTAACCCCTGTACCCTCTTCATATATATATATATATATATATATATTTTTTTTTAATCTTAAGTATTACTATCCCTTTAAGCATGGATACAATTACCTTCCATCTCATGACAATAGGCTTCTGAGGGAAGGTATTACAATGTCACTGATTTTCAGGGCAAGTACACTGCCAGTTAACCTGTGATCTCCTCTCCCGTCCAGACAAGCTATTGGAAGTCAGTGGCTACAGCAACAATGGAAGTTCTCAATACAGGCAACAGTGTATATTTGGGCAGAGGAAGACATAAGGTAAACACAGTTACCTCTCATCTAGTGGCAGAAAGCTTCTGCAGGCAGGTGTGTTTCTTGTAGGTGTTCTTCCTCTCGCCATCTTTATCCATATCTTGCCAGTTCGAGGATGTAGTTTAGAATATACAATAATGCCATACAACCATCCTATACATGCTGGAGATGGGCCGTGGGAATGTGCAATATAGCTGAGTAGCCTTCCGATTCGGTAACAACCTCCGTTGTATGCAGGTGACTGTCTCAAAGTGTGGGCTCTCTTGACCTCCTCCTACGCGTTTTGTACCTCTACAGGCACTGCATCAGGGATGTATATACCTTGTGCTCTAATTTAACACATGTAGAAAAATGTTTGTTTTTTGAGGCATAAAATCCACTCTTACATATGCTCTTTGGGGGCTCCCATTGCCACAACCGTCTTGATAGAAGAAATGATGCTGTATTGTCTGTAAATGGGCTGTGATAATTTATCAGTGTTTCTGAATAAAAGAGCAGTGGGTACTGGTCTCAATAAATTAAATGAACAGTACCAACTAAAAAATGAACTGGGGTTATATAGATTTAAATACCCGGTACTCCATGCTTGCACGTGTAAAAATGCTCTCATGTTTTCTGTGTCCTAAGAGCTAGTCTTACATGCGCTCTGTAAAGGCTGTGACACTCTCCCATTCCTGTCTTTTCCAATGTTCCCAATACAATAAGCAGCCTTGATAGTTGTCATAGAAGTGAAAGCATTTTATTGTCTGCAAATAGATGGAGAAAATGTACCAGGCACTATGAATAGTAGTGTGTACTGATATCAATAAATTAACATAAGTGCTGCAATTAACTAAATTTTGTCTACATAATACAGTCTACATTTGTATTCAAAATGCAGATTTACATTTAGATTTTAGGGAAAACATAAAATAACTGCATTTTACAGATGCTAACTGGAAGTACTTGCTATTTACAGGGACACTAATATCCCATAAAAAATGTTTCTTGTTTTGTAACGTTTAAAAAAATAAATTATATGGCACAAATGCTATCTCTCAAACCTTTATGGTTTGAGAGATATTCGTATCTAGCTGACAGCAGGAGATCCCGGTCCTGGGACCAGCCGGCGGCTGTGCATCAGAGCCGAAATCACGACATTGGAAAATAATTACTTAATTGTAAAGGTCTACAAAGTGTACCTGGTTTGCAAGCGCACTTTGTAGACGGTTCCAATGAAGTAATTCTTTTCCAATATCGCTATTGCGGCTCTATTGAAGAGCCTCCTCGTGTTGGCGGACACGGATCTCCTGCTGTCAGCTTTACAGCTGACATCAGGAGAAGGGAAAATTTACATGCGAATATCTCTCAAACCATGAAGGTTTGAGAGATAGGATTTTTGCCATATAATTTATTTTTTTTAACACTACAAAACGAGATTTTTTTTTTATGGGACATTACTGTCCCTTTAAAATATTATCACTCAGTCATTTTAAGTGTTACTGTTCCTTTAAGAACATTAGCTCTGCACAAACTCAATTAATTAGGGTTGTCAGAGCATCCCTTTAAAAGAGGACACATGAAAAATGCCTGCTGCATTGATACATGGAAACCATTGCAACTGAATAATTACCCATTGGAGCCCTGCAGCAGCCATTTTTCATGTGTCCTCTTTTAATGCGTTACTTACCCCTCTGGCTCTCAAAGGTTTGAAGGATGGTCTAACAACCCTAAGTTTCTGTTTATATAGTAAAATCTCCCCATGAATTAAAATACATATTTAGGATTCAATTTTTGAGATTTGACAAATAATACAATTTTACAGCTGTCAGTTGGAAGAAAATTATATTTAAAATGTTGTAAACCAATTTAATTTGTAGGTGTTAGTGTTTCTTTAATGCAGTGGTTCTCAATGTTTTTTTGTTCGGGGCACCCCTATCACATAATCTAGAACATTCGGGGCACCCCTAACATTTTTAATGTAATTTATGAAGGGCATAATGAAGGGTACAATACATAAATATGAAGAAGAAATCCAATGCACTTAAACGTTCTTCTTTAAAAACACTCTTTTTATTTATAACTAGTGTAAAAGCCCATATACACGGGCCTCCCACCACCTGCGTTCAGGCAGTCTCTACTACACATGACTGCATCAGACGTTCAGGCAGTCTCTACTACACATGACTGCATCAGACGTTCAGGCAGTCTCTACTACACATGACTGCATCAGACGTTCAGGCAGTCTCTACTACACATTACTGCACCAGACATTCAAGCAGTCTCTACTGCACATGATTGCATCAGACGTTCAGGCAGTCTCTACTACACATGACTGCATCAGACGTTCAAGCAGTCTCTACTGCACATGACTACATCAGACGTTCAGGTAGTCTCTACTGTACATGACTACATCAGACATTCAGGCAGTCTCTACTACACATGACTGCATCAGACGTTCAAGCAGTCTCTACTGCACATGACTACATCAGACGTTCAGGTAGTCTCTACTGCACATGACGACATCGGATAAACACACATCTTACATTTTATATTACAAGATGGAATACAGAACACTGGGGAATCATAGTCTTATGCGTTTCTCACAACAGTGCATACTCTTAGACAATGCGTAAATATACAGTTATTATTAGGTCTTTTAATCATAATATTAATCATAAATTAATTTTTGTTAGTATTTATAGAGAACACAGGGCACTCTAAATTGATGCACCCTGATTGAGAATCCCTGCTTTACTGAGACTAAAAGCTATGTATGAGATATGTCCACTTTAATTGTTCCCTGTTATGCAGTTGGCTTGCTCCAGTTGCTGAATATCCATCAAACCTTTGAGAGCCTGAGAGGTACCCAACACAATGTGTTGGATATCTCTGGCTCTCAAAGGATTAACCCATTCTTTATTCTCATCCAGGAAGTCAGTTGTGTTGCTTATCCTTGATTTATATTCTTTCCACATACACAGCTTTATTCCCTGAAAATGCCTTCCACACATCTTTCTGTGGCCGTTCAATATTAATTAGATGAAGCAAGCCTAGCTTGGGCATTTTCTTAAATAATTTACATTTAACCCTGTGAGTGCCATTTAGGTTGGATTGCCATTTGCCAGATCATCTCTTTAAAAAAGGACACATATAAAAAGAGCCTGCTGCACTGATAAATGGGTAACATTGCAACCTGTGACAGTACCAACGATTTTGGGGTCGTTGGTTCCTGAACCGCCGCTGCTGCCCCTTTTCCACGGCCAACTGGACCACTGCTACTTCCTGGTGGGCTGGAGGTCCTGGATACTAAGGCAGGAATAATTGGATGCTGCCCCCTGGTAGGCTGGCATAGCTAGTGAATTTAGCAGCAGAACCCTAGGTGGGGTTTCCAGAGGCCCTACGACAGTAGACCAGCGAGGCAAGTGAATTCACTCTTGCAGTGGATAAGGTGAGAATCCCCAGCTCAAGTCCCCTCCAGAAATACAGCTGAGACTTGTATAAAGGAGGGTAGAACAGAACTGCTTTATTGGTGAAACACACTGCTTATATACACTTCAAGACACTCGCATTAAGATTAGAATGTAAACTGAGGCTTTGGACAGTGTTGCTACGCATATCAAGATAACAATATAAATTAGGGCTTGAAAAAGGGGCATTCTAACTGGACAAAAATAACCTCCCCTGATTGGTCAAGGAAGCAGAGCAGGACTCAATCAACATTACACCCATTCCTTAGCACAAGTTACACAGACATGGAGTACACTGCAAGGAAGGCAGAATGCTGGGCTTAACCTTTATTTTCTCTGCACTTGGGCTCCCCACTGCCAAATTCCTTTACAGAACTTATAGTATAATACCACACACACACAATATTACATTATACCACACAATTTACAATACAATG
This sequence comes from Rhinophrynus dorsalis, assembly GCA_037306005.1. Taxonomy (NCBI): domain Eukaryota; kingdom Metazoa; phylum Chordata; class Amphibia; order Anura; family Rhinophrynidae; genus Rhinophrynus; species Rhinophrynus dorsalis. The sequence continues at coordinate 51,128,583 of CM074722.1, forward strand.
AACAATATTTCAAATGCTATAGCCATGGAGGTGAATGTCACCACATGTACCTTTGCTGATTCTCCCCACAGGTGTCCTAAACCACTCTCTCTGATCACACAACTTAATAATTACCGAAATCTACAAACAAAGGGAGATAAAGTGCAGATTGCCTCTAAGAGCAGTTCAGTTTGTAAATGTAAGAGAACAAAGCAGATACGTTGGTACTCAAAAACATAGAAGCATATCGTCTGAATCTAGACTTCAGAATCATCCCTGTAGTAAGCCCCTGGGTTGCTATCTGTGCGGTCTTACTTTTTAGTATCCAATCTCCATATCGTTCACTACATGAAAAACCTAAAAGAGCAACCACATCTAACAGTACACCTGTAACTACACACAATTCCACTGTACTCCAAAAGAAAGGTACTCACTGTAGAAGAGGCTTAAAGGGATAGTATTGTCTAAATTAAAAAAAAAATGAATCTTCTAGCCATTAAAAAATTAAACTAATCGACTCCAGTCCTATCTCTCAAACCTTTATGGTTTGAGAGATATTAGCCACTAAAGTTCTCCCCTCCCCCCCCCCCTTTCCCTGATGTCAGCACTCTAGCTAGGTCATGAGGGAGCGCCTATTTGCAGATAGGATAATTGCAAAACAAGCACACTTTGTAGACCGTTACAGTTAAGTATTTCATTTTATATCTCGCAATCTCAGCTCTGCTGAAGAGCCTCCACCGGTCCTGTGACCGGATTCCCCTGCAGTCATCTAGAGCACTGACGTCAGGGAAAGGGGAAGGAGGGGGGAACTTTAGTGGCTAATATCTCTCAAACCATAAAGGTTTGAGAGATGGGACTGGGGTCAATTAGTTTAGTTTTTTAATGGCTACAAGATTAATTTTTGTTTAATTAGACAATACTATCCCTTTAAACTCACCTCCCGGTATAAATGCTTTCTTCGGTGTAAGCCCTGCAGTTGCTGTGATAAATTTCAGGAAAAGTAATATCTCCAAGGATGGTAAACTCAATAATGATAGATGTTAAATAAAAGCCTTTATTGAGCTATACATAAAAAAATAAAAACAATTTATAAATAGCTTACACCTTTTGTAAGGAGAACCTTACTTCTTCAGGGTATATATAAATAGTACAATTTTGTTCACACATATAAATGGTATCTGAAATTCAAATGCTCCAATCCACATAATGTGAGTGGGATACAATTAACTCCTTAAGGACTACTTAATGTACTATGACCGTCATGGTCCTTATACCCTTAAAGGGATAGTAATACTTCGTTTTAACTTTACTTTATTTTGTAGGCATCAAAAAAATATGAAGAATGATATAAGTCTTATCTCTCAAACATTTATCTCTTCTCAGATGTGGAATGCAGTCTACAGACCAGACAGATAACAGAAGGGGACAATCTTCTTCCTCTGAGAACAATTAAATCCCTGCCATTGACAAGCTTTTCAGGTTTTTCCCTTATCTTAATTGAAGATTGTCCCTCTCTGCAATCTACCTGGGCACCTCCCTTCTGCTCTGGCTGAACAGTGTTACATCAGTAAAAGGGGCGGGAGGAGGATACTTTGTCATTTAATTACTCTGGAACTACAACTCTGACATAATTGGAATAACACTCTCCAAAGTCCAAATAGTATGATGATTAATTAGAGCTGCTTTTATTATGAAACATTACTATCCCTTTAAGGACTGATGAAGGTCATAGTACGTCACATACTTTTTACTTACAGCGTTCCACCGGGAGCACCGTAAGTAAAAATAGGGACTAAAATTGACCGCTCCAAGACTGGAACGATCTCTCTTAGGCCTCGAAGCGGAGTGCCGATACACGCAACAGGTCACGTGTACCAGCGCGTCGGCAAGGATCAAAGCTGTCTTTATGGGACGGAAATGTCCCAGGACCGCTGGTCCTTAAGGGGTTAAACACTTACTCTACCTGCAAATAGGCGCTCACTCATGACCTCAGGATGACTAAGGGGGAGATACACTAAGCGGTGATAAAGAGGTGATAAAGTGAAGATGACTTCTCCAGCTCCTATGTTATTCTATGGAGCCTATGCACTAAGATTTCTTCAACTTTGGAGATCTCAGTGCATAGGGTCCATAGAATAACATAGGAACTGGAGAAGTGACATCAACGGAGAAGTCATCACCACTTTATCACCTCTTTATCATCACTTAGTGAATCTCCCACTAAATCCGGTGAGTTCACATCTCACATCTCATTTTCATCTCACCAGAATTGAGGTTGTTTGCGTTCCATGCCTATCTGGTAGCTACATGTCAATCATAATTTCGATAAAGCCGAATGGATGTACACAGACAAAGGCATATATTACTTAGATCCAAATACATATACATAAATATATATAAATAAAAGTGGACATACCATTACAGCTCTTTTCAGACCAGCTTTTTTTGGGATACAATGGGGTTGCCGTGGTTACGGTATACCCTTAGATGTGGCTGCTCTTTTATGTTTTTCACATGTCTTGGGCATGAGGTAATTATCCAAGTAAGACACACACAGACTATAATATGGGTGAAACTAGGCCACAGCTTTATTGATAAATAATTACATACAACAACCTGCTTATAAACCCTTGCCAAGAATATGGGGGCATAAAATTATGTCCCCACCCCGACTGAGCATATAACTCAGTCCCCTTTTACTCCACTCCACCCCACCCCATTAGCTGGTCTGTGCAGCTCAATGGAGGGGGATGACCAGAACCCGCGACCGTGGTCCGGGTGTTTATCCTAGGCCGCTGGCCTAACATCGTCCTGTTCAATATATACCACACAATTGTTTAACATTGTACCCCTTGGCAAGGGCCCAAAGCGCCAATAGCTGTGACAAACATCAAACCCCACAGGTGCTTTTACGACCTGAACTAGTAGTAACAAACAAACAAACACCAAAAACAGGGAGGGAGGGCGGGGCTGATTCCCCTGCGGATCTCAAGAGGAAGTGAAGGTACAATACCAAGCTTATTTATACTGTCCCAACCCTCAACTCCCACCAAACTACCCACAGCCAATAAGAAAAGGGCTTACTTAGACCCCTCAGCCCAGACATGATTCCCCTTCTTAGTTGTCTTGTGGGGAATTCTTAACGAAGGATCTGGAGATTGTATATTAAACAGCATGACCACATAGATAGCAACCCAGGGACTACTCCAAGGATGTAAGTCTAGAGCCGGATGATATGCTCCAATGTTTGTGAGTACCAACATATCTACTTAGTTCTCCTACACTTAAAGCGGAACTATCAGTCATACAAAATTCCCTCCCCCCAATAAATTTTTACTATAACAAAATGCATATAAATCCTTTGATAATCCTTATTAGGTCTAGCATTATTTAGAAATTTAAGTTATTTGGAGACTCACCACCGGGCTTCTTGCTGAAGAGACATCGGCACACTTGCGCTGTTGGTCCCTGTCTGTACCTTAAGATACAATGCAACTCCCACTAGCCAATCAGTGAGGAGACAGGGACGGACAGCACAGGAGCATAGATGCCTCTTCGGCAAGATGTCTGTGCTGTCATCTCTGAATATGTGGACGTGAACTAAAAAGGATATGTGGTCTCCTTACATAGACGTCAGACACATCTCCAGAGCACTTATTTAAAATGTATTGGAGCTGTCGTTGGCATAGAGTCAGTCAAAGGGATAGTAATGCGTCACAATAAAAGTAGCGCCAATTAATCTTCATAGTATTTGGGCCATAGAGAGTGTTATTAGTTCAAAAGTAATTGAATGATAAAGTGTCCCCTTTTCCCCCCTTTAACTGATGTAACACTGCTCAACTCAGAGCAGCAAGACTGTCTGGATGGATCGCAGACAGGGACAATCTTCAGTGAGCATAAGGAAAAGAAAGGGATGGGGAGGACAGCACAAAGAGATTCCTCTAAGTGTAGTATTATTGTCATCAAAAATACAAGGCACATAAATCAGCAAATCATGATATAGAAAATAATAAAGAATGCATCTAAATATATATAAATATATACATTTATTACATCAAAACAAGACAGTACAAGGAAAAAAATATATACTAGCAAATGCAGTATATGTCACCAATATTATATATATATATATATATATATATATATATATATATATATATATATATATACATATATATATATATATATACACTAGTTGAAGAGCCCGTGTACACGGGCCACAGTGCCACCCAGCAACGGCCTTGGTGCAATCATGCACAGTAGAGACTCCCCTCGCCACAGTTGTTATGGAGCGGAGTGCACCGAATTCACTCTGTAGTCCTCTCTGCGCACCTTCCTGGGACCAAGTGGTCACAGGAAGATGCGCAGAGAGGACTCCGGTCTGAATTCGGTGCACCCTGCTCCATATCAGCCATGGCGCGGGCGGTCTCTACTGAGCATGACTGCAGCGCGCACAGCCATCTCTGCTGCGCATGATGGCTTCTGACAAACATCCTTAGCGAATTATTTTATAGGATATGTCCCTTGATTGTGGAGATGATAAGAATATGACAAGGCTATAGTTCTGAATGGAACCAAGCAGAGTATATAGGGAGTAATAGAGTAATAGACTTGTGCGTGTATAAGGAGGTATGGACAAATTATATATGGAGAGAGAACAGTATGTCCCAAGGGACTCCTCCATGGCAAGACAACCCACATATTTAGGTTATAGATGTGCGCTTACTAGATGAAAGGCATTCATGTGCACAAAGCGTAATTTGTGTGAGTGTCTGCCGGAATAGACGCGCTCATCTGGGTAAACCAAAAAGCTCTGTCTCTTCAACTGTCTGTCTGGTCCTCACAGGTCCCTGAAGCTTGGTTGGTATCAGCGGCTCTTTGGGATGCTGTGATCACAGTTCCAGATGTCTCAATAGGATGTAAATCGCACAGTGTCTCCCGGTGAAGAAAGAAGTCTTGCAGTTGGTTTTGGCGTTTCAGCCCAACACGTGTCTCTACGTGTTTCATTGTGTAACTTGCGCCTTGAGGACATGCTGCAATATAGAGGGGATATATCTGTATAAAGATTCTATATATCTAGGGATAGTAATTTTTCTCTATATCCATCTATAACAATACTTTTTTGTTATAGACTCATATTTCTCCAGTCTTATACATTACAGTGACTTTGGTGACTTAGTGAACTCTCACCCACCCCTTTCTATATTTAGATAGTGGGGTGCGTCTCTTCACTTCTTCCCCCAAATCACCCCTCTGCTCCATCCCACCAACGGTGTTCCCTTACTCTCTACTAGCACAGTGTTACGGTTTATCAGACACTCAGACACAGAAGGTTTGGTAAAACACAGTTTTATTAATAATGCAATGATTATGTGACCCCCTTGGGTCCAGTACATACAATATACAATACTGACACAGGTCAGGCTACAGAAATGAATAGTATCCCACACAGGTCCAGTATATACAGAGGTATAGATGCTAACACAGGTCAGGTCACAAGGATTGTAGATGCCCACTCAGGCCCAGCAGATACCCAAGGTACTATACTGGCACAGGTCAGGTTACAAGGAGCGCAACAACCCACTCAGGCCCAGCAAGTACCAAAGGTTCAATACTGGCACAGGTCAGGTCAGGTCAGAGTTTGTGTGAAGCTGTAACACGTAGGACACTTATACACAGAGCAGGAACGTGAACAGGCTCTAGTACTGCCACGAACAACGGAGGCTCCCTACGCAGGGAGTGAGCCCAATAGGTAGATAGCCTGTAGGTGACTGAAAGGAGGCCCCTCGTCACAATACGGTAAAGACTAGGCAACAGAGTTACGTAGGCCCGGAACAGGGGACTAGCGGACAATACCTAGCAGTCTGGGGAAGGCTACAGACTGAAGGGTATATAGGCAACAATTGCGGACTGCAGTGTACTGAGAACAACCGGTACCGACAATGGAAAGTCACGGGAAATTCTCGGACAACAGAGCAGAGCTGTGACCCTGACGCGCTGTAGCACCAAGCCGTAAAGGAAACGGACGCTCAGACCTGGACCGTGTGTCCTAGAGCCAAAAGCTAACCGAGGCGCCCAGTAGCCATCCAGCCTCGGTAAGTGTAACAAGCAGGTCAAGCGTACCGGGTGCAATACAACACCTAACACCGTAGTGAAAGGATAACAGCACAAGGTATAATCGTAGGGTCACGAAGCAGTGCTACACGAGATGGATGGAGGCAACAATGACTGTCAGGGACAGCAACGGAACGGAGGAAGGACCTCCGAATGGCAGGCAACAGTGACTGTCAGGGACAGCAACGGAACGGAGGAAGGACCTCCGAATGGCAGGCAACAGGGTACAATAGTACCGGGAGGTACACAGAGCAGGAATGTCAGCCAAGCCGGTTCATACACAGAGCAGGAACCTCAGCCAGTCCAAATTGGTACACAGAGCAGGAATGTCAGCCAATCCGAGTCGGTACACAGAGCAAGAACGTCAGTCGAGCCGGGTCGGTACACGAAGCAAGAACGTCAGCCAGGCCAGTTCGGTGCACAGAGCAGGAACATCAGCCAATCCAAGTCGGTACACAGAGCAGGAACGTCAGTCAAGCCGGGTCGGTACACGGTGTAGGAGCGTAGATCAGGCAGAATAGTCAGGCAGTCCGGGTCATATACAGGATTCACACGAATAAACAGAACAAGCACTGGCAACTGGTACACCACGAAAGGGCATCGCTGAAGTGACAGCCCTCAGTATAAAAAGGCTAGGACTGGGTGGAGACAAGCCACGGTAGCCAATAAGAGAGAATGAGGAAGTAGTAGACATAACAATGTCGCCAGGAAAGCACGGGCACCGTGATACGCAGTATCTACCCTCCTTTTTTTACATATAGCATAAGGAAAAACTTAAAAACCTGTCAAGGGGTCAGGGTTTTCGTTGTTATTACAGTAAGAAGATTGTTCATTGCTGTGACCTGTCCGGCCAACTGACCAGATTCCACATCTGAAGGGAGGTTGCTTACACTAGGTAAAAGGGATAGGAGGGCTATACTTTATCATTCAATTACTCTTGAACTACAACTCTGACAGTATTGAAATAACACTCTCCATAGCCCAAATACTATGAAGATTAATCAGAGCTTTTTTAGTGAAACATTACTATCACTTTAAATATAAACATTATTTTTTTTCACTATGTAACAATTTGAATGCCAATGCATTGCTCACACCTTCATTCCAAAACTGACATTGAAAAATATTTGCATCCCCCTTGTCTGTGTTGTTGACAAAAAAATATTGTATGATTTTACACAGAAGAATCAATGTAGCGACCATGAAAAAGAAATGATGCCCTTGCAGAATGGGAATCATGATTAATCAAGAGTTAATTTGGCCCCAGTATTATCCTGAAGAATAGCTAAATGCCTTCTCTTTCAAGACAATACCAGCAAGATGTTGTGCCTTACAGATAATTAGGTTAATAGTTTAATTACATGATTCATTACAGAAGCTGATCTCCCTGAAGGATCAAAATCTGACTGTTATACAATGTTTTAGCAAAATGCAGTGATTTTAAATGACTGGTGTAGTTTTCTTTACATTTTTGCATTAATTTATTTATTGGTTGTTAAGTAGTGTGTTTGGGTACACTACTAGTGTTCAAGGGTTAATTTTCATTAAAGCGGAACTAATGTAATAATGACTTGGGTGATTCTGAAAGTGCTTTGAAAATCACCTAATGTTATGTTATGTTATCCATTCTGAAATAAAGTAATTATTTAACTTTTTATTTGTCAATTTTTGCAAATTAGTCAGTACTTCCTGGTAGGAGTGGCAGTTGGAAGGGAGAGTATAATCTTAGTACTACCTAATTTTCATAAACTGACAAATAAATAAAGCTAAATATTTGCTAAATCCCAGCTTTAAAGGGATAGTAATACTACGTTTTAACTTTATTTTATTTTGTAGGCATTAAAAAAACACGAAGAATGATATAAGTCTTATCTCTCAAACCTTTATGGTTTAAGAGATATTCACAAGCAAAGTTTCCCCCTCCCGCCCCTTTTACCTAGCGTAAGCCATCTCTTCTCAGGTGTGAATCTGGTTGTAAGACGAAACAGATAACAGCAGGGGACAATCTTCTTTGTATGAAAGGAATGAAAGCCCTTCCCCCCTTGACAAGTTTTTCAGCTTTTTCCCTTATCTTAATTGAAGATTGTCCCTCTCTGCAGTCTACCTGGGCACCTCCCTTCTGATCTGGCTGAACAGGGGGGGGGATACTTTGCTTGTGAATATCTCTTAAACCATAAAGGTTTGAGAGATAAGACTTATATCGTTCTTCATGTTTTTTTAATGCCTACAAAATAAAATAAAGATAAAACGAAGTATTACTATCCCTTTAAACAAAGAATAACTGACATATATATGTCATTTGGTGTTTATTCTAATTTGACACCCTCCCTGCCATATTGTTTTTCCCAGAGATTCTCAACCAATCCTCAAGACACAACATTAGTTCGGGTTTTATGGATAACACTTATTAAGCCCATGTATATTAATCACAGTGAATAACTTGCTGATTGTCCATCTACAATGAAGCAGGAATATCCTGAAGATCTGACCTTTTAGAGAGTCCTGCATAGGTAAGGATAATGAAGACATGGGGAGACTTAAACTACCCATAACTAGCTGCTTGCCTTCATATATTGTATGAGCAGCATGTGTAGCTTTGTGAAGGGTTGTTAGATTAGTCATTTTAAAGAGGATACATATGAAAAATGTCTGCTGCATTGTGGCATTCTGACCGGCAGGGTCTCCAACCCAGAAAATATGGCACACTCCGAGGAAGTAAAGTTGATACCTTTTATTGGCCAACTAAGCAGATTTAGGAAGCAAGCATTCAAGACCTCTTAGGTCTCTTCCTCAGTTATACAGATGACACGGTACCAACTCTCACCTGTCAGAGGGAGCATAATAAAATATACCACATTTTAACTCTGTGCTGGCTTCCTATCACACTGACTATCTCAGCCTTTACGTTGACTCCAAGCAAGTTTGGCTGGGTGCTGAGCTTTTGCATTTGTATTTGTGGGAAGAGCTAAGAGGCTGGGCTTCTATTGGATGGATTTCCACAGGGAGGTGGGTATTAAATGACCTTTCCTTGCTGGTCACATTCATAGACTTCCACTAGACTAGATTAGATCTTCTCTAACAGGAGGTAAAATTGGTGTGTCATGTTCTTTTCCTGCACAATGAGAAATCTTTCTCTGTTCATTGATTTACTTGTCTAAGGAAGATATTTAATTCTTCAAAACAGAAAATGTTCTAATTCAGTGATGTATGTTTGTGTGGCACTGAATTGGTTAGGATGACCAAAAGGCCTCCCTTCGGACACCTATAAAAATACAATTTAGCAGGGCTCCTTTTGAATCAATACACCTCTGCAATACGTATTTTTTTCAGTCGCTCTGGATCAGTAACCCCATAACCCAAACTAGATAAATATAATAATATTTTAAGGGAAGAAAACAGATCTGTGCTTTTATTTATGTCCTTAATTCTCCTATCACGTACAATATTAGCAAACATTTAGGAAGCTTCTTCTGTTACAATAGCAACAAGCGGGAGATTCCACGGCCTGTTCTATTTGTTCTTCTGATAATGTTAACTTCTGAAATCCCAGCCCAGCCCTCTCAGATCATGCTGTTCCTTTAACCCTTTGAGCATACTTATCAAGTGTCCCTCTTTGAGATCTAAATCCCTCTGTCCCTCTTTCCCACCCTAGTATCCCTGTGTTTAGGAGATCAGACTGTGTGGTGTGTGTATATAAGTGTATCACATTGCTCCACAGCAATAAAAAATCACATTAATGTTTGCGTAAACTTCACTATATGTGTTTACAAATTCACCTGTGTAAATAAAATACTTTCAAATAATTAAATGCAAAAAGACGGCGTCACCGTCTCTTATTGTCTTCGTTAGTTTCCCCACACTATACAATTACAGGTTCAATATTAAACATAAAATACTGGCTCACATCCCCTATGACCGCCTTCCTCCAATCTCCAACTGATTTCTTCCTCAGGGAGTTAACTGCTATCCAAATGGGGGATGTGATAGCCAGTATTTTATGTTTAATATTGAACCTGTAAGTGTATAGTGTGGGGAGACTAACGAAGACAATAAGAGACGGTGACGCCGAGAAAGTGATTCCATCATACCTGTAAGGAGTGGAATTCAACTTTTCAAATTGGGAGAAAACGAGTACCTGCACGGTGTTTAAGATAAGAGTCGTGATTACAAGAAAATTAGTGCCCGCACAGAATTACAGACAAGTACTTATACTATGGAAAATTAATGCCTGAGAAAGGGAAGAATCTATATTGGTTAGAGGTACTTGAATATAAGAAAGTTCGGCACAACGAAGAGCGGGGCCAAGTAATTGAGTCCAGATATACCGGTGGAGCTCATGCGGACAAGAAGGACACTGCTATCATCAGACCGGTGAGAACGCTTCTTTTACTTTCCCTAAGCCGATTTTTTGTACCGACCATTATATACATACCCCTACAGGCGCTACATATATTTACTAGGCTATCACATATAAGAGGTTAACAATATATGGATACTTGTGGAAGATAATTTGAAATACAAGAGAACGTGATGCATCATTATTGTATTCATGTATTATGAGATCTATGGATTGAACTCTTTCACCCCCTTTTGTTGACTACCATTTTTGTATTTTTTATACGATCGATCGTGTTTTATTTTTAATTTTTTTACATATGTCACCTGGGCTCTTTTACATACACATGTAGATTTTGGTACTTGATTTATGTGTATGGGTTATTTTTGTATTTTTTGTACTTTTATTTTTGCCTTTTATTGTTATGTTAGGTGAAGAAAGGGTTATATATATATATCATTTAGGAGCAGCGGTTAGTTCTCGGTATCTCCATTGAGCTCACGGCCAGGTATACGCTGGTAGAGACAGACCCACATGCTGTCTCCCCGCATACTAGCCCGGTACTGTGAGTCGGGCAGTTTCTGGTTGAGACAGGCATAAAGGGTGTCTCCCTTTGCATTCACCTGGTGTTACTGGAGAACAGTGTGGAAGATACTGAGTACGCCTGTTAGCTCATATTTTTGGGATTGTTTGTTTTTATATTATTGATTGGGAATTATCCTTGGTACCTAATCCTGATTGGTGGATTGAGGGTCATAGGGTATTCTAGTTAGTTTTTCCTATCATTTTTTGTATTTTATTGATGTCTTTTGTCTATGTAAGAAAGTAGGTATTTTGTATCATATGTGGTAGATACATATATAAGACTAGTTGAACAGCCCGTTACATGGGCCACAGTGCCTCTGGCAGCCGGTCGCGGGGCAGTCACGCGCAGCAGAGACTGCCCGCGCCACTGCTGATACAGAGCTGGACGCTCCTTCGGAGCGCCCAGCTCTGTATCAGCCGCGGCGCGGGCAGTCTGTACTGCGCATGACTGCCGCACGCACAGCAGTGTCTACTGCGCATGTCGGGTGTTACACACAACTTAGCGAATTATTATATAGGATGTTGCAATAAATCACTTAGTGAATACATTTGGATACTTTTGAGATTTTTTTGGTCTCAAGAGATTTAGTAAGGTATTTTATGACGGTCCTTTTTTTTCTGCTCATATCTGTTGATCCTGAGCGCCAAATTTGCATTTAATTATTTTGATTTTTTGATTGGAATCAAGGGGCAAGGATTCCTATTTCAGGCTGCTGGATCACAGATTTGCTCCCAATTAACATCTTTGCGCAACCTAAATATTTGAGAATAAAATACTTTGGTCTTGCTCTAAATCATTTATTAATTTAACCAAATAGGTGGCAATAGGTCATGAAATAAACTAAAAATTCTCAGTTATGCGCTGCCCACCAGCCACGGTCCCAGCAACACCCCCTAAAACTAAAGTGCCCCTCTTTGGCCATTTGAAATGTTGGGAGGTATGCTTTGAGGGCCAGAGAGGTACCCAATGCATTGTAATGGAATGCGTTGGGTACTTCTCTAGCACTCAAAGGGTTAATGTTTCTTCTTTTGGCTTGTTGTTGATGCCGGCATTGACATGTTTTCTGCAAAAAAATAAAACAAAATTAAATCTCCTGATTATGTGGAGCTACTTGGAATTGTCAGAGATAATGCCCCATATAAGCAAACTGTAGTTATTCTGTATTAAGCCAAAATAAGTGCAGGAGAAGGAGTTGCAGGATATGTCAGCAGAGTTGTACTGGTAGATTCATCTCCCCCCCGCCACACACACTTTTTTTTATATTTGCCTGCTAGTCTCTTCTCTGCATGATGAGTTTTAAAACCACTAATTTGAGGATGAAGATTGCAGTAAATGTCTGGATTATAACAGGATTCTGTGTGTGTGACATGACAGAACAGAGTCGTAAACTGCAGGTTTAATAATATAATAAACCTTTCATGTCAATCAAGTTGATAAGAACAATGTATAAGTGTTTCACTGCCTCCTCAAACCGATTCAACTATATTTCAGTGAATTATCAACAAGTCATAGCAATAACCCATTCGGTACTAGTGCTTTTTGTGCAGCAGTAATTCTGTATTTTCCTAACCTTTTGGTCGCTGGATGAGTTCCCAACACTTCTCAGATGAATTGATCCAATGGGTGACAAGCATTTGTGCAATGTTTTCCAGAACAATAAGTTGAATATGACTCAAAGGAGCACACAGGTGTACCACTTAGTCAGCTACAAGGATACTCCTTCTAGAGCCAAGGGAATGAATTATATAGACACTATTACAATAATATGCATGAATGTATAACCTGTCATGTATTTTGTATTCAGACTTCATTCTTAATTAGCCTGATGAAGGGTCCTAGGGCCTAATTCAGAAAGCTAAGTTGTTCCAAACCTAGCAAAAACCAGCTTCACCATAGGGGCAAATGAACTCCCCATATTATCATTGATTTTAATGTAATTTCTACCACCTGGAATAATAGCAATGTCTCCAACATATTGCTTTGCAATGCATTAGAGACTTCTCTTTAAATCTTCTTATGAAGTCAATTTTCAATTTAACCCAGAATTGTACTACTTTGGCTCGCTGAGTTAAAGGGATAGTAATGTTTCACAATAAAAGCAGCTCCAATTAATCTTCATAGTATTTGGGCCATTGAATGTGTTATTTCAATAGTTTCAGAGTTGTAATTAAAGAGTAATTGAATGATAAAGTATAACCCTCCACCCCTTTTACTGATGTAACACTGCTCACCTCAGAGAAGCAGGGTGGTGTCCAGGTGGCTTGCAGAGAGGGACAACCTTCAGTGAGCATAAGGGAAAAACCTGTCAAGGGGGGCAGGGTTTTCCCTGTGGCAACTTGTGGTGTCACCTCCAGAGGCGTAATTAGAAGTCTCCGGGCCCTGGTACAAGAAGTACCACGGGGCCCCACCACCACCACATTGGCCCCCTCCAGAATGCCCCTCTATCTCCACAATGCCCTCATCTCCTACCTCCTACCTGGAGCTCCCGCGCGGTCCTCTTAGTAATGCAAAGCGCTGGGAGATGATGTCATCTTCCAGCGCTCTGCATTACTAGAGCACCAGCGGGACATTGCGGGCTCCAGGCGGAGGGGTCGCAGGGGAAGGCTGGGCCACTGGAGTGCATGGGCCCGGTCGCAGGTGCAACCCCCTATAGTTACGCCACTGGTCACCCCCCTAAAATGAGTTTGCTACACCTTTTAAACAAGTTGTTTAAACCTTTTATGGACTGGGGGAGGGTGATGCGTGCAATGTCTTCCTTGACAATGCATTGCACAACACTCTGGTCTTTAACACTTTGAATGTGAAAGGGGTGTGCAACACAATGCACTTTACACACCACTCTGACACTCAAAGGATTAAATGGTTTATGTTATCACAGGTTATTTAAAACTCTGCATTATGTTTGAAACATGTAACACGTATTATGCATGGAAAAAAGTAAATGAAGTATTTTCTATTTGCTTGCATTGGACCCAAGAACATCACTCAGGCTGGTATTCATGTACCAATACGTCTCAGTTAAATTTACTGTAAAACACCGGGCTCTGTATTCTGCTTATAAATGGCTTTTAGTTCCCTACAATTACCTTTGCAGGCTGTGTTATCAGACATATGAGCACAATCTGTATCTAACAGAAATATAACCTGGGTCTGGGACTCTGGGAGTGGTCACTGCGCAGTTACAAGGGTAGACCACTCCCAGTTCTGGCCGTCAATCTCGTGTCAACAACTGAGACTGAGCACTGATTGGTCCACCACCGTCTCTCACCCCCATGAGTCACGAGAGCAGCTGCACCAAAAAAAAAAGTTCAGCAGTGCTGCGCTGCATACAGGACGGCAGCATGGGTGTCAACCCTGTTGCGGGTGTCCCCTGGTGTGGTCCGCACCCTCCGCACCCCCTCGTGACGCCACTGTTGTCCCTTGCTGTGAGCGGTCTGGTCTTAAGATCAGATTCCACATCTGAGGGGAGGCGGCTTACACTAGGTAAAAGGGGTGGGAGGGGATACTTTATCATTCAATTACTCTTGAACTACAACTCTGACAGAATTGAAATAACACTCTCCATGGACCAAATACTATGAAGATTAATTGGAGCTGCTTTTATTTTGAAATATTACTATCCTGGAGCCACTCCATAAACCAATAAATCACTTTTACTCTACCAGTCTCCTGCTTTCTCTACTGCTAAAACGGTACCACCTTTTAGGAAACATAAATCTCGTTTTCACGTATGTCCTTGAAGCTAAAGTCGATATAGCTGATGAGGTTGAAAAAAGACACATACCTATCAAATGTAACCTTTGCCACATAACCTTTGTTTTTGTTTATCCAGAGAAAGGTAAAAAAAACAAGGAAGCCATTTCCTATTGTGCACCAATGGGTAAAAAATTCCTTCCTGATTCCAGAAGGCAGTTATCACCCTCAGGGGTATCCGTAGAAATTTTTCCGGGGAAGGGGGGGCAAAGCCATAATATTACCCCCATGCCTGGCCATCCAGCCCCTTTGTTTATATGGAGGGGTAATTGTAGGGGGCAAGTGCCCCCTTGCCTCTCCCTCCGGACACCCATGATCAATAGCCTATCTACACTGAAACCAATTGTCATAATTTCCCAGTTCAATAATGTATGTTTTCCAAACAAGAGTCCCAAGCTATTCTCCATATTCTATGCCTTACCAAGGAACTATAAAGTGGTAACATTGTATCCCCATACTGTGCAACAATACCCATTTTATACACGATACTACCCTAATTGCTCCTAGCAGCAACACTGTTGTTTAGTTTAGTACTCAAGTAATTTGCCATTTAGTGTCAATGTAGTATGCTTGTTTCTGCAACCTGAATGCAAAACCTTACATTTATCTATATTGAACCTCAGGTGCCACTTGTATTTCCATTCACTAGGTTTATTCTCTGCAGAGAAAATACATCCTGCACTATGCTTTTTTTTACACTGTTTAGTGTTGTTGGCAAAGATTGAGACACTACTTTCAATATCTACTTCAAGGTCAATAATAAGTTAAAAAGCATTAGACTCAGGACTGAACCCTGAGGCAATCTGCTTATCAGGTTAGATCAGCTTGTAAATGTTTCATGTACAACAAATCTCTACATTTTATGATTTGGCCAGTTTTCTATACTTCTTATATGCTGATACCTTTCAGTTCAGTTATTGCTGAGCTAAGCTCCCTAAGTATGTTGGGTGAATGTCATTGCTTTTGCCCTTTCCAGTCTCTTTTGGAGTGTGTTCTTAGTAAGACATATATATGGTGGATGAAATGCTGTGTGTCTTTCTGCTTTTCCAAAGCCTGTCATTGCTGCTTCCTTTTTGTCTAGCACAGAACAATATTGATAATTATGACAGTTGGCTTCAAAGCAGAGAGGATGTTGATCCAGGGAAATATCCGACTGCCATTGGAGTCAGTAAGGAATTTTTTTTACCCAGTTGAGGCTTATCTGGAAATCACCTTAATGTTTTTTTTGGTGTGTGGGGGGGGGTTTGACTTCCTCTGAATTAACAGGGGTGATTTGGCATGGGCTGGATTTGATGGACGCATGTCTTTTTTCAAACGCATCTACTATGTTACTATATTACTTTGTATATACAACAGAAAATAATTTTAGGTGCCAGCCATTGCCTTTTCCTGACTAATTAAATACCGTTTTAGTTTTAAGTGGATTCTGTTACATTCTTTATATTTTTTAAATTAAGCATCTGTCCCTTCTGATTTAACTCTTTGAGTGCCAGAGAGGTATCCAACGCATTGCAATGCAATGGATACCTCTTTGGCATGCCAAGAGCTAATTTAAAAGCTTGCTTCCTTCTCCTTGATTCCCAGTCAACCTCAATGTTAAGCCACATTAGTCTTAATTTGTTTCTCTTGTATTTATTTCCCAAAGGCACATATTAATGAGTATATTTATCTAAAAGCTTTTCCAACAAATTTCATCTTCTTCTGAATGGCCCCTATACCTATAGGATAAGGTCATTGTGGAGCTGGGGGAAGGGGTTATAAATATATAGCCAGTATATATATAAAGTTTCAACACTGTTAAATTAATTGTTGTTAAAATTTACCTCGGTTCGGTAAAACTGGTGTTTTATGTATAATATTGGCAGTTGGAGTTGTCCTCATGTCAGGCTTTATAATATGAAGAGGCTCGCTCTAGCTATGTCAAAAAACACAACGCAATGTAGCAGAGCAAGAGAGCAATGAGGCAATACTGAAAAAGAAGTCTGCAACAGAGGTTCTCAACCTGTGCCCTCAGTGTCCACTAACAGGCCAGGACTTAGGAATTTCCCTGCTAGAACACAAGTGTGTTGATCAGAAGCTCAGTCATATTGGTTAACTCAGCTGTGCTCTTAAAAAGAAATTATCAAATCCTGGCCTGTTAGTAGCCACTGAGGGCACGGGTTGAGAACCACTGGTCTACAACATATAGAGTAGTCAGCGCAACTGTGCTTAATTGAGAAGGTGGCTGTGTCTCCATGTAATATACAGCCCAGTAACCTACAGCTTAGTGAAGAGGCTGGTAAGTCTTCTGCATTATGAATTATGTAAAATCTTAATCTGAAATAAAGAGACGAGTAATGTATGGGCAGACACTAAGAGTTTACCTTTGAGCAACCCCCTTGGTCAGAAGTTAGTAATTTGGAGAAAGCTGCAGAACTGGTTCCAAGCATGATTACTAATAAGGAGGAAGTCAAAGGCATAGAATAATGTAACTTTAAAGGGATATTAAATGTTTTCTTATAACTAACGCTGTAATGCATCTTTGTAGTGCATAATACTGATGAGTTAAGTTAGTATGCTGAATCGCACTGTATACTGTGCAATAATGTTATAAATGATCCACCTCACACCCCTTTGGCAGCATGCCAGGCCTCATCCCCTTAGATTTAAAGTCCGGTCACTTGATTGGATAGATCGTTACAAGGCACAATCTGCCTCTATTTAGTATACTTAAAGACCTGCCACCTTGACGAAGGACAGCAGGTTTTTCCGTATACTGTAAGATTGTCCCATGTAGCGATCGTCTTCCTTTTCCGATGCTCGAAGAATAACATAGGTATAAGGGACATGAGGGGGATACGTTATAATATTATTGCACAGTATATACCGCAATTACAGAATTACTAACTTAACTCATCAGTATTAAGCACTACAAAGTTGCATTGCAGCGTCAGTTATAAGAAAACTATCCCTTTAAAGAATCGTTAGCCTGTGAATCATTCCCATTGGGTTTTTGCCTTTCATTGAACGTAAAAGAGAAAATTTGAGAGGTGACTTTATAGATTTATCATTATTACCCGCAATAAAAGAGTTTCTGGCAAAAAATAACAAGAAACTGGAGGAAGATGACAAAAGGAAGCCGGTTCCTAAAACATTAAATAATGAATTGCATGCCTTCTTTATTTATGTTGCAGTGTTAGGTGAGAAGGAGCCATATTTCTTTCCAGGTTCGTTTCAGCACTTACAGTGAGTCACTGAAGCTTTTTGTAACTTTGGGGGTTTTTCTTGATATAATTACAAGGAACAATTCCGCCAAAGGTTGGCTGTACATCCTCAAGTTAAATGGGGAATGAAGGATGTAGGCCTTTGGGTATCTTTAATGATGCCTCAGATATCAAATGTTTTTCAGTACAAGTTCCCCTTTTCAGGTCAGCCTGGTAAAAAAAGGAGTTTGCTGGGCAGTTAATGAATAGCAGTGCAAGTTTCCAGCAACTTGCAAGTATAATCACAAATGTACATTTTGTACAGGGGGTGACCCTGGATTTTTGTTGCTTTAGAAAGCAAATTAATGTACCCAGCGAATCTAAAGACAGCAGTTCAAAAAGCACGGACCCTGTGAAAATGCAAGAACTGCTGCCTTGGTTAGAACTCTATCCAAACAAGAAGAGAGCACAGCTCATTAGAGATGGTCAAATCTGGTTTTCAGCTTCCAGTTTGTAAGTTAGAAAAATTGAGTAACTGAGCAACTGCACATTAGTTGGTTAAAAGTATCCAAAGAAATTTTTGCAGAGATGGTTGTTGACTCGTTAATTTATATGACTTCTGAGAATTTTCGTTTGTCTCCATTAGGTTTAGAGAGAAGGGTAAGTTTAGGTAGCTTCATCAGCTTTCTTTTCCAGATAGAACATCCCTCAGTGATCAGATTGATAAAGAATTATCTTCTGTTTCTTACAGCTGATTTGAAATTGCTTTGAAAGTGATAAGGAGTTTGGCCAAGGAGCTGTACTGGTGAAAGCTGATATTAAAGGGATTGTAATGTCTTAGATATATAAAAGGTAATATTGTAGAGAATAAAAAAAGAAACCCATTGATGCCGTTCCTATCTCTCAAACCTTTGTGGTTTGAGAGATGGTACGTTTTAAAGTCCCCCCCCCCTTCCTCCTCTTTCCCTGACGTCAGCTTCAAGCTGACAGCAGGAGATCCTGGTACCGGGACTGGCAGGCGGCTCTTCAGAAGAGCCGAAGTAGCGAGATTTAAAATAAAACTACTTCATTGAAATGGTCTACAAAGTGTGCTGAAGAGCCTCCTCGAGTCAGCCATCATGGATCTCCTTCTGTCAGCTTTACAGCTGACATCAGGGAGGGGAGAACTTTAAAATGTTCTATCTCTCAAACCATAAAGGTTTGAGAGATAGGAATGGCATTGATGGATTTCTATTTTAATCTCTACAATATTACTTTTTATTTATCTTAGGCATTACTATCCCTTGAAAAGCATTCAGGCTTTTACCTTTACACCTGTCCATGGGTTTTCAGTTTTTGGGTTATTTGTTTTATGATACTTGTCTACCAATGGGTTGTGCTTTATGTTGTTTTTGAATCATTTGCCTTAATCTTGGAATGGATTGTCAGACGAAATACTGGCTGTAAGGGAGTTTTACATTACGTTGGTGATTTCCTTTTGGTGGGTCTGAGGGATACAGCAACGTGCGGTGAGCTGTTGTAGTCATTCAGTGCTTTCGCAGACAAGGTTGGTATCCTTTTAGCACAAGCAAAAAAGTTTATCCTTGTAAAGAATACATTTGTTTAGGTATTATTATTGAAATTATAAAAATGGAATTTAGACTCCATGCTGAGAAGATTAAAAATGTGTCTATATTGCTCAGTTTTGCACGAATAGCTAAGAAGACCAAGACCAAACAATTACTATCTTTGTTGGGTCAAGTGACATATGCTGTAAGAGGTATGCCGATAGGAATGATATTTTCAAGGAGATTAACAGCTTCTACTGCCGATTGACAGCTAAACTTAGCAAAAATTTAGCCATTTGGGAATCCTTTATTAAAGTGCATAATGGATACACTCTTTGAGTTAATTTTCAATGAGGAATTTAACCTTTTTGCAGATGCAGCTGTATCAGCTGGTTATGGCACTTATTGGGATGGTAAACGGAGCACCAGGAATGGCCCTAGATGTGGGTAGTTAAAGGTTTCAATAAAAACTTGGTATTACTTGAGTTATTTACAATTGTAATTGCCATAGATATATGGAGTTCGCAACTGGCTAACACAAAAATAGTGACACATTGTAATAATTTGAGTGTGGTATCAACAGTTCAGAACTTATCAGCGGCATTGAGTTTTATCATGCTAGATTCATAATATATCTGTTAATATGTATCATATTCCTGGTGCCAAGAATTTAATTGCCGATTCTTTATATCTCCTACAGTTGGAGACATTTTGAGCTCTGGCCCCTCAAGCAGAGAGGTCGGGTCTTTGGGAGGTAATTTGAAGAACCTCATTCCTATCATCAAGAATTCTGTGACCACCAGTCTTCATATGTGTCTACTTGAAAGGGCTGGTACAATGTCATTAAGGGTCTAGGCGCTAATCTACATGTGTATGACATGGAGTTAATGCTGTGTTATATGGAGTTGAAAATACCTGGCTCTGTGATTAAAAGACTTATAGGAATATCTTTCTTTTTACAGTTCCTTGGAGGTTAACAACTGACAAAATATTTTCAAATAAATCATATTATAAAAGGTTATGATAAAAGGAAGGTATCTCAGGATATGAGACATCACGCATCTATTGTTGTTAAAAAAGATAATTTTAGCATTCAGCCAGGTAGTCTACTTATTCATAGGAATGGTTACCCGCTGATTAAATTTCAATTTATTAGGGTTTTTAAAAAGTATTGGTTCATTTAGGTCTTAATGCTTATCAGTATTATTCTCATTCCTTCCACATTGGAGCAACTACAGAGGTTGCTTAAAGGGGATGTATCACCTCTATATAAGTTAGCCTAAATAGTTAGGTTAACGAATATGAGTAAAAGTGTCTTAGGTTTTTTTTTTAAGCTTTAGTTGGTCGAATTTCCAGTTATAAACTCTGCCCTGCACCCACTTCTGCGTAGACTGCAGTTACCTGCGCTGTAACCACAGTCCGTCACTCTGCCTCTACTCCCCTCCCTCTATCCAGCCTCCTCCGATGACAGAGGCTTTCTGCTTGTAAGATGGAACGATCTCATTGGCAGAGATCGAAATCTAGCCAATGAGATTGCTCCAACTTACAAGCAGAAAGCCTTCGTCATCGGAGGAGGCTGGATAGAGGGAGGGGAGCAGAGGCAGAGTAACGGACTGTGGTTACAGTGCAGGTAACCGCAGTCTTCGCAGAAGTGGGTGCAGGGCAGAGTTTATAACTGGAATTTTGTAACAAATAACGCTTAAAAAAAATTAAGACACTTTTTACTCATATTCGATATATAACCTAACAATTTAGGGTAACTTATATAGTGGTGATACATCCCCATTAGTGAAGAGATTATCGAAAAACTAAGGTGATGGCAGTCAAGGAGGCTAGATATTTTGCTTTATACAATAAGTCTGATAGCTGTTCATAGGCTATGAGGGCTAAGAAACGTTTTATGGTTATGTTGATTAATTATTTGGTATAATGGCTAATTTACTTAATTGGTTAATTATCTATGTTAATTATTAATAAACTTCTGCTGTGGCCTTTCACCACCAGTTGCTTGCTTGCATGTGTATGTTACTTTAAGGTATATTTTTGGTAAGTGTAATTAGGCTGTCTTCCTTCCAGCTCAGATTTATTTTTAGGCGATTGGTAGCGTAAAAGAAAAATATCTATCTCCGCCTCATTAGCCTGGAGCTAACCAGTATGACCCTTACCACTTAACATTCACGAATGAATTAAAAGCCATAATAGCTTCTTCAACTGCATCTTGAATACCCAAATTAAAATATTGTTGCCAATAATAGAGAAATGAACCCAGTCAGCATGGTATAGGCCTTCACCACCATTCTTCAGATCCAAGTGCCTGTATGATTTACCACCAAAATTAGAACTAAACCTTATCCATGTAATTAATTTTGCATCTGGTCTTTCCCCAAATTTGGGGAACGCTACCAATCTCCTGCTTCTTCTATGGCTAACAAAGTAACACTCTTTACTAGTGATGAGCGAGCACCCCAATGCTCGGATGTTCGGGTGCTCTGACCGAGCACCCCCTGAGGCTCGAGTGCTCGGCCGAGCACCCGAGCCCCATTGAAGTCAATGGGAGGACTCGAGCATTACACCAGGCACCCCCTGCTCTGATGAGGGGAGGGTGCCTGGTCCATAGGAAAAGGGCAGAAAAAGATGGAAACACTACAGAAATGGTTCAGGGACAGCATAGGGAGGATGTCTGGATGCACCTTGGACTCCAACATCGCTGCTGGGAACGATCTTTCGCCCGTAGTACGCCATTTTTACAGACTGACCGTAAAACACACAAAAAGGAAAATAAAAACGACTTTAGGCGAAAAATTGTTACCAAACAGTATTTGCTGTATATTTACTTGTATATCATCTGCAAATTCTCCCAAAAATTTCATCGATTTTCTGAAGTGAGGCCATGATTAAGAGGGAAACGTGCGCAGAGGCAAATTATCCCAAAAATTTCCTTGATTTTCAGAACTGAGGCCATGATTAAGAGGGAAACGTGCGCAGAGGCAAATTCTCCCAAAAATTTCCTTGATTTTCAGAACTGAGGCCATGATTAAGAGGGAAACGTGCGCAGAGGCAAATTCTCCCAAAAATTTCCTTGATTTTCAGAACTGAGGCCATGATTAAGAGGGAAACGTGCGCAGAGGCAAATTCTCCCAAAAATTTCCTTGATTTTCAGAACTGAGGCCATGATTAAGAGGGAAACGTGCGCAGAGGCAAATTCTCCCAAAAATTTCCTTGATTTTCAGAACTGAGGCCATGATTAAGAGGGAAACGTGCGCAGAGGCAAATTCTCCCAAAAATTTCCTTGATTTTCAGAACTGAGGCCATGATTAAGAGGGAAACGTGCGCAGAGGCAAATTCTCCCAAAAATTTCCTTGATTTTCAGAACTGAGGCCATGATTAAGAGGGAAACGTGCGCAGAGGCAAATTCTCCCAAAAATTTCCTTGATTTTCAGAACTGAGGCCATGATTAAGAGGGAAACGTGCGCTGAGCTGACCATCTAAAACATTATGGGTGAGGGTCTGCTGCAGAGCTGACCATCCTAAACATTATATGCGAAGGCCCGCTAGTGAGCTGACGCTATAAAACATTATATGAGAGGGCCCGCTAGAGAGCTGACCCAATAAAACATTATATGAGAAGGCCCGCTGGTGAGCTGACCTATATAAAAATTGGCAAACAGGGCCCGCTGGTGAGCTGGCCCTATATAAAAATTATATCACAGGGCCCGCTGGTGAGCTGGCCCTATATAAAAATTATATCCCAGGGCACGCTGGTGAGCTGGCCCTATATAAAAATTATATCCCAGGGCATATGGAAGAGGAGGAGGAGGATGAGAACATTAAGAGTCAACCATATACCCGTTTTTGGGGTGGAAGGGGTGAATGGGAATACAGAGTATTCCCATCATTGTAAATAACATATATAAAGTGAGTTTATGTTCCCCCGGGGCTTTCCTCCAGTGGAGTGGAGAAGTCAGGGGAAATCCAGGCCTTGTTCATTTTTATAAGTGTCAACCTATCAGCATTGTCGGTGGAAAGGCGGATACGCTTATCTGTTATGATGCCACCAGCAGCACTAAATACCCGCTCAGACAGAACGCTGGCGGCAGGGCAGGCCAGCACCTCCAAGGCGTAGAGTGCCAGTTCATACCACGTGTCCAGCTTGGACACCCAGTAGTTGTAAGGCACAGAGGGATCATTGAGGACGCTGACACGGTCTGCTACGTACTCCTTCACCATCTTCCAAAACTTTTCCCTCCTTGTGACACTAGGCTGCGCATCAGGGTGAGGGTGCTGGCGGGGTGTCATGAAGGTGTCCCACGCCTTGGAGAGTGTTGCCCTGCCTTTGTCGGAACTGCTGTGTGCTCCCCTTTTCTCCCCTTCTCGGTTGGCCAAGGTAGCACGTACTCTGCCGCCAGCGTTGTCAGATGGAAAATTTTGGAGCAATTTTTCAACAAGAACCTTCTGGTATTGCACCATTTTGCTTGTCCTCTCCACCGGAGGAATGAGAGATGAGAAATTCTCTTTGTAGCGGGGGTCCAGAAGGGTGAACACCCAGTAATCCGTGTTGTCTAAAATGCGTACAACGCGTGGGTCACGGGAAAGGCAGCCTAACATAAAGTCAGCCATGTGTGCCAGAGTACCAACAGTCAAGATTTCGCTGTCCTCACCAGGAGGATGACTCTCAATATCCTCATCCTCTTCCTCCTCTTCTGCCCACCCACGCTGAAGAGATGGAACTAAAGTTCCATGGCTACCCTCTGTAGCGGAGGCAACCGTGTCTTCCTCCTCCTCCTCCTCCTCCTCCTCCTCCTCCGCCTCCTCCAATTGTCGCTGAGAAGACGAAGTGAGGGTGCTCTGGCTATCACCTTGTGTAAGCTCTTCCTCCCCCATTTCCACCTCTTCCACATGCAAAGCGTCGGTTTTAATTGTGAGCAGCGAGCGTTTCAGTAGACACAGAAGTGGGATGGTTACACTGATAATAGCGTTATCGCCGCTCACCATCTGTGTCGATTCCTCAAAATTGCGTAAAACCTCGCAGAGGTCTGACATCCATTCCCACTCCTCACTTCTGATTACAGGAAGTTGAACGGAGAGGCGACGACCGTGTAACAGCTGGTACTCCACTACTGCCCTCTGCTGCTCACAAAGCCGGGCCAACATGTGGAAGGTGGAGTTCCAGCGCGTGCTCACGTCACACAGCAGCCGGTGAGCTGGCAATTGTAAGCGCTGCTGCAGCTTCAACAGGCCGGCCGAAGCTGTAGATGACTTACGGAAATGTGCACACACGCGGCGCACCTTGGTCAAGAGATCATGCACATTGGGGTAGGTTTTTAGAAATCGCTGCACCACTAAATTAAATACATGCGCTAGGCATGGTACGTGTGTGAGCTTGCCGAGCTCCAAAGCCGCCACCAAGTTACGCCCATTATCACACACAACCATGCCTGGTTGCAGGTTGAGTGGCGAGAGCCACTGCTCGGTCTGGTGACTAATCCCCTGCAACAGCTCTGAGGCCGTGTGCTGTTTGTCCCCAAGGCAGATCAGCTTCAGCACGGCCTGTTGACGCTTCCCCACTGCAGTGCTACACTGCTTCCAGCTACTGGCTGATGGGGGAGTGGCGGTGTGTGTAGAGAATTCGGAGGTGGAAACGGAGGAGGA
Organism: Rhinophrynus dorsalis; assembly: GCA_037306005.1. Taxonomy (NCBI): domain Eukaryota; kingdom Metazoa; phylum Chordata; class Amphibia; order Anura; family Rhinophrynidae; genus Rhinophrynus; species Rhinophrynus dorsalis. Next base: position 51,153,729 of record CM074722.1, read on the forward strand.
GGAGCCAATAACGTAGGTGCTGGTGGAAACCCTGATGGAGGTAGGGCCCGCAATCCTCGGCGTGGGTAGCACCCGTGCCATCCCAGGGTCCGAGTCGCTCCCAGCCTCCACGACATTCACCCAGTGTGCCGTCAGGGAAATGTAGCGTCCCTGGCCACAAGCACTTGTCCATGTGTCAGTCGTTAAGTGGACCTTCCCAGTAACTGCGTTGGTCAGGGCACGGGTGATGTTACGGGACACATGGTGGTGTAATGCGGGGATGGCACACCGGGAAAAGTAGTGGCGGCTGGGGACCGCGTACCGAGGGACAGCTGCTGCCATCAGGCTGCGGAAGGACTCAGTGTCCACAAGCCTAAATGGCAGCATTTCGATGGCCAGTAATTTTGAAAGGTGTGAGGTTAGTGCTATGGCCTGTGGGTGGGTGGCTGGGTACTTTCTCTTGCGCTCAAATGCCTGGGGTAACGACATTTGGACGCTGTGCTGGGACAGGGAAGTGGATGTGGTCGCTGATGGTGCTTCAGATGGTACAGGTGCAGGGCGGGAGGTATGCGGGCCTGCGCCTTCGACAGGCGATTGGCCGGCACCGAAAACAGGGGAAGAGGAGGCAGTGGTGTGGCCTGCAGACACAGATGGGCGATCCAGGCGTTCCTCCCACTTACTACGGTGCTTGGATGCCATGTGTCGGATCATGCTGGTGGTGGTGAGGTTTCTAGTGTTCATGCCTCGGCTCATTCTGGTGTGGCACAGGTTGCAAACTACAATTCTTTTGTCGTCCGCACTTTCCTTAAAAAAACGCCATACCGCGGAACACCTACCCCTTGGCAAGGTAGATTTACGCAAGGGGGTGCTCCGTGGAACATTTGCGGGCCGGTTTGGTGCGGTCCGCCTTCTTTCTGTAGCCACACCACTGCCTCTTCCAGCCTGTTGCGGTGCTGCAGATGGCTCACCCTCAGGACTGCTGTCATCGCTCGGCTCTACACCTTCCCAGGTGGGGTCAGTCACCTCATCGTCCACCAAGTCCTCCTCCACTTCCTCACTCTGATCATCCTCCTCAAGTCTTGATCCCACCACATACTCAGTCATTGACAACTGTATAACATTCTCCTCAACAAGGTCTTGAGACGGAAATAGTGGTTGATTTAATGGCAACTGTGTCTCATCATCATCATCATCATCATCCACTACTTCCTTTGACCTTAAATGCCGTTCACATCTGTCATCTTCTTGTGATTGGGTAGCCTCTAGAGGTTGTGAATCAGGGCACAAGATGTCATGTTCCTCTGCAAGCGTGCTTGGAGAGAGGGTCAAATGAAGGATTGGTGATGAGACGAGCTCATCACTATATCCCAGTGTGGGATCACTTCTTTGACCAGACCGTGTATGGTGGGAGGAAGGATGATCAGAGTGAGGATTATGTTGACCAGACTCTTGGCTACTGAGAGTGGACTTGGTGGAAGACAGGGTGGTGCTTAACCGACTGGAAGCAGTATCAGCTGTCATCCAACCGACCACCTGTTCGCACTGGTCGGACCTCGAGAGTGATGTCCTGCGACGCCCTGTGAAATCAGACATGAAGCTAGGTATGGTGGATGTCTTTCTTTCTTGTGCTCTGGCACCAGGCACAGTTTCTCCGCGTCCTGACCCGCGCCCTGAACTTTCAGGATCACGTCCACTTCCCCGTCCCTTTTTACCCGCCTTCTTCATCTTACACGATATATATGACTTTAATATATATGAGTTTGAAAACTTAACAGTATTTCTTACTATTCTGCAACTCTGCAGAGTACACAGAATAGGCTGCTAAACTGCGGTGACACACACTGAATGGAATATGTGACTTTAATATTTGAGTTTGAAAACTTAACAGTATTTCTTCCTATTCTGCAACTGTGCAGAGTACACAGAATAGGCTGCTAAACTGCGGTGACACACACTGAATGGAATATGTGACTTTAATATTTGAGTTTGAAAACTTAACAGTATTTCTTCCTATTCTGCAACTGTGCAGAGTACACAGAATAGGCTGTTAAACGGCGTTGAAACACACTGAATGGAATATGTGACTTTAATATTTGAGTTTGAAAACTTAACAGTATTTCTTATAATTCTGCAACTGTACAGAGTACACAGAATAGGCTGTTAAACGGCGGTGAAAGACACTGAATGGAATATGTGACTTTAATATTTGAGTTTGAAAACTTAACAGTATTTCTTATAATTCTGGAACTGTACAGAGTACACAGAATAGGCTGTTAAACGGCGGTGAAAGACACTGAATGGAATATGTGACTTTGATATTTTAGTTTGAAAACTTAACAGTATTTCTTATAATTCTGCAACTGTACAGAGTACACAGAATAGGCTGTTAAACGGCGGTGAAAGACACTGAATGGAATATGTGACTTTAATATTTGAGTTTGAAAACTTAACAGTATTTCTTACTATTCTGCAACTCTGCAGAGTACACAGAATAGGCTGTTAAACGGCGTTGAAACACACTGAATGGAATATGTGACTTTAATATTTGAGTTTGAAAACTTAACAGTATTTCTTATAATTCTGGAACTGTACAGAGTACACAGAATAGGCTGTTAAACGGCGGTGAAAGACACTGAATGGAATATGTGACTTTAATATTTGAGTTTGAAAACTTAACAGTATTTCTTATAATTCTGGAACTGTACAGAGTACACAGAATAGGCTGTTAAACGGCGGTGAAAGACACTGAATGGAATATGTGACTTTAATATTTGAGTTTGAAAAATTAACAGTATTTCTTATAATTCTGGAACTGTACAGAGTACACAGAATAGGCTGCTAAACGGCGGTGAAAGACACTGAATGGAATATGTGACTTTAATATTTGAGTTTGAAAACTTAACAGTATTTCTTATAATTCTGGAACTGTACAGAGTACACAGAATAGGCTGTTAAACGGCGGTGAAAGACACTGAATGGAATATGTGACTTTAATATTTGAGTTTGAAAACTTAACAGTATTTCTTATAATTCTGCAACTGTACAGAGTACACAGAATAGGCTGTTAAACGGCGGTGAAAGACACTGAATGGAATATGTGACTTTAATATTTGAGTTTGAAAACTTAACAGTATTTCTTATAATTCTGCAACTCTGCAGAGTACACAGAATAGGCTGTTAAACGGCGGTGAAAGACACTGAATGGAATATGTGACTTTGATATTTTAGTTTGAAGACTTAACAGTATTTCTTCCTATTCTGCAACTCTGCACAGTACACAGAATGTGCTGCTACACTGCGGCGAAGCACACTGAATGGAATATGTGACTTTGATATTTTAGTTTGAAGACTTAACAGTATTTCTTCCTATTCTGCAACTCTGCACAGTACACAGAATGTGCTGCTACACTGCGGCGAAGCACACTGAATGGAATATGTGACTTTGATATTTTAGTTTGAAGACTTAACAGTATTTCTTCCTATTCTGCAACTCTGCACAGTACACAGAATGTGCTGCTAAACTGCGGCGAAGCACACTGAATGGAATATGTGACTTTGATATTTGAGTTTGAAGACTTAACAGTATTTCTTCCTATTCTGCAACTCTGCACAGTACACAGAATGTGCTGCTAAACTGCGGCGAAGCACACTGAATGGAATATGTGACTTTGATATTTTAGTTTGAAGACTTAACAGTATTTCTTCCTATTCTGCAACTCTGCACAGTACTCAGAATGTGCTGCTAAACTGCGGCGACGCACACTGAATGGAATACGTGACTTTGATATTTTAGTTTGAAGACTTAACAGAATGTGCTCTAATCTGCAACTTTGCACACTAAACAGAATGTGCTCTAATCTGCAACTTTGCACACTAAACAGAATGTGCTCTAATCTGCAACTTTGCACACTAAACAGAATGTGCTCTAATCTGCAACTGTGCACACTAAACAGAATGTGCTCTAATCTGCAACTTTGCACACTAAACAGAATATATATATTTTTTTTTTTTTTTTTTTGTTTTTTTCCCCCCACACCAAATAACCTGCTGCCCCCACACACAGTAGTCCTAAAAAGGACTTTTGGTTCTTTTTTTTTCACAATTTTTGTTTTTTTCCTCCCTACACTGCCTTTCCCTTCCTATCCTCAGCTCTCCCTGGCTCAGACTGAGCCGAACTCGATGGTCAGGTGCTATACAGCACCTGACCACGGGTTCTGGCCAGCCAATCAGTGTAATGCCAGCAGCCAACATGGCTGCTGGCATTACACCGATGTCAGAGCCTCCCTGCACGTTTATTGGCTGCGCAGCAGCCGCAAAACGTGCGGGGAGGAGACCCGAACATGGCGGGCGAGCACATGCGGTACTCGTACGAGTACCGCCATGTGCCGAGCAGAGCGATGCTCGAGCCGATCCGAGCATCGGCCGAGCATGCTCGCTCAACACTACTCTTTACCTAGTTTTTATTTTTGTCACTGAAAATAACATCTCATTGAATTTCCTGTAGAAATAGAATTTTTTAAGTTCAATGATTTAGTTGACCCCTTGTAAATGGGTTTCTAGTAATGCTCTCTTACCTGTATGTTGTATACCATTCAGAATTGTTTGAGATCACTGGGTCCAATAAGGCTTCATTCCTAGCTGGGTCTTCTGTTTGTTAGGACATGAAGTTGTCAATGTGCAAACCTATGACATTATTTATTTATTTAACTTTGTTATACTGGAAGCCTTATTCCTTCAGTCAGTTTCAAGGTAATTAGGATCTTCTATTATGATTACATTTCCTAAGCAACAGTGGGCTCAGTTGGAGGGTCCTGGTGCACACGTTTTTTGGGCCCCATCACAAAATTTTCAGAGAGTACCTATTGGACCCTGAAGCAGTTGGGACCCCATTTAACCCTTTAGTGACCAGCCGCACGCGCACGCGGCTGGCACTTAATGCCTGCCGAACTTTTTCCCCCCATTACCTTCAACGACTTCCTGGACGTACATGTACGTCTTCTGTCACTGAGTGACAGATTCTGCGGGACGTATATGTCAGTACCCAGATTAAAGACAACCTCAGGTTCCCGGGCATTCAGCCACATTCCCCCGACATTCTGGAACTCTTTACCGTTAATCAGAGAGGCACCATCATTACAGACTTTTAAAAAAAAGCTAAAGACCCATCTCTTTTATCAGGCATTCAGTCAACTCATGTGACCATAAGGAACTCTTAAATTTTATGTCTGTTTATAGATTTGTAAAGCGCTTTGAGTTTCACAGAGAGAAAAGCACTATAAAAATCACAAATTATTATTATTATTATTATTATACGTCCATTGTCACGATGGGGTTAATGCTGGGCCCTGGTGCAACCGCACCCTCTGCACCCCTTGTAATAACTAACCTGCTAACCGAGAAGCCTTTTCCATTTGCTGTACCAGTTGGACTTCTTCATATTTGGTGGCTTTTAGCAAGTACCTAAAAACAGTTTTTTGTTATGTTTACCCACACTTTGTATCTCAACCCACAGGGCCTGAGTATTCTCACTGGTCCTTTCATTAATATCTTCCCTTATACTAGCTTGTTTCACATACAGACATACCCCTCCACATCTTTCATTTACCCTATCCCTCCTAAAAAGTGCATATCCTTTTATACTTACTGCCCAGTCATGTGTATCATCCAACCAGTTTCATTAACACTTGTAAGATCATTCTGCTCATTCATTGCAATCAGTTCCAATGCCCCATCTTATAAGCCATATATATGAGTATATGCAAACGTACACTTTATATTACTGTTATTCTGAAAATGTCTTCTTTGAAAAACAGTTTATTTGTTTTTATAGACTATAATATAGACAACTCCCTATTAGCTGTGTTAGATCTCCCACCCTTTCCACCCCATACCGTTCTATAATCCCAGTTTATTTTCTACAGTCTACGCGATCCTGTGTTGTTTTACCCTCCCCCCTCCTCTCCTAGATTAACCCTTTGAATGCCAGAGGGGTAAACACCCAAAGGGTTAAAGTTTCCTCCAGTTCATCTCTAATACAAAGATCGCCCCCAAGAGAAAAGACAGTGCAACGCTCTAGAAATGCAAACCCCTCCTGTTCATGCTTCTAAAACCAGAGCTGCTCTGTGTTATTTTAATTAAATTAATTTGAATGCTTTTTTTAAAAAGAGCAGGCATCTTTTTTAATATAAAAATATATATTTTATATGGCTTTTCCTGCTGAGTAAAACAAGACTATTCCCACATCTGGTAGATGGTTCATACACGTCAAACTTAGCAACAGCGCTGCCTAGTGTCCAAATGGCATTTTTTTTATAATGCAGACTGAGTCATTAAAGAGATAGTAATACTTTGTTATTACTATCCCCCATATTGTAGATATTTGCAAAATAATTTAATAGCATCCAGGTTCATCTCTCAAACCTTTATGGTTTGAGAGATAACCGAAGGCAAAGTTCCCTCCTCCCTCCCCCCCTTCCCTGGAGTCAGTGTTGTACTGACTGCAGGGGAAGTCTGTCATATGACAGGCTTGTGGCTCTGCAGCTGAGCCGAGATTGCGTTAGTGAAAAAGAATGATTTCACTGAAACGGTCTTCTACATGTGCTTGGTTTGTGCTTGGTTTGTAGAAGACCGTTTCAGTGAAATAATTCTTTGTCACTAACGGGATCTCGGCTCTGCCGCAGAGCCTCCTGATGAAAAATAAAACCGGATATCCCTGCAGTCAGTGCAACGCTGACTTCAGGGCAGGGGGAGGGAGGGGGAACTTTGCCTTCGGTTATCTCTCAAACCATAAAGGTTTGAGAGATGAACCTGGGGACTATTAAATTATTTTGCAAATATCTACAATATGGGGGATAGTAATAATAAAGTATTACTATCCCTTTAAGTCATAGACTAAAGCTGTCCATAGTAAGTAATAGAAGTAAGTAACAACATTAGCAAACTGCTGTTAAATGTAAAAAAAATTTAAAGCCGTAATTAATTTTTATTGAAGAGTCTCCCAGCAATGCTTCACTCAGTAATAAAATATCTATAACAGTTTTTTCTTTATAAAGTTTACTGCCCCTTTAACCCTTTGAGTGCCAGAGGTGCACGCAACTGATTGCAAAACAGTGCGTTGCATACCCATTTGGCACTCAAACGGTTATCTTTTATTTTTTAGGAACACTAATACCTATAATAAAATAAATATCATGTACTTAAAACTAGTATATGTTACAATTAATTATTCATATTTTAGATCCATAAAATAAAATCCTAATTCAGAAAGGCTGTTATCTAATCTCAAGTCATTGACAGACAATCCTAGTCATTTACCTTAAAGGGATAGTAATACTTTGTTTTATCTTTATTTTATTTTGTAGGCATTAAAAAAAACATGAAGAACGATATAAGTCTTATCTCTCAAACCTTTATGGTTTAAGAGATATTCACAAGCAAAGTTTCCCCTCCCGTCCCTTTTACCTAGTATAAGCCATCTCTTCTCAGATATGAATCTGTTTGTAAGACCAGACAGATAACAGAAGGGGATAATCTTCTTTCTATGAGAACAATGAAAGCCCTGCCCCCCTTGACAAGTTTTTCAGGATTTTCCCTCATCTTAATTGAAGATCAGAAGGGAGCTGCCCAGGTAGACTGCAGAGGGGGACAATCTTCAATTAAGATAAGGGAAAAAGCTGAAAAACTTGTCAAGGGGGGCAGGGCTTTCATTGTTTTCATACAAAGAAAATTGTCCCCTTCTGTTATCTGTCTGGTCATACAACCAAATTCACATCTGAGAAGAGATGGCTTACAGAAGCTAAAAGGGGCAGGGAGGGGAAACTTTGCTTGTGAATATCTCATAAACCATAAAGGTTTAAGAGATAAGACTTATATCATTCTTCATGTTTTTTTAATGCCTACAAAATAAAATAAAGTTAAAACGAAGTATTACTATCCCTTTAAGCCCTAAAATATGAGAGTTTTTTTCCCATAGTAAAGGTTTTCTACTCCTTTAAGACACGAGTCCTAAATGGTATTCAAATACATTTAACACTGATAAACAGGAGACTGGCAGAGTAAAAGTGTGTCACACACTCGACGATAGGAGCCATGTGGTGCTGGCTCCGGGTTTAGGTGCTAGCGAGCGATACTGGCTGGCTAAAGGTGCTGGTTGCGAAACCAGATTGTTCCACCCCGGTTGAGCTGAGGTGCAACCAGGATAGGTGTACCTAGGAACCGTTAGAAACACCAGGCCAGCAGGACACCAGAAGGGAAACAGTGAACACGGCAGAGGTCAGGCGCAGCCAAAGGTTCAAGCAGGAGCGGAGATCAAACGTGGTCAGACAAGCCAAGGGTCAAGCCAGGAGTGGAGATCAAACGTGGTCAGACAAGCCAAGGGTCAAACCAGGAGAGAAGAGCAGACGTGATCAGACAAGCCAAGGGTCAAGCCAGGAGCGGAGACCAAACGTGGTCAGACAAGCCAAGGGTCAAGCCAGGAGCGGAGAGCAGACGTGTCAGACAAGCCAAGGGTCAAGCCAGGAGCGGAGAGCAGACGTGGTCAGACAAGCCAAGGGTCAAGCTAGGAGCAGTAAGTAGTAGCAACGTCCAGAGCCCAGGACCATACTATAGTCAGCTTGTGGAACGGGCGCCCTAAGCCTGGGGCAACCCGTTTAAATGGGCAGATAAGCCAATGGAGAGCAGGGAGCGGGAGGCTTGTCCCTGAGCCAAGCCGCATTGGAGGAGTGGAAGCCAGTAGGGGAGCGAGACGGTTGCATGCGCATCCGCCAGGCTGAAGGCGGATGCGAACCGCGCATGCGTGCCCGGCAAAGGAACCCGGAAGCGCCGCCGCAAAGGAAGACGCGTCCCGGGTGAACGCGCCGGCGGTGATACCTTAATTGGTTAACTGTGTAGCTTTAGAGTGCAAGCTTTCAAGACCGCTTTGGTCCCTTCATCAAAAACATCCCTGACAAAGAGACCTAAGTGGTCTTGAAAACTTGCACTCTAAAGTTATTCATCCAATAGAGGTATCACTTTTACCTGTCTCCTGCTCTATACACGGCTAACACTATACCACCTTTTTAACTATTGATACTAAATTATGCCCTTGGATGCCAGTGAGGTCTCCAGTGCTTCATATAGACTACACTAGCATTAAAAAAGTTAAAGGGGATGTATCACCCCTATACAAGTTAGCCCGAATAGTTACATATATATATATATATATATATATATATATATATCTATAGCGAATATGTGTAAAAGTTTATTCATTTCTTTTTTAAAAATCTAGTTGGTCGAAAATGAAGGAATAAATGTTGCTCTGCACCTACTTCCGCATAGACTGAGGTTACCTGCTCTGTACCGCAGTCTGTCACTCTGCCTCTCCTCCCCTCCCTCTATCCAGTATCCTCCAATGACGGAGGCTTCTGTCTGTAAGCTGGAGCTCTCTCATTGGCAGAGATCGATATCTAGAGCTCCAGCATTCAGGAAGAAAGCCTCCATCATCGGAGGAGGCTGAATAGAGGGAGGAGAGCAGAGGCAGAGTGATGGACTGCGGTTACAGAGCAGGTCACCGCAGTCTGTCCAGAAGTAGGTGCAGGGAAGTGTTTATTACTTCAATTTCGACCAACTAGAATAAACTTTTACACATGTTCATTATATAATATAACTATTCAGGCTAACTTGTATAGGGGTGATACGTCCCCTTTAACCTTTTAAATGCTAGTGTAGTCTATATGGAGCACTGGAGACCTCACTGGCATCCAAGGGCATAACTTAGTATCAATAGTTAAAAAGGCGGTACCGTGTTAGACGTGGATAGAGCAGGAGACAGACAGAGTAAACTTTCACACATATTCACTATATGATGCAACTATTCAGGCTAACTTGTGTAGGGGTGATAAATCCCCTTTGAAGAATTAATTGTTTGGGTTCTACAGAGATTGTGAGTGAAACTAGAGGGTTCCACCATGGCAATAAATTTGAGAACCAATGAAATAAACACTAGAGGATGAATAGATGAATAGATCAGTAGTGGGCAAACCGAGGCTCCCTAACTGTTAAGAACTACAGTTCCCATCATCCTGAGCCAGCCGCTGGCTGACTCAGGATGATGGGAGTTGTAGTCCTCAATAGCTGTAGGGCCTCAGGGTGCCCATCCCTGGAACTAATACATGGATAGACTGACAGACATATCTGACTGCTGTATGCAGGATCGCTGTTTCAAGCACGACTGAAGACTTTCTCCCTCGCTGCTCCCTATCTGTGGAACTCCCTACCACCCAGCTTTTGCCAAGCCTCAACCCTCAACAACTTCAAAACCAAGCTAAAAGTGCACCTCTTAAATACAGCACTACCGTAATATGGAAACACTATCTCAGATGTCAAAAACTGCACTTCTTCCTCTGCCTGCTTGTATCTGTATGTCACCCATCCTGCACCTAGATTGTAAGGTCTATGGGGCAGAGACCTTTTATCCTAATGTATACTCACCTGGTGTTGCCATTATGATCCTTTTGAAATGTAGCACAAAAGAGTGCGAGCAAATAAACGACACCTTTATCATGTCACCGTGATGAAAAGTGCGACATGAGAATCTCGCCTGCCTCAAAAGCACGAGATTCTCATTAGGTGCCTTAAACATCACTGCAACCCGCATCCATAATATATTTTAGTTCCCTGCATACCTTAAACTTTGATTCAACTCTCGAGTGGCAATGGGAGGCCCTCCAGCTCTTCTCAGGTTTGATAAATAAGGCCATATGTTTCTGCTCCCCTTAATAGATTGAAGCAGTGTTAGTGAGAATGTAAGTCAATGCCACAGCTTTAACCCTTTGTGTGCCATACAGACGGCAGTATAGTGAGTCTTCAAACCAGCCAGTTGGCAAAATGGCACACAAAGGGTTAAAGCTGTGCAGGGAACTAAAAGATATTATGGACGCGGGGTTGCAGTGATGTTTAGAGCAGTGACATGAGAATCTTGCTCTTTTTTAGGAGGGCGAGATTCTCATGTTGCCCTTTTTATACGGTGACACGGTGAATGTGCCATTTAGTTGCTTGCACTTTTTTGTGCAACATTTTAAAATTAACCCTATATAAGCATTTAATCACTGCACTTACAGTACCCCTTCTATACTAAATGTAAACTGTAAATGCCACAGAGGTTGGCGCTATATAAATAAAAATATACATACATATACACATACATACTTAGAAAAGTCCTTCTGTTAAACAAATTAAGTGCCACTTATTTCTATATTTATTGTTCCACTTCAAACTGCATAACAGTTAAAAAGAATGTCTACTTCGCAATGCTATCCTCTTGCTGGAACTGTTAATTAAAAATGTTCAGCTGAACCCTTTTGATTCATTTAGCACTCGGAAGCTAATGAGGTGTAAATCCTACATACTGCCGTCTCCTAGAGCTGACATTGTAATTTATATCAATTGGCACGATTAGTACAAGTCCTCAGTCATTCCTTCCTTGCTTCCTCCAATCTGTCACGGCAATAATGGGGGTGAAAACTGACTGTGTTACAACTTCTGCCTTGGATCACAATAGGAGTAATGGGACAAGCTTGAAAACAAAAGATGAGAAATGTAGATGACAGTAAAGAGTCATATGTCCAATGGAACTCAAGGGAAAACCATATTTCTCTTTTGATGAATGTGAAGCAGCAACTCCACTAGGTGAGTCCTAGAACAGAGTTTGCATCAATAGACATTAATACAGGGATTGCTTTTACAAACACCTTCATTAAGAGGCTGACTTACTTGTTGGGCAATGTGTAGTCAGTCTGGGAGACACCAAACTGCACCGTAATGCAAAAATGAAAAGATCCTTTTGATATAAATGGGGCTTTTAACCTCTTAAATGATACTGCGCATTTCTGTCTCCCGTCCACATACCTGGGACCTCTCCAGGATCTGTCCCAGAGGCTTCAGTTTTCAGACTGCATTACCGGGTCTCCGGGGACAGAGGATGATTCTCCAGAAGTGGTGAGTTGATTCTCCAGCAGTGGTGAGTTGATTCTCCAGAAGTGGTGAGTTGATTCTCCAGCAGTGGTGAGTTGATGCTCCAGAAGTGGTGAGTTGATTCTCCAGAAGTGGTGAGTTGATTCTCCAGAAGTGGTGAGTTTCTTCTCCTTCCCTCCAATTTCTCCGCTTTTATGACTCATGGACAAGTAAGCCCAGCGCACCCTATTAAGCCCCACCCCATTTATGACACAAATCGCGTAATTGACATTCCCCTGTCCGGCAGCACATGAGCCTTCGCCAGCGGCTCAAAGAGAAGAAGTTCTCATGTATGCCCATCCACTGACATACACTTCATGTGATTGGAGGCACTTAACCCTTTGAGTGCCAGAGGTAAATCCAACAAATTGCAAAGAAATGCGTTGGAGACCCCTCTAGCTCTCACAGGGTTAAATCCTATAGCACACCTTCTATGTACCAACCTGCCTTTCTCTGAACTGTAAGCGCTCATGATCTGGGCCCTAGATCCTGTTCTAATCATTACAATCACAACATATCTATCCCCTATTGTAGAGATGCTCAAACGTGTCCTCAGCGTCCCCTGCCCCAGCAGCACAAGTTTACATTCTCTCCTCACATGACCACAGGTAGATCCATCAGCATACCTGGGAACTTTTTGGTCTGGACTCCTCTCTGGAGTTCTGTGGTGCCGCTGAGGAGAGAAAAATGACGCGATTCGAGTCATAAAAATGGCAGGGCTTAATAGTGAGTGGGGGTGGGACTTGTAAAACATAAAAAAATAGTCAGAATAAACTGGGTAAGTTGGAAAAGAGGGCGGGGAGTGAGACCAACAGAGTGGGAAGTAGCACAAGTGGACAGAGTGTCATCAGAAACTCCCCACATCTGGCGAATCAGACTCTGCCCAGGAGACCCTGTAATGCAGAGTCAAAACCGGAATATCCGGGGCAAAAACAAAGAGCTCCCAGCTATGTCCATCAGTGGCACACTCATTTCATAGGATCTGCCTGAGTTAAGGACACTCAGTTGAATTTAGCGGAAGAGATCTGTCATGGTAATCAGGCAAAGAAGAACAGACACAGTAATAAAATATAACCACCTCTATTGGAATATACAGTGATAATAATATATGAGATCTAGCTATGATAATATCCCACACAACCCCAGGCCACCGGATGATAGGGCCCAAACTCCTGCCCGGAGCTGGACACTGTGCTACGCACTGCACTACTGTGAGGTACCGGAGACCAAAGGCAACAGGGAGCGGGAGTCGGACAGAGCCGCGGGACACAGAGGCTAATGGTCAGGGAGGCTAGGAGTATACGGAGCGAGTAGTCAGCCAGAGCCACAGGTCAGACAAGCCGGGGATACACTGAGCGAGATAGGAGCCGGAACTGGAGGACAGACAAACTGGGGACTACAAGTAGCGAGTTAGTCAGCCAGAGCCACAGGTCAGAACAGATGTGGCTAGTCCAGGGGCGGACTGACAGGACCCAGGGCCCCTGGTCCAAAAAGGGGTCTGGGCCCCCTGCAGAAATCTCCACAATGCCCCTTCCACAATGCCCCCTTCATCTCCACAATGCCCCCTTCATCTCCACAATGCCCCTATCTCCACATTGCCCTTTCATCTCCACAATGCCCCTATCTCCACATTGCCCCCTTCCATCTCCACAATGCCCCTAGCTCCACATTGCCCCCTTCCATCTCCACAATGCCCCTTTCCATCTCCACAATGCCCTATCTCCACATTGCCCCCCTTCATTTCCACAATGTCCCTATCTCCACATTGCCCCCTTCATCTCCATCTCCACATTGCCCTCTTCATCTCCACAATGTCCCTATCTCCACATTGCCCCCTTCATCTCCATCTCCACATTGCCCCCTTCATCTCCACAATGCCCCCTATCTCCACAATGCCCCTATCTCCACATTGCCCCTTCAACAATGCCCCCTTCATCTCCACATCGCCCCTTCCACCATGCCACTTCATCTCCACACTGCCTCTACCTCCAGTCCCTGGTGGTCTAGCGGCGTGGCTGTGCAAAGTACCGCGCGCCTCTAGTAATGCAGAGGCTGGGAGATAATGTCATCTCCCAGCGCTCTGTATTACTAGAACGGTGCGCCGGCGGCAGTTGTTGGAGAGCTGCTGAGCAGCGCTGGAAGCGGCGGCGGGCCCCCTTCGGTGACGGGCCCTCGGTCCGTGACCGAATGCCCGTATGGTCAGTCCGCCCCTGGGCTAGTCAGACAAGCCGGGGTCATACACGGAGTGAGTTAGTCAGCCAGAGCCACAGGTCAAAAACGATGTGGGTAGTCAGAGAAGCCGGGGTCATACACAGAGCGGATTCTCAGATAAGCACAGGTCACAACGGAGCACAAGAGTAACAAACAGGAACACCACGTAAGAGCAATGGCTCCCAGGCCCAGGGAGGTTTATAAAGCAGCAGAAGGAGGCGGGACCCAATTAGGCCACTCAGAATAGGCCCATAAACAGGCATCCATGCTAGTGCCTGATACCTGATGTAGCAATGAGGAAGTGGCCGGAGGCCATGCCAGCCGGCGGCCATACAGAGATAAGGAAGCACAAGATAGCCCAAGGGAGACTGTTGGGGTTGCTGGAGAACAGATTTGAGTTCCACTGGCCTCTCATACCGTGCTGTGTTGGAGCTTTTTAAACAAAACATAATAATACATTATGTAGCAGATTGGAAGTTGGACACCACAGAACATTCAAGAATTGCCACTGACCAAAACATTTTCATTATATGTTTTAAATCAGAGATGGCCAATGAGAGGCCCTACAGCATACCTCCCAACATTTCAAATGGCCAAAGAGGGACACCTGTTTTAGGTGTTGTTGTTACAGGGCGTGGCTGGTGAGCTGGGCATTAGAGAAGTTTTAGGTAAGTTCATGTCCTATTTACACCCCTTGATGTAAGTGATTACATGATTTAGAACAAGACCAATGTATTTTATCTACGCATTTAATTTATAAACACAAGTAGTTAAGATTAAACATACATTAACGTGAGTTTTATTGCTGTAGAGTAAAGTGATACACTTATATACACACCACATACTCTGATTTCTTAAAATGAGAGACATCAAGGTGGGAAAGATAGAGAGAGGGATTTGGTTCTCAAAGAGGGACTGTCCCTCCTAAAGAAGGACACTTGGGAGGTATGCCTACAGCTGCTGCCAGACTACAACTCCAGTCAGGTAATTATGGGAATTGTAATCTGACGGCAGCTGAGTCACACGTTGCCTACCTCTGCATTAGATAATGGACAGGCAGCTTTCAGGCCTCCATCAGTTGCATAACTCCCAAGTGTCCCTCTTTAGGAGGGACAGCCCCTCTTTTAGACCCAAATCCCTCTGTCCCTCTTTCCCAAACTGATGTCCCTCTTTTTAGGAGATTAGATTGTGTGGTATGTATATAAGTGTATCACACTGCTCTAAAGCAATAAAGCTCACATTATTGTTTGTTTAAACGTCAGTATATGTGTTTATAAATTAATCTGTGTAAATAAAATACTTTGGTCTTGTTATAAATCATATATTAGGTTACACAAGGAAGTGTCAATAGGTCATGAAATAGCCTAAAAATGATCGGTAATGCCCCACTCACCAGCCATACCCACAGCATCACCCCTTAAAACACAAGTGTCCCTCTTTGGCAATTTGAAATGTTAGGAGGTATACAGTTGTTGGGCTACATCTCCTTTTTTTGGCCAGCATAAGATGAAGGGAGCTGTAGTCCAACAACAGCTAGTGGACTGGAGGCTGCCCATTGCTAGTAGATTGTTCTTTGACAAGAAAAGTTTAAAACGTATCAACAAATGAAAACCAAATCACAGCAGTAGGCGCTAATATGTTTGGAATGCCAGCTTTTTGTACAGTTCATGGCAAGTAGGAAGCCTGAAAGGGCTTTTTGTTGAAAGGCAACATTAGCAATCAATGATACTTTGAAAGAGAAGTGGACAGCTTCTCTCACACAAGAGCCCTTCACGCAGTCAGCACATGACCGCTGGGAACACGACGTGACTCTTTCACAATGAGAGACAATTACAGAAGTGATGTTCACTCTGCTTTTTTTTTTTTTTTACATAGAAGATTGACGGCAGAAAAAGACCACCTGGTCCATCTAGTCTGCCCTTTAGTATTCCTTTATTGTTATCTTAGGATAGATACATGTTTATCCCAGGCATGTTTAAACTGTGTTACTGTGGATTTATCAACCACCTCTGCTGGAAGTTTGTTCCAAGTTTCTACTACTCTTTCAGTGAAATAATATTTTCTAATGTTTTTCTTGATTTTTCCTCCAACTAGCCTCAGATTGTGCCCCCTTGTTCTTGTATTCAGATTCTTATTAATCACACTTCCCTCCTGAACCTTGTTCAGTCCTTTAACATACTTAAAGGTTTCAATCATGTCCCCCCTTTCTCTTCTTTCCTCCAGACTATACATATTTAGATCTCTGAGTCGTTCTTGATAAGTTCTATGCTTTAGACCTTCCACCATTTTTGTAGCTCTTCTTTGAACCCGCTCAATTTTAGTTATATCCTTTTGCAGATGAGGCCTCCAGAACTGTACACAGTATTCCAGATGTGGTCTCACTAGAGCTCTATACAGAGGGATCACAATCTCCCTCTTCCTGCTTGTTATACCTCTAGCTATGCAGCCAAGCATACGATTTGCTTTCCCCACCGCCTGGTTGCATTGGTTACTCATCTTGAGGCTGTCAGAGATGACCACCCCCAAATCCTTCTCTTCTGAAGTCTTTGCTACCACAGAACTGCCAATACGATAGTCAGATTGAGGGTTTCTTGTCCCCAAGTGCATTATTTTACATTTGGAAACATTGAACTGAAGTTTCCATTGTTTTGACCACTTATCTAATAGTGCCAAATCATTCTCCATATTACAGACACCTCCTGGAACATCAACCCTATTACACACTTTTGTGTCATCAGCAAACAAGCAAACCTTCCCTGCCAAGCCTTCCCTTATGTCACTTACAAACATGTTGAACAGAACAGGGCCCAGAACAGATCCTTGTGGCACTCCACTTGTAACCAGTCTCTGCTCAGAATACACTCCATTAACAACAACCCTCTGGTTTCTGTCCTTCAGCCAACTGCAGATCCACTGAACTATCCAGGGGTTAAGTCCAATTCTTGATAATTTATCTATCAGCTCTTTATGGGGAACTGTATCGAAAGCTTTACTGAAATCCAGGTAGGCGATATCCACAGCACCACCTTCATCCAGCACTTTAGTTACATAGTCAAAGAAATCAATGAGATTAGTCTGACAGGATCGGCCCTCAGTGAAGCCATGCTGGTTTGGGTCCATCAGGTTGTTTTTTGTTAGATGGTCAATTATCTTCTTCTTTAGAAGAGTCTCCATCATTTTTACCACTACAGATGTCAGGCTGACTGGCCTGTAGTTACTAGCTTCTTCTTTACTACCCTTCTTGTGAATGGGTACAACATTGGCCATTCTCCAATCATCAGGAACTTCTCCCGTAAGAAGGGACTGGTTATACAGATTAGTCAGGGGGCCAACTATGACAGATCGGAGTTCTTTAAGAACTCTAGGGTGGATTCCATCCGGACCCATCGCTTTATTTGACTTTAGCCGGACAAGTTCCTCTAGAACATCGGCCTCTGAAAACACTGGGGCTGAAATTATACAACTAGAGGCAATGCTGTGTTCAGCCATTTTCTGATTATGAGGGCCGCCGTCTGAAAAAACTGAGCAGAAGTAGTTATTCAGATGGTCAGCGACCGCCTTTTCCTCTTCTATATACTGATTTTTTCCGTTGTTAATTTTTGTAATCCCGCAGTTTTTCTTCTTCCTGTCACTGATATATCTGAAGAAGGTTTTATTCCCCTTCTTAACAGATTTGGCCATTTCTTCCTCTTTTGAGGCTTTAGCAGCATTTATCATCTGTTTAGTCTTCTTCTGTATAGTTTTATACCCTTCTCTGTCCGCTTCACTTCCAGTCTCTTTATATCTCTTATAGGCAGACTTTTTATCTTTCACTATAGCTCTTACCTCTCTAGTAAACCATAGTGGATTTCTCTTTCTTTTCCTCTTGCTAATTTGTCTAACATGTAATCTTGTTGCCTTTAAGAGGACTTCTTTGAGTGTCTTCCACTGAGTACTCACTCTCGGTGTTTTATCCCACCCTTTTAATTCTTTCTTTACATATTCTCCCATATCCTCAAACTTCGTCTTCCTAAAGTCCAATACTTTGGTTGCAGAATGGGATTTCTCGTAGTCAGTCTGGATTCCGAACCACAAACATTGGTGGTCACTGGAACCTAGATTTTCTCCCACCTTCACCTCAGATACCAGGTCTCCATTTGTGAATACTAAGTCTAGGATATTGTCCCCTCTAGTTGGCGCCTTCACCAGCTGTTTTAGGGACATCCCCGTCAGGGCTTCTACGATGCTCCTACTTCTACATGTGGACGCACAAGGGATATTCCAATCAACATCAGGCATGTTGAAGTCTCCCATAACTACTATATCTCCCTTTACTGCCATTTGGGTAATCTACTGCCATTTGGGTAATCTATTTTTTTTTATTAACAAGCCGAAGTAAGTACTTTTCTTGTCAGTCACATAACAAAACCGGAGCTGGGGGGGACGCCTGTTCAGGTGTCCTTCATGTGTGAAACTATAGATATTATAACCCTCCAGGGGTGGAATGATTGATAATGGAATGAGCTGTGACCTATATAACAAGACCTGATGTTACCTCATTCTGTGATGGAATGTGGACATGTTTTTAAACATTCCTTACAGTGGAATGTCATCACCTTAACCCTTTTAGTGCCAGAAGGGTCAGGCCTTTCGAAATGTTAACCCTTTGAATGCCAGAGGGATACACAGCACAGTGCAAAGCAATGTGTTGTGTACACCTCTGGCACTCAAAGGGTTAAAGTTGAAATGTGCCTTTAAAGGGATAGTAATACTTAAAATGTAAAAAAAATATGTTGTAGGGTTTATCCCCCTGAGTAAAACAAGAGTACTCCCACTGCTGAAAGGTGTTTCCTTCAAAAGATATTAATTTTCAAAGTTGAATTTTTTAGGTGCAATATCACAGTGGCCTGAAATTGTACAGTGGTGCTGTTGCTACAAGATCCTATGGACAGCTCTGGTCCCGGGACCATAAATCTCCATAGGATGGTGTTGCAATGTTTAGTTTATTTATCAGTATATGCAAATTAAACAATACTGGCAGAAATGCCACCCAGATACTAACATTCCACTACTCTCCCTCCCAACTGTCATTCTCTGACAGCCAGTACTAACTAATTTGCATAAAATGACAAATAAATAAAGCTAAATATCTCAAACTATTGCTTGAAAAAATATGAATAACTCAAAGATAAGTTATTTTAACCCCTTGAGTGCCAGAGAGTACCCCTCTGGCACTCAAAGGGTTAAAATAATATGTGAAATTGACAGTTACACTTTAAGTGGCAAAAATATTGATTAAAACAAGGGTATTCATTCAACTGTTTCTTCTTTAATTGCAATTTTTTGGGGAAGGGACACCAGGAGGTGCTGTTCCTATCATTCACTATGGAGGTCCGTAGTCAGTGACTCTAGCTCTTCCATAAAGTGCAATATATAAAAAAAGTACCTTTTGGACTCCAGGTGGTGCCATTGCTCAACAAAGATACTACTAAGTTGTAATACATTTTAATGAAAACACTTCCAACAGTGGGAGTACCCATGAATTACTAAGCAAGAAAAGCACTATAACATTTTTTCTGTTTAGTGCCCTTTCAAACCACACAAAAGAAAGAGAAGACACGCTACTCTAAACTTAGGAGTACCAAATTGTATCTAGATGCAACAACTTCACCACACAGACAGGCTATTAAAGTCTCCTGGTATAAGTGCTGTCCTGGTATATACCCTAGTACCGTCACTAGATGATGGTCCTATTCATTCAATGTATATCAGTGATCACTCATATAAGAAAACAGAACACATACACAGAGGATACCTCTAAGTGTAGTAATACCATGAATCAATAATTCATCACCATGAGACACCCCTAATATAAATGAGGTACTCACATGGCAAAGAGACAAACATTGCCTCTAGTGACTGAAAGCATGTCCTGGTTAATCAACCTCCAGGTAGGAGAAAAGCTTGAATATATAAAGTATCGGTAAAGTGGTAGCTGAGAGGCTTGAAACATTATATATTCAAGTTTCCTCTACCTGGAGGTTGATTACCAGGACACACGTTCGATCACCAGAGACAGTGTTTGTCTCTTTACCAAGTAAGCACCCATTAATATTCGGGTGTCTCATGGTGGTGGATTATTGATTCAGGATATTACTACACTTAGAGGTATCCTCTGTGTATATGTTCTTTTTCCTTATTTGAGTGATCGCTGGGATACATTGAACGGGACCATCGTCTAGTGACTGTACTAGGGCCTATACCAAGACAGATCTTATAATGGGAGGCCGTAATAGCCTCCTGAAGAAGTGAGGACCAGCCCTAAGGGTGTGTGGTGAAGGTGTTGTACTTGGATATCATTTGGTATGCCTATGTTTAGAGTATGTGCACTTCTTTTCTTGTTTTTACTGCAGTGAGTCAGTGGGAGAGTGGACCTACCTTTAGGAGTGACACCACTCTATTTGAAGTGATCATATGTACTGGGACTCTTTATACACAGTATTATACCTATTTATCAGCTCTTTTTGTTTTTTTGGGGTTTTATGTTCATTCCTTTTTAAATCACTGTAGGGCCTGGGCAAAGTATAAAGTATCAGGCCCATTTACACCCTTGATTGCTAGAGAGCTCCCCAATGCATTGTTTCGCAATGTGTTGGAGACCTTTACACACCTCCCAACATTTCAAATGTCCAAAGATGGACACTTTTGTTTTAGTTGGTGTTTATGTGGGTGTGGTTGGTGGGCGGGGCATTATCGAAACTTTTTAGGTTATTTCAGGACCTATTGACAACTCTTTGTGTAACTGAATAAATTATTTGCAGCAAGACTAAAGTATTTTATTTACACAGACTAATTTAGAAACACATATATTGAAGATTAACTACATATTTATGTGAGTTTTATTGCTGTGGAGCAATGTGATACACACTACTCATTCTGATCTCCTGAAAAGTGGGACAAAAGGTTAGAAAAGAGGGACAGAGGGATTTGGATCTCAAAAAGGGACTGTCCCTCTAAAGAGGGGCACTTGGGAGGTATGCCTTTATAGCATCAATGGTGTTAAATAACAGCTACACCTGTTTACTCCTCTTACTCAGTATGAGAACTTAGGCTCATGTTAGTTTTACACAATTCTGGGTTTAAATTTAGTTAAGGTCATAGAATGTTATGTACTCACAACTAGGTCCAAATAATGCTACGTGCTAACATCTACAGTATCTTGAAACAGTACTTAGTGTCCACACTACATTTCACACAATGCTGAGGTTTCACACCACTCTTCAAACAGTACTAAGTTTTCACACCTAGCTTCACACATTGAGCAGTCTGTACTCTGTGAACCAGATCACCAGGGTGAGGGAAAGTCAGATGGTTCCAAACTGTACTGGATGACAGGCAGAGTTTTTTCTTGACCGGGGTACTGTTAAAGAATCTGTAGAAATACATAGTAATACTGAATGTCTCTCTCACTGCTGGGAGATGTTTCAGCTCATTGAGTCACAGAGTGGTGGAGCTGTTATGATCACATTCTATGAAGAACTGTAGGCAGTGGCTCTTCCACTTTCCTACAGAATGCAAGGTGAACACCAGGTGAACGGTCTGAAAACCAGGTAACACTGTTAATATAAAAATATCAGTTTAAACCATAATGACCTTGGTATTAATGGCGCGATGCAGGAAAAATGCGCAATCGCTATTTCCCGTGTGAAAACCACTAGGGAATAGGTTTGCGTATGATTTTGTTGAATTGCGCATGAAAATTCAAGATTAGCGAATGGCTGCATATATTTAGTTTTTTGTGGGCGTGGCTACGATTAACGAATCTGTGTGAGTGGAACAGCGAATGCGCCTAATGCAAGAACTACTATTGCGAATGAATTTATACATCTGTGTACTGTTGTCGTAAAATGGAATTTTTCATGCGCAATTCAAGAAGCGTTCGGTATTTAGCTTCCTGGATTAGAACATGCGCAAAATCTATCTGCGTGCAAAAATGCCTTTATCAGATGCAAATGTTTCTTGCATCGCGCCATAAGTGCCTAGCCACCTACCAGCAGTGGAAGCATTCTTATTTTATTCAGCTGTAAAATCCCTACAACACTTGTTTTTTTTACCCATGATAAAAGTTTACTGTTTTTTTAAAACAACATTGAAGCGAAACATAATAGTAGATTTTGATCCATAAAATGCATGCTCATTTTGTCT
The DNA here is from genome assembly GCA_037306005.1 of Rhinophrynus dorsalis. NCBI lineage: Eukaryota > Metazoa > Chordata > Amphibia > Anura > Rhinophrynidae > Rhinophrynus > Rhinophrynus dorsalis. The sequence goes on from CM074722.1 coordinate 51,176,094, forward strand.
CTCGCTCTCTCTTGCCCATTTTCTTACATATGGACACAAGTGAAAAAAATCCTAACTCCCATTTTAGATGATAAAGAAATTTTGTGTATCCTTTTCTAAGCTCAGTAAGTCCATGCCAGTGTTTCGGTGAGTAAGATGGTGGGATTAACCCTTTGAGTGCTGGTCCCAATTATGATCACCACCAGTGACCCCTAACAGGCAACATATTTAGGAATTCCATGCTTCAGTACATACCAGGATTTTCGATTTGACTTAGGGCCATTTTAGCAATAAAATGGGCACATGCCCAGAGGAGAAACTCTGACTTCATATAACACTACTAGTGTAAAAGCCCGTGTACACGGGTAAAGGTCCGGTGATTTAAAGAGGACGGTCTTGCTCTGCGTACTGTCTCCACCACACTGGTAAGGCACGCTATGCAGTCATGCGCAGTAGAGACTGCCTCAGACAAACATTCTGACCTTTTATATTATAGGATTTGTTTTCTGGTTCTCCTTCTTCCTATTTATCTGGTGCCAGTGGAGCCTGGGGAAAGGCATCAGGTCAAAATGGACACCCATCCACACTGCAGCAGTGAATGGTAGGTTCCGGCACATACAAGGGTGCAATCAGGAAGCAATTTCAGAGCAAACCAACTGCATCAAAAGAGACAAATGAAAACTCCCATTGATTTTGACCCCCTTAAATGCTTTTCAATTCCTTTAGCATTCAAGTGATTTGAGTAAGATGGTAGGATTAACCCTTTGAATGCTGGTCCCAATTATGGTGACCACTTGGATCTGATGTCCTGGAGTAGAGGACAGGTACTGTGTAGGTGGTATTATAACTTTATGGCTACACTTCTCTTGGATATTCAGCCTGTGTGAGTCCTATGTTACCCTAGTGGGCAGAGGCCTAAGGTGTGCAATAAACATACACCTCCCGTCTTATGAAATCTCCAACTTAAATATCATGAAGATTGTTGTTCTAGGTGAGCCGATGGTGACAAAACTGAGCAAAGAAGGGTAAAAATCCTACGCGTTTCATATCTATGGCGATACTTCTTCGGGGATCAATATTTTATACAAAGTAAATGTCCTTAGGTATAGTTAGGGTGTCCACATTTCCATTCTGCCATTCTGCCTAGTCCGCGGCTTAGGATCCCGCCGGCGCTGACCATCTTTCTGAGGCTGACACAGGGTAAGAGTTCCCAGTGGGTGGGAACTCTTACTTTCTGTCAGCCTCAGAAAGATGGTCCGCGCCACGCGCCAGCAGGAGCCTCAGCCGCGGATCTCACTTGCAGCACCAGCATACCTGCTCCATCCAAGCTTTCTCACACGCGCCAGTCCAGCCAGCCAATGAAATGTATTCTCTATATACGCCAGCCAATGAGGACCATATAGCAAATACATTTCATTGGCTGGCTGGACTGGCACATGTTGCTCCATTCTGGGACTCTTTCTTGTCCCGGTGGAGGATGACCCAGAACGCGGGACATAGACCCCCAATAAGGGACAGTCCCGGGCATTCCGGGATGTGTGGTCACCCTAGGGATGGTGCCATTTTATAACTTAGCGCCATTTTAAACAACCAGTCCGATGTTGAGCTATGCACCTGTTCACCACAGGTGAAGAGTAACATAGGAATATCCTATGGCTACTAGCAAACATAGTAGTGTTATAACATTAACGCCTTAAATGCTGTATCTGCCGGATTTCAATATTAACTCCTTAGATGCTGTATCTGTAGCACAATATAACAAACTGTGCTGCAACATAGACAAAAGCCATGTTTTGAGGTAAAAAAATGAATGGGTCTGGGGTAGTAAGATGTAATGTGAAAGGTCCACTTTAAATTTACTTTACTGGATGTTGTGTGCTCACAGTAATGCTTGCACAATATTAAGAGCTTACACCTAAAATATTTTAGGAGATTTCACATCATTCTTCACCAATGCTGAGTTTTCAAACTTGGTTTCACTCACTGATAAGAATATACTATGTGACCTAAATCATCAGGGAGAAAGAGATCCATAAGGTCTTAAACCAGCTTGAATGACAGTCAGAAGTTCTCCTTCAATGGGCACAAAAGAAAACATTAGCTATTAAACGCTGAATGATTTATAGCATGAAACCTACATCTGGGGTTTCTCTTGTGCAGAGAAGATTCCCCTGACGTTTCCGTGCTGGAGCGTCTGAGGGACAAACCAGACTGATGGGAATATGGAAATTTCTTCTCTGCAATGTTACATGTGAGCAAAAAAAAGAGAAAAGAAAAAAAATATGCAACTAAGCAGCAAGTGAGATTACTCCATCCCCAGGAATAAACTGGCAAGTTTTATTCATTTTCAGTACACGTTTGTCGCTAATCTTGTTTTGTAGTCTCCTTAAAGGGATAGTAATGTTTCACAAAAAAAGCAGCTCCAATTATTCTTCATAGTATTTGGACCATGGAGAGTGTTATTTCAATACTGTGTGAGTTGTAGTTTAAGAGTAATTGAATGATAAAATAGCCCCCTTTTACCTAGTGTAAGCCACCTCCCCTCAGATGTGGAATCTGGTCTCTTGACCAGACAGGTAACAGCACGGAAATGTCAGGGGATCATAAGGAAAACCCTGTCCCCCATGACAGATTTTTCAGGTTTTTCCTTATATTCAATGAAGATTGTCCCTTACTGCGATCCATCCGGACAGTCTTGCTGCTCTGAGGTGAGCGAAGGGGTGGAAGGGGATAATTTATCATTCAATTACTTTGGAACTACAACTCTGACAGTACTGAAATAACACTCTCCATAGCCCAAATACTATGAAGATTAATCGAAGCTGCTTTTTTTTTTTTTTTTTTAAACACTACTATCCCTTTAAATATTAGGGTATCCTAGAAATGGGCTCCTGCTATACATTTGCTTAGGGAGAATCAACCAAACCTCAATGATAAGGCTCACCAAGGTTTGAGATATAAGACATATCGTTCTTCATGTGTTTTTAATGCCTACAAAATAAAATAAAGATAAAACGAAGTATTACTATCCCTTTAAATGCTTCTCAATACCTTTAGCATTCAACGGATTAAATATGGGAGTTTGATGAATTTTAATTTCTCTTCGGTGGGTTATTTGCTGTGCATCTCTCTTTAGCTGTCTGCGTATAGAGCCCAGTGTGCTGCATATCCCTCTGGCACTGAAACAGTTAATGACTTCTTTCTTTTTTTTTTTTTTTTTTTTTTTATTAATTACATTTTTTTTACACCATTTCACATTAATGACCCTGTCCTACTTCACACGTGTGATATTTCTCTAGTTGCACACGGTACCAGCTTTTAATTAATTTCTGGATAATTATCCATGTCCTTTACTGCAGAGTTCCTTTACATTTCCTCGGTGAGTAGAGTCTTATTCTTCTGCTGTTGTTTATGGGAAAATGCGACCCTGAGCTAGGCAGGCTGCTAGATGAAAAGAAATTCAATCTTTCATACCTGAACCCATCATTCATTTCCCACAGTGCAATTCACATCTATATTATTTATTGATGAAATGTCAAATACTTTGCACCTTGCTATACAATTAGGGAGTAATCATCACAGACACAAATTATTTACACTTGAAAAAATATTTCACACTTAGAAATAATTACTGGATGAGAATGTAAAATATAGAATGCATGCCCCCATTTAAAGAGATGTCATCACCAGAAAATAAAACCAGTTCAGATCAATTTAAAGAGATAGTAAAACTTAATAGTGAAAAATATATATATTACAGGGTTGATTCTGCTGAGTAAAACAAATGTGCTCCCACTTTTCAAAAGTTATTGCAACACAAAATTGCATTTTTGGGGTAGTATTTCCATGGTCTAAAATTTTAAAGGGATAGTAATACTTCATTTTATTTTATTTTGTAGGCATTAAAAAACACGAAGAACAGTATAAGTCTTATCTCTCAAACCTTTATGGTTTGAGAGATATTCACAAGCAAAGTTTCCCTCCCGCCCCTTTTACCTAGTGTAAGCCATCTCTTGACAAGTTTTTCAGGTTTTTCCCTTATCTTAATTGAAGATTGTCCCTCTCTGCAATCTACCTGGGCACCTCCCTTCAGATCTGGCTGAACAGTGTTACATCAGTAAAAGGGGTGGGAGGGGGATACTTTGTCATTGAATTACTCTTGAACTACAACTCTGACAGTATTGAAATAACACTCTCCAAAGTCCAAATACTATGATGATTAATTAGAGCTGCTTTTATTATGAAACATTACTATCCCTTTAAAGTGGCGTGGTTGCTATAGCAGTTTATGGAGGAGTATGATCAATTAACCGGGGGTGGAGATTCATTAAGCGGTGATAAAGAGATGATAAAGAGGAGATGACTTCTCCAGTTTATCACTTATCCAATTCCTATGTTACTCTCTAGAGCCTATGCACTAAGAGTTCTTCTTAGTGAATCTCCCCCCATTGTTCATAGCAACAGCACCACCATAAACTTTCAGATCATGGGTGCAAGTTTGAACTGCAGTAACATTTGAACACATCATCACTCAGCAACAAAGGTACCTTTGTTCTACTTAACAGGTTTAATCCTACAATAAATATTTCCATATTAAGCATTGTTTCCCATTAAAAGACCTTATAATGTCCCTACTTTCCTTAAAGAAGAACTAACACATCATAATACTAACATTCCCATCCACTCATAATTGGTTCATAGTGGTCATTAGGATTTTCTACTCATGTTAAAGGAAAATGAGCTTCTCCTAATGATAACACCCACTTACATTACTGTGGCCAGAAAGTCAAGAGGGGAACTTCATTTTCTTGTCTGCATCTCAGGAGAACTAAACCTTCCATTTAACTTAATATGACCGAAAAATCCACATGCCCTCTATGAATTTTGGCCTTGTGCCGTAGTTCAAAAGGTAACATCTTCAATCACTACTAGATGTGATGTCCATGGAGGAGGACATTACAGTTGCCAGAAGGACCACATGACACAAATTCTGCTCAATGCACATGTTAATCTTAACCACTTTGTGGACCAGTGAGGTTTGCATTGCATTGAGAAGAAACACGTTGCACTCGTCTTTGGTGTTTAAAGGGTTAAGAAGGCTCATGACTGAAAATCTTACGCATGTACGCAGGCCTGGATTTCCCAATAGACAGAGTAGGCAACTGCCTAGCACTCCAAATTTTGAGGGGCACCTCAGTTGTGCTGGCCACTCCCACATTCTGAATTGTGGGTGTGGCCAGATAAATCTCAGTGTCCCTGCACCAGTTCTATATCCATTTACAGGAAATTATTTAACCCCTTGAATGCCAGCGAGATCTTGCAATGCATTGGAGAGCTCTCTAGCAACCTAGGGATTAAAGCCATTTCTTCAATTTTTCTTGTTATAGACCAGGGGTATTTTCTGTGCTAGGAAACAGTGGAAGGGTCTGGGGGTGGAGTCATGTGAGGAATGTGGGTGTGACCATGTGTGGAGATAAGGGTGCTTAGAATGCATTGCTAGGGGCACCTGGTATTTAAAGGAGCAGTAAACTTTTTTTGTAGGGATTTTCCTACTGAGTAAAATAAGTGTGCTCCCACTGCCAAGAGATTTATATTTCCAGAGTTATTACGGTTTAAACCCATGTATTTTACATTAGTAGTGCCCTCTAGTGGTCAAGTTCTAATTAGCTTTTCTGTTAGAGTCTAATGGAGAGGAAAGTCAGTGACTTATAGGTCTCCATAGAATGTGATAGAAACTACCAGTCACTTCCTGTCAGAACTATCAGAAAGTAAACACAGTAAATTCACTTCCTGATTATTTGAACTGCTACACATCCTATATAATAATTCGCTAAATGTGTGTTTGTCAGAAGCCGTCATGCACAGTAGAGACGGCTGAGCGCGCTGCAGTCATGCACACTACAGACTGCCCGCGCCATAGCTGATAACGGAGCAGGGCTCCGAATTCAGACCGTAGTCCTCTCTGCGGACTGTATCAGCCGCGACGTTGGCAGTCTCTACTGTGCATGACTGCACCACGGCCGTTGCTGGGTGGCACTGTGTACACAGGCTCTTCAACTAGTTTTGAAAAAAACATCTGACAGCAGTGGGAGAGACCTTGTTTTATTCAGCAGGAAAAGCTCTATGAAATAGGTGTTTTCATAAAAAAAGTTTACTGCTCCTTTATCCACTTAAGGATCAGCCGCGCACGCACGGTGCGGTCACTTAAGGACCACGGAGCATTTTTTATTTTTTTTAATAATTCGATTCCGGACTCCCCGAATGGTGTGCATCTGCGTGGGGAGCCCGGAATTCCATGACGTACATGTACGTCCTTGGTCCTTTAGGGACCACAATCTCATGACATACATGTACGTCCTTGGTCCTTTAGGGACCACAATCTCATGACGTACATGTACGTCATGGGTTTTAAGGGGTTAAATCCAGCCCTGCATGTATATATGCATGTACATATGCATGTATGTGTCTTTATTTATATAGCGGTATACATGTACACAGCACTTTACAGAAATAGTAATAGTACAATACAAAAATACAGGACAGGGTAAAGAACATCAGTCTAAAGTGCGATCATTGCATTATTAGTGGGGAAGAAAGTGCATCAAAGGGAATCATACATTGAGAAGGGGGCTCTGCCCCAAGGAGCTTACAATCTAATTCATATTATCTCTTGATCAAAGAAACAAGGGTAAAATTCATATGGACCTTTAGGATTATCTGCCCATAGTAAGGTTAGTGTGTGTATGGGCGGGGGGAGATATTATTAGGAGGTGTTATTTTGTGTTAAATTAGGCAGAAAAGCTTAAAGGGGAACTACCACCCGACAGTCTTTACCTTCACTAAGTCCCCATCTGACGACTAGATGCTTAGTAGCGCTAGTCGCCACAATAATTACCTTATTTAATAGATTTCTCCTCTCTTCCATGGGTGACAGGCAGGACAGAGTGCGGACATCTTGCCATTGTGACTTCCGCACGCCTGCGCTGTCAGTCCGCTTGGACGTCACAATGGCAAGATGTCCGCGCTCCATCCTGCCTGTCACCCATGGAAGAGAGCAGAAATCTATTACATAAGGTAATTATTCTGGCGACTAGCGCTACTAAGCATCTAGTCACCAGATGGGGACTTAGTGAAGGTAAAGACTGTGTGGGGTGGTAGTTCCCCTTTAATGATCACTACAAATCAGTTCTGTTTAGACTGGTTCACCTAAATGAATATTAAATTATTATCTTGGAGGACAGTTTGGAGGAGCAGATTTGGAAATAAATCTCAAGAAAAAAGGTCATAGACAGAAACACAGTGATTCCTTATGTTTGGATTCCATACATCTCAACATTTCAAATTGCTAAAGAGGGACAATTTTGTTTTAGGTGGTGTTTCTGGGTGGCGTGGCTGGTGGGCAGGAATTTTGAACTTACTTCATGACCTATTGACAGAGCTTTATTTCACTGAATAAATGATTTAGAACTAGTCCAAAGTATTTAATTTACACAGATTAATTTATAAACATATAGTGAAGATTAACAAAACATTTAGTATTGCTGTGGAGCAATGTGAAAGTTTAATCAGTGCCCTCTGGTGCAGTTAGTATTTTTCAGAATATCTCCTCTTTCTCTTCTGTGTATGACCTTATATAAATAAGTGGTTCTTCATTTGTCTTCAGCAAACTGTTTGTGGGCTTCCTTGTGCATCATCTTTAGAAGAGGCTTCCTTCTGGGATGACAGCCATGCAGACCAATTTGATGCAGTGTGCGGCGTATGGTCTGAGCACTGACAGGCCCCCACCCCTTAAACCTCTGCAGCAATGCTGGCAGCACTCATACGTCTATTTCCCAAAGACAAACTCTGGATATGACACTGAACACGTGCACTCAACTTTTTTGGTCGACCATGGCGAGGCCTGTTCTGAGTGGAACCTGATCTGTGAAACCGCTGTATGGTCTTGCCCACCGTGCTGCAGCTCAGTTTCAGGGTCTTGGCAATCTTCTTATAGCCTAGGCCATCTTTATGTAGAGCAACAATTCTTTTTTTCAGATCCTCAGAGAGTTCTTTGCCATGAGGTGCCATGTTGAACTTCCAGTGACCAGTATGAGAGAGTGTGAGAGCGATAACCCCAAATTTAACACACCTGCTCCCCATTCACACCTGAGACCTTGTAACACTAACGAGTCACATGACACCAGGGAGGGAAAATGGCTAATTGGGCCTAATTTTTATATTAACACTTAGGGGTGTATTCACTTTTGTTGCCAGGGTTTAGACATTAATGGCTGTGTGTTGAGTTATTTTGAGGGGGACAGCAAATTTACACTGTTATACAGGCTGTACACTCACTACTTTACATTGTAGCAGAGTGTCATTTCTTCAGTGTTGTCACATGAAAGATAAAATAAAAATATTTACAAAAATGTGAGGGGTGTACTCACTTATGTGAGATACTGTATATATAGATATACTAGTTGAAGAGCCTGATACACGGGCCACAGTGCCACAGCCAGCCAATCACGGGGCAGTCATGCACAGTAGAGACTGCCCACACCGCGGCTGATACAGAGTGGGACGCTCGTTCAGAGCGCCCAGCTCTGCATCAGCCTCGTCACAGCCAGTCTCTACTGCACATGACTGTGTCATTACAAACTTTCTAACAAATTATTATATAAGATGTGTCTGTTGTGAGAACTATGTAAGACTGCATTTTATCTGGATAAGGAAATGGGGAGACTGGATGGCCTTTGTTTGTGTCTGCTATCAGGATCTAGGTTTCTATGGATTCAATTGTAAGATTTTATTTTATTTTTTCTCACTTTTACTTAGTGAAGTGGCCCCTTTCATACAGGTCAGTTTGTAGTAGACACAAAGGCACATTAACTCCTTAACGCCCATACGTTAAGCTATGTGTTCCGTATCCCTCTGGTACTCAAAGAGTTAATGCATCATGCAAAGTATAATGTAACAATAACCCACGGGATGCTACAAAAATCTCCAGTGAATTGCCTTGTATCAGCCTTTCAAGTACACAGGTGGAACGTGTCACTGGTAAACAGATTCAGTCAATTAGCATTCTTCAGGTTGGTCCGTTGTGGTGTTCGCTGTGCGGCTACTCAGATCATTCATTCTTAACGAACTGAATGGGATTAAATGTAAAAGAGTGTGATGAGTTACAGGACCCAGAGTGTCAGACGCCACCCACGGAGCGTTCATTCACAGAATCAATCTCCCGCTCACGTGATTATCTACTCTGGAGCTGTTGATGTTTCCCAGGCTGTGGAATTTGGAGTTTTATGTATCAAAGCAATCCTGAAGCAAACCAACTTTACTACAGGGAACAGATTTAAATGGGACTTTTAACCTCCTGAATGCTAGAGAGGTCTCCAATGCATTGCTTTTTTACACTGGAACACAGTGAAGGGGAGTGTGGTGTTGCAGGAGGTGAAGGGGTCTGCTATCACCTTGTATAGTGGAATGGAGAGGCGTGCAGGGTGGCAGGATATGAAGGGAACTGCTGGGACACTAGTAGAGTGGAGTGGGGAGGAGCATGGTGTAGTGAGAGGTGAAAGAGAATGCTGGGACACTTGTAGAGTGGAACGGGGAGGAGTGTGGGGTGGTGGGATTTGAAGGGGACTACTGGGAACCTTGTGGGGAGGAGTGCGGGGTAGCGGCATATGAAGAGGGCTGCTGGGACACTTGTAGAGTGGAGAGGGGAGGAGTGTGGGGTGGTGGGATATGAAGGGGACTAATGGGACTCTTGTGGAGTGCAGCAAAACAAGTGTGTGTTAGCAGGATTTAAAGGAGACTGCTGGGATATTTGTGGGGTGGAGTGGGGAGACTTGTGGTGTGGCAGAAGAGGAGGAATTCCCTGGCATGAACAAGTCCATGCAGGGAATTACAAAATGCGTGAGAATGAATGGGTAATGACATCTATCTATCTATCTATCTATCTATCTATCTATCTATCTATCTATCTATCTGTCTATCTGGTCCTCCATGCTTCTTTTGTCCAACCTCCTGCAATGGCTGAAGCTATCAATGGCAACCTAGTTCTTACTGGCTGTGTAGGAGGGTATGACATCACAGCAATCTACAGGAATCATTAGCTGCCTATTCTCCACAGCATCATATCTGGCCATGAGAAACCAGATATATATAGATATACACAAACACAAAATGAATCAGTATTGCAGTATGTGATAATACCTTTTGTATTGGACTAACATTCAATTTTCTGGTTGAGCTTGCGAGAGCAACAACCTCCTTTTATCAAGTAAAAAGCAAAACTAATCATCAAAGAGAAACATCCAAGTCAGATGAGAGAGACAATACATGGGTTAAGAAAACATAAGCTGATAAGCTACAGATCACACCAGTTTAAGGATCGTACATTCCCTTGGTCTGTGTAAAAAGATTGTGGAGAAGGGGGTGGATGACAGGCAAAGAGATAGATAAATCCATTATCCACAAACAAAGGTTAAAAAAAGAATTACATGAGGAAGATCAGTCAATATGAACTGGATGAAAATAAAAGAAATGTTATATAGAGTTTTGGTAATGTGAGAGGAATCCCAATTTCTTATTTTCTCGCTCATTTTACACTTTATGGCCTAGATTTAAAGGCAGCCGTTAAACCATCCGCTAAGTAAAAAAGGCACATCGGCCGCAAAGAACACATGGTTTACGGCAGATTCAAAGGTAAGCGTTCAAGAATAGCTATCGGGCGTAGGCACTACAAAAACACGTTAAACAAAAACCAGCGTCGCACCTGATTTTGCATCACCGTGCGTCCCAAACACCCGTTAAAACACAACTTAACTCAAAATGTTACATTACGGTTGCCGTTGTCTAGCAACCCTGATAGATGCACAAACAAAATTCAAACCTACAGCCAATCCCAAGGCCCCAAAGTATCAAAAATGTTCAAATACACCTATATATACCTCAAAATAACGGTTACACCCTGTCTGTGTTTCGAGTTTCAGCAAGCTAGAGCACAGGACCCAGGAGTGGAGGATAGCATTTAGAGAGAGAGAGAGAGATAGAGAGAGAAGCATACAGAGGAGTAAGGTAGAAGGATTTTGGAGAGGAGAGAGTTACATTTAAATAGACACATAGCACACTTTTGCACATAGCACATACATCCATACAAACACATACACATACATACACATAGTCTTTTTTTTTTCATCACACCTTACACATTTTAAACTTTATTTTTACAGTGTGAATCCGTGAGTGAAAGTGTTGACAGAGAGTGAGTGGGATCGAGTGTGTCTGTGAGGGCGTGTGAGAGTGCCTGGGTGTGACTGGGTGAATGATGGCCAGGAGAGGAGGACAGGAGAGAGGGATGGGGAGACTAGTGGAGGAGGAGGAGGAGGAAGGTCAGGAGGGGATCCCTCAGCAGAGCAGGGGTGGGAGAGGGAGATACGCAGGGCGGAGGGGGACCAGGCCCACAAGAACAGGCACACAAAGAAGAAGAGGGACAGATCCTGCAGTGGGACGAGGGGTAGTGCCTGGGGACCACCACACACAGGCAGGGGCAGAGCAGGCAGGGCACTCCGGGTCTGACTCCTCGCATGCCGGAGCTGAGGGGGACAGGCTCAGGGATCCCCGATATACCGAGGAAGAAAACATGGCCCTCGTGGAGGCTGTGCTGGAGAGGGAGAGTGTCCTCTTCCCGGGGGACAGACTCCCTGGCCTGTCTGCGAGGAGGAGAGCTGCCTGGAGTCAAATCTGCAGCAGAGTTAATGCGGTGGCCACCTGCAGACGGGATGTGGACTCAATAAAGAAGAGATGGGGCGACTGCAAAAGGCAGGTGAAGAGGAAGATGGGGGATGCCGCCCTGCACGCCAGAGCCACCGGAGGTGGGCCACCTGTCCCCATCACCTTCAGCGCATGGGAGGAGAGGCTGCGGCAGACACTGTCGTCTACCCTCATTGAGGGGGTCCCTGGAGGATCAGACACTGGGGAGGAGAGGAGCCTCCACACCACCGGTAAGTGCATCACCCCAAAACCACACACCACCCCAAACCACACACCCATCACAAACAAGCACTCACATCCCAACATCTGCTCTTCATTCAACCACACAATTGCACCAACACAGCACCCTGAGGGTTTAAACAGGGATCAAGACAAGGACAAATGTCAATGTTCAACAAGGCCAAAACCTGTCCAACTCCCTGGTTAACCCTCATGTTGCTGTGCTCATCACACACAATACACACAAACCATGCTCAGTAAAGTGTTGTATGTCAAACATCACAATTGTTGTCACACAGTGTTACCCATGTTCACACAGGGAATCCAGCACATAACCCCATGAGTGCGAGAGGGATCATCAATGCATCGATCAACAATGCTTTGGCAACCCCTCTGGTACTCAAAGGGTTAACCATACAACAAACACATGTCGATAGGTTAACAATTACATGACACATAGGGGACATTCACTAAGCGGTGAAAAAGAGCTGATGTAGTGAATTTGACACTTGCATACCCTCACTTTACCAATTACAATGTTAGTCTATGGAGAACATCCAATAACAGGATTCAAGCTGCACAGGCCCCATTGTGTGGACTCCATAGAAAACATTGCAGATGGTGAAATGAGGTCAGCGGAGAAGTCAGCATCATAATCAGTTCATCAGGTCCACTTAACCGCTTACTGAATCACCAACAGGATGGATCAGGTCACAAATCACAGTGCCACTGAGAATAAATGCTTGTATGTGCAACACACAGGCCAAAAACAATCACACATAAGTAAAGGTGAAAAAGTTGGCCTTGGTGTTGTGTATGCAATCATTTACTCTAACTTCAATTTACATAGCTCACATTTGATTCACATATAGATCCTCAGGAGTGCTGATGCCATGGATGGATGGTACACCAGACACTATTTGCAGGATACATATGGGAACCAAATATGAACCATTGAGGTTTGGTCAATAACAGGCCAGGGATTATGGATATCTATGATCGGGTCTGGCTGCCTCACACAGAAGGATGGATGGGCTGATCCAGGAAAAAAAAGGCCTCAATCAATGATATCCTTCAATACTGGCTTGATTGTTGCCCCTCAGGATTCAACTTGAACAGACCTCATGGACAGAATCCTGTAATGTACATCAATCCCTGATTGCCACGGTGGTATCCCATGCATCACAATGCTATGCATAGGATACCATCATGACAACCAGAGAGGGACATGTCTAATCTGACAAAATCCAGCACTGTACGGGATGAACTGATAACATAGGGATGAATACTACTTGAATCACACTGCAGATCTATTCAAAAAAGATATGTACAGAAAGAAAAACAACCAGATTTGTATGTGGATATGTCCCTTTCAAATGGGTACAAATAGGTCCCAACAAGATGTAATCCCAGAGTTCGGTTCAGTACGTGTGATTGTCCAACTGCCCATATATGTGCACCCTCAACAAAATAACTCATATTGATATCATCATCAGAGTACATATACCCAGTATATTACACCTACTTGGATGGGTATCACTTGTATCTATTAAAGTTCATTTGTGATGGCTGTACATATATAGGCAGTTAGACAATCACATGTTCTGAACAGATCTCTGGGTTCATATCTATCAAGGATATGTTTGTACCCGTATGAAAGGTACATATACACACATATCAGACCATATTCCTCACTGTGTACCTTGGCATGGCAATGGTTAATTTCACTTGATGTAACCTTGCAGGCATCATAAAGAGATGTTTAGAAAGATGTTACTGTATGTGACAGCTGGAGATGTCAGTCATATGACCACACGGAGGCTCTTCAGCAGACCCAAAATTGAAACAATTGGAGATGGATCCATCATTGACATGGTCCACAGAGCGTGCTTACAAACCAGGAACACTTAGTAGACAATGGCAAAGATGTAGTTATCTCCAAATGGGTCAATGTGGAGTCTGCTGAAGAGCCTCCGTGTGGTCAAATGACTGACATCCCCAGCTGTCACATACAGCAACATCTTTCTAAACATCTCTCTATGATGCCTGCAATGTTACATCAAGGTGAAATTAACCATTGCTATCCCGTTAAAGAGATAGTAATACCTAAAATGTGAAAGGAAAAATACATGTCATAGGATTGATCCACCGGGTAATGCAAGGGAATCCCCACTACTGAAAGGTGTTTCATCACAAGAGTATAACAGCTCAAAGTTGAATATTCCAGGGACAATATCTCTGTGGCCTGAAAATGTACTATGCCAATGTTGCCAGACCATCCTCTGGCTAGCTTTGGTCCAGGGAGCAGATATCCACAAAGGATGATGTGGCAACAGCGCAAATGTACAATTTCAGGCCACTGGGATGTGGCACCAAAGGAATTCATCTCTGAGCTGCAATACATGTAGAATACAACACCCATCACCAGTAGGAGTACCGTTGTTTCACACAGGGGGATACACCATACAACATATATGTTCCTTTACACATTTCAAGTATTAATATCAATTTGACACCATCATGGCTAAGTTTACTGATCACACAATCTCAATCCTCCACACAGGTTATGTGTCTCCAGCACATCAGGAGCCCATGGAGGAGGCCACCTCACCACCCAGTGAGGAGTATTTGGAGGAGGGGACCAGCCAGTGGGCACCGTACCCAACGACATCCACACCTCTTGGCCAGCTGGATGCACCAACCCTGCCTGCACCAACTCTGCCTGCATCAACTCTGCCTGCACCAACCCTGCCTGCACCAACTCTGCCTGCACCAACCCTGCCTGCATCAACTCTGCCTGCACCAACTCTGCCTGCACCAACTCTGCCTGCACCAACTCTGCCTGCACCGACTTATTACAGTGACTGGATGCCCCCCACCACCTCCAGGAGCTATTATCCCCCAGCAGCAGCAGCAGCACCACCACCACCAGGGAGGCAATGGCTGCCCGGTGATGTGGCCACCACCCAATACGGGCCATACCCACAGATTGACCTACCCTCCTGGATGGCTCCCCAGCATGGCCCCAGGTATGATCCTAGGTGGGGGCCAAGCACATACCAGTGGCCAAGGTTTGACCCTTGGCCACTCGACTACCAACACCTGGGCCTGCTTGGGGAGCCCCAACAGCCTATGCGAAGGGACGTGTTTACCCCACCACCTCCACCAGCACAGACATCGGTGGGCAGCAGTGGGTCAATTGATGTGGTGGGCACATACCCATCTGCAGCACAACCAGCACCAGCAGAGGAGGACACAGCAGCAGCAGAGGAGGACACAGCAGCAGCAGAGGAGGACACAGCACCAGCAGAGGAGGATACAGCACCAGCAGAGGAGGATACAGCACCAGCAGAGGAGGACACAGCAGCAGCTGATTCACCAGGCACAAGCATCACCAGCAGTGAACGGCCCACGGGGATGGAAGCTGAGTGTATGGCTCTGCAAAGGAGACTACTCAGGTCAAGCCTCCGCACCAATGACAACATCACCAGGAGCCGTAGGGAATCCCGTATAAACACTAACAGGATAGAGGCAAGGATCCATGCCCTGGAGTCGGAGGTCATGAGGATCAACACTCAACTCCATCAGCTACACACGGGGGTGATGGACCTGCTTGCACAGCTACTGGTGGAGTTGAGAGAGCTGAACCGCAGGGAGGACTTACGTTTGGAGAGGGAAAACCTGCGCTCCACAGAGGGATCCACTGCCCCCACCACCCCCTCTAATGTGACCCCCGAAGCCACACCTAGGGGGCAAAGGGTGACCAGGAGATCATCCAGGTTATCCACTTCTGCCACACAGTCTAAGCCCCCCCCCCAAGAAAAAAAAATAAAATGCCCAACATGTTAAATTTCCCCTGAATAAAGTAACATTGTGCTTTTGAATCCTGTCTGATCTGCTTTGAATTTGGTCATAGATTTGGGTGGCAGAGTTGTCTCCAATGCATTGCCAAACAATTCAGTGAATACAACTCCTGCCTAGGTAAGATGTTTGTGGGATGTTACAACATGGGTTCACACACACATCGTTGTACAAATTCAACTGTAAAAACATCCCTGTTGCCATATTACACAACTGTGTTATATGGCAATGTTGTGTGTTGATTTTGCATAACAAAACATTCCCCTTAGCCCAACATTTGGTACAACATTGAACATTCATCTACATCATATGTTGTGTTTAACCCTTTGATAGCCAGAGTGGTAGGCAACGCATTGCAAAGAAATGCGTTGGGTACCACTCTGGCACTCAGAGGGTTAAGGGGATAACCAAACAAACGGCTTAGCGGTGAGATAACAAGCAGGACAGATAAATGGGACATGTATCCATATTGTCTTGGATTCACACACTCATTGTGCAACAGACTGACTGGGGAAGCCAATGTTTTCAACCTAGGATTTCAATGTGTAGCACACACATTGATATCCTGGGGTGAGCATTGGGGCCTCCAGTAAGTTGACTTGTTGTTTTTTCTAAGGGTGTAACAGAGTTCCCCAGTGAAAACACTTGTCCACTTGGTCATGTACTGTGATATGTCCCAGTGGAGCAATATCACTGAACATTGATTATACTGAGCAACACATTAACTGTGGACAGGAATTCACTGTGGAAGTATGTCCCCTTTATCACCTCTTTATCACTCCCACAACACATTAGTGTATCACTGCCACCATCTGTTAGCGTGAATACATCACTGAGTCCACTCACTTGCAAACAAGTGGTGGAGTCCTGTGATATGGGTGATGCCTTTCCATGTATGGGGATACTCTACCCTGGGTGTGGTAACGCATTGACAACTGTGTTCTCAAATATATCCTCCTACAGACACAGATAGAATGGTGATGGTTCATCTTTATTGTGTCTCAAAGTACATTAAGATGTACATGTGTTTTTTGTGTATTGCCTATATGCATTGAACACCTGTATGAGAACACTAAATGTACTTTGAAACAAAAAAATAGTACTTTAGTAACACTGCTGCCCAGCTCATGTGTTGTCCACAAGGTTTGACAACTCTGTAGCTGAGCATCCTAACTGTACAGGTTATAAAACTCAGGAATTAGTGTTTTCTGTGTCTATATGAAAATGATCCAGTAGAGGTTTGTGTGAACCTCAGGTCAAACTTTGCATCACCAACAACATCAACATAAACAGCAAGGGGTGATCTCCATGAAGGTGATGTCAAGACATAAATCCAGTCACATAGAAGAACTTCAGTTCAAGGATGGATCATGTTACGGATGCCTGTGGAAGAAGAGGACAGGATTTGGAGCAGTTGACTTGAACTGATCATCAAGCAACAACAATTTAGTCTTTTTGATCCCCTCAATTTTCACAGTTACAGGTGAGTACACAAACCATTGCTTGACAATGTGTTGTGTACTCATCTGTAACCAATTATGTGGAGAACTAAGGACATGTGCCCCAGCCCTATGGATATGTGCCCCTGACATGGATACACACATCAACAAGTGTTCTGAGAGCTCCATGGAAGTAATGAATTTGGGCTGCCACTGTTAATGTGACAGTGGCAGCCCAATGTCATTTGTTCCATGGAACTGTTAGGACACATTTGTTGATGTGTGTATTCATGTCGGGGGCACATATGTCTGCACACTCACAGGTCAGCATGGTGTCCATGGTAATCTGATCTACGTCTCATGACCTCTACATTGTGTGCCCATACCACTGTACATCCACCCCTGTGCTGCTCTTCTCAGCTGTAGCACAGTACAGGTCCCATATTGAGTCCAATGGCCCTTTAACCCCCGATGTGACGGAGTATTATCCAATGCATAGCATTGGATAACACTCTTTCGCTACAAGGTTAGCATGGTTGCTCTGGCTATGCTCATGGCAAATCAAGTTAGCTGCTGTCAATCAAGCCCTGTAAGGCGATGAACATGGGTTATGTGTTGTACCTTGTTTCTCCTGAGGGTGTGCGTGATATCCTTGGGGTCTGTATGTCAACGTGGAGAGTGGAATGGAGGATGGTTTTTGAGTCCACACACACAATTTGCCACGTCCGCTGCCAGTGCAGTGCTGTGTCACTGTTCCTGTGGGGTGAGACAGAACAAAATGTGCAGTGTGGTTAGTGTCACAGGACTGATGGGGGACTTGCATGGATTGTTTGCATGCCTGTGTTATACTCACATGTAAAGTGTTCCGTGATGAGCCTGTCTCTGATCTGTGTCCCTCTCAGGGTCTCCTCAACGTGTCCGATGTCCATGGGCACTTCCTGTATGGGGGGGGCCTGGATGTGCTCCAGCAGCCTGGTGTCCACTGCGATGTTGTGCAGTATTGCGCACGCCACAATGATGTCGCACACCTTTCCAGGTGCATACTGCAGTGCTCCCCCCGAGTGGTCCAGACATCGGAATCTTGACTTGAGGAGGCCAAAGGTCCGCTCAATGGCATTCCTCGTTCTGCCATGAGCCTGGTTGTAGCTTTCCTGGGCATGTGTTCGAGGATTGGCCAGTGGGGTCAGTAGCCAGGACTTGCATCCATAGCCAGCATCACCTGTGTAATGTGAGTGACATGGTGAGACAGGGAGCACAGGTTGTGTGAATGATGTTTTGTGTGGTAGACGTAGTAGCTGTGGGTCAGGAGCATGCTAAGCAGCATTGTGTGTACGCCTGTGTATGTGATGTGATTTTGTATTGTGAACTCACCCAAAAGCCATCCCCCTGTAAAAGTTCCATTCTCGAAATCTCTGTGGACTGAGGAGTTTTGGAGAATGTATGAATCATGTGAGCTGCCAGGATACTTTGCACAGACATTCATTATCCTCATATGGCTGTCACACACCATCTGCACGTTGATGGAGTGAAAGTTCTTCCTGTTGATGAATATCTGTGCGTCACGTGCTGGGGCCTTAATTCGGACATGGGTGCAATCTATAGCACCCATGACCCTGGGCATGCCTCCCCTGGCGTAAAAGGCCTGCTTGACTTGTATCCAGTCCATGTCGGTGGTGGGGAAATGTATATAGGTACTGGCCTTGCTTTTGAGGGCTGGCAGGACCTGGGCCAGCACCCTGGAGAATGTGGCCTGTGACATGCCAGATGCGTAACCCTCTGTGGACTGGAAGGCCCCGCTTGCCATGAAGTGCATGGCACAGAGTAGTTTCTGCAGGCCAGTTAGGGCATGGTTGTAGATGTAGATGGGATCCACCTGCTCCTTGATGACCTCATACAAGGCAATGATGCTGTCAGGCCTCAACCTGTAGCGATCAATTACCTCATCATCGGTCATTCCAAAGAGGGTGACCCTTGGGCGGTATACCCTGGGCCTTGGTGGTCGTCTATACATCCTCTGCCCTCCAGGTGGGGATGGGCTCCTGTGTGGCTGCTGAGCCAGAGCCTCCTCACTTGCAACAGGTGGTGGCTGTTGATCAGGCATGCTTGGAGGTTGCTGATGTTCCCTAGCTCTCTCCCTTGCACGCCTTCTCTTCAGTCTTCGCAACAATATGTAACCCAACATACTGTTTGCTCTCTCTATCTGTCTCTCTCTCTCTCTCTCTACCTCTCTACCTCTCTCTCTCTCTCTCTCTCTCTCTCTCTCTCTCTCTCTCCCTGAGTGGAAAACAAGCCACAAGTGAGTGTGTTGAGTTGTCCCTTTAAGTACTTGCTAGGGCGTTGTGTGGGTGTGGTGATGAGGTGAGTGCTGACCAATGGTGAGTTGTTTTTGTCCAGGTAAGTGTTTGCAGGTGTGTGTGTGTTATAAGATGTGGTGTGTTGTGCTTGTTCTGTGTGTGCCATTTGCGGACATGCAGTTGTGGGGTGCAGGTGGCGTGTTGATGTTGCCCAGGTGAGCTTGTATTTGCAGGTGTTCGCTTTGTGTGATGACCCCCATTGTTCCGTGCCATGTTGTGTTGTTGTTTTTTTTGTGTGTCGTTGTCCCTGTGGTGTTGGTTGTTGTTGTGTGTATAGTGATTTGTGTTGTGTGTACATGTTTTTGTGTTGTTTTGGCATTGCACGGGTTAATTTTCCCATTTACATGGTGCGGTAAGCCTTTTGTGTATTTTCCTATGTAACGGGTGTTTTGTTTTGGCCGTTAAGTGTCTAACGGCTAAAAAAAGTGGGTCTTAACTTTTAGCCGTTAGGTGTGTCTTTTTTTCAGCCGTTATCAGTACCGCAAGCCTTTGAATAGCTCTGGGGTATGTTTTTCCATGCGTCTGAATGCACGTAAGTGTATCGGCCGTAAGGATTGTACAACTGCCGTTAGCTGTTCTTTAGACGGATCTTTGAATTGCAACATGTCACTTAACGCACCCGTTAGTGATTTTTTTTGCTAACGGCTGCCTTTAAATCTACCCCTATATGTTTATGAGCATTACTTCAATTTCAAAAGGGCAATAATACCTTCTACTAATAATAATCCCCCAATGCCTTACTATGGCCAGGAAATCCTAATGAACATTATCAGATTTGCCTTTGCGGCTTGATTCAAGAGAGATAACGTGTTCAATCATCCCAGGATGTCAGTCAGTTGAGGCGCACATGACAACTGACGTCAGTTTAGTTTTTTCGTCAAACTGAAACAAAGTGCAGGAGCCAAAGAAGGTTACGATGTGATGTTTGAGTTTAGTTGTCCTGCTACCAACTGTCATGTCCGCCTCCACGGATATGATATCCAGGATGGATTAAAGATGTCATGTCTAGAACAAAGACACAAGAACAAGATTCCTAGATGTTATTAGAAGTTCCTGGGCATAAGATAATTATTAGGAATTATTAGTGTTCTTTCAGTCGCTTGGAATTTTGTCACAAAACTGACCCATCAGCTGGAATGTAACCTGGAAGTATATGCCTCTCTCAGAGCCATAAAATGTGTGGGTTGTATGCACAGCACCCATGGACCCTCTGTCCAGTCTGATGTAGAGGTTCTATGTGGGTTGCATCATGAAGGACAAGAGACTGGGCTATGAGTATTACAGTTCAGTTTCTTCTTGTGAGAGAACCCTGGGGTCTCTTTTCAAAATACAATTCTTCTCCCTCATTGGTCAGCAGGGGTTCATAATGCAGTCCCCATTTCATTGGCAGTTCTGGTGATAGTTGCCCTTTAAAGGGATAGTAATGTGTACAATAAAGTAGATCTTCGAGTCTTCTATAGTGTAAACCTAACACAATGCTCTATGTTTAATAACTTACTTTGATGTAGTTCAAAAGATATTAAATGTAGAAAGATCCCCATCCCGTCCCAACTGGCCTACTTCCCTTAGAGCTGCAATCTGGTCCCGGGACCGGACGGATGCAGCGAGGGACAGTCTTCATTCAGTAAGTATACAGGAAAACCCTGTCCCCCCTTGACGAAGGAGGGCAGGATTTTCCTTTGCTTACTGAAGTTTGTCCCTCATCGCTCTCCATCCGGACCACAGTTGGCGGAAGTGTGACGTGGCCAGAAGGGGTGGGGGGGATCTTTCTACATTTAATGTCTTTTGAACTACATCAAAGTAAGTTACTAAACATAGTTGAATAGAGATCACTACATGCAGGGAACTGCAGATAAAATGTAAAAGTTAGATACATAGATATACCTTACTGCTGTATAAAGGATACATACACAGTTAAATTAATCAATTAAACTAATTGTCACTTACTTCTAATGAATTCATTTTGTGGAAGACACATTAGTCCAGTTTTAGTAATAGAAATATATGATACTGTTTTTATCTGGACTAACAGTTTATATTGTAAGACCCTTCCTGCTCAGTTACACAGTCTCATACCTCTCAAGTATGAGGCTGCGTTGCAATGTGTTGGATACCTCCTTGGCACTCATAGGGTTAGTACCCCAAACTTCTTGCTGATGCCCTGACCTCCAGCCATGCCCTCATCTGGTGTGACCACATTTCAATTCTGCCATTCGGGGACAATGCAGAGAGAGAAGCGTGCACCACAGAGTTCTAAACACTAGAGGTAGAACTGCCCAGTGACTTCTGTGACAGAAAGCAATGCCTGTGATGTATCATTAAACTACAACAATATTGCACTGCAGCCAGGGCTGGATTTACATCTCAGGAGCCTATAGTCTGTGCCTCCTCCTTCTACACAGAGCTGCAACTGCTGGAGATCCCGCGCGGTCTTCTCTTCAGTAATGCAGAGCGCTGGGAGATGATGTCATGGAGATGATGTCATCTCCCAGTGCTCTGTATTACTAAAGAGCCGACAAGGGAGCTCACAGCAGCTACAGGTCTGTGCCGAAGAAGGCACAGACGGAGACCTCACCATGTTGTTGTGGGCCATGGGCGCCAAGCAGGGGATCCGAATGACAGGCGCACCCCACAGAGGGGTGCGCCTGTAGGCAGATGCATACTCTGCCTAATTACAAATCCGGCCCTGACTGCAGCTCCTGTTTGATGTCAGGATCAAGGCTCAGCTCTCTCTCTAGTGTTTAGAGCTCTGTCTGGAAGCCATTTTTTGTAGCCCAGCAGAGGCATCACTTCTTGTCACAATAGTTTATGGTCTGTTCTCCTTCTGTTCTCTGGAGTCTTCCTTCAGGGACTTTGTATTGTCCCAGAAGGATGCTGCTCATTTAAATTCCAGGACTGTCTCGAGCAATCCATTACATGTGGTCACCCTACTCTCAGCATCACCACCTAAAACAGAAGTGTCCCTCTTTGTCCATCTGAAATATTGGGAGTTTTGTAGTCTGTTCAAACATCCAGGAGAAAAGAAGACGGAAAATAAATTGAAGGAACCCCAGTTTAAGTAGAACCCAAAGTCTAAATACGGTTCACCTTGGGTGTCAATCAAAAAGACTCGTTCAGTGCTGTGGATAATTGCCAGAGGTAACTGAAGAACAGATTAAAACTCATATGTTTATCAGTGATTCTAAAATATAAAAGACAAACACGTAAAGCCACAACTAGCGTATTGTGTGACTATTAACATCACAGTATAGTCCTCCGATCCTCAGGTCAGAACAGACCTTCAATAATACTAATGCAGGATATAGTATATATCATATGCTCCGATTATTTAGTGATATATTATACTTTCATACTATCATACTTTCTG
Source organism: Rhinophrynus dorsalis (assembly GCA_037306005.1). Taxonomy (NCBI): domain Eukaryota; kingdom Metazoa; phylum Chordata; class Amphibia; order Anura; family Rhinophrynidae; genus Rhinophrynus; species Rhinophrynus dorsalis. The sequence continues at coordinate 51,199,067 of CM074722.1, forward strand.
CTATGAAAGTATAATATATCACTAAATAATCATAGCATACAAAATAATAGTAATATAGGATATTTTATATATATATATATATATATATATATATATATATATTGTATCACCACCTTATCATCTCTTTATCACGCCGTAGTGCATCGCCCCCCCCTCCCTTGTGTGCTAGGAGTCTTCAGAGCATTGGGCTTTTTCCAGGAGCTACTGACAATGTTAAACTATTTCCTTTTTTGTTAATTGGACCAAACGGTAAACGTAATGAGGCTGATGTTCTGAGATGAACTGCGGTAATTCTGGAACAAACCAACTGCACCATAAGGGACAAAAAAATGCCCCGGATTCACACTGATTTAAAGGGATAGTAATACTTCATTTTTTTTCTTTATTTTATTTTGTAGGCATTAAAAAAACATGAAAAACGATATAAGTCTTATCTCTCAAACCTTTATGGTTTGATAGATATTCTCAAGCAAAGTTTCCCCTCCTGCCCCTTTTACCTAGTGTAAGCCATCTCTTCTCAGATGTGGAATGCAGTCCATAGACCAGACAGATAACAGCAGGGGACAATCTTCTTACTATGAGAACAATGAAAGCCCTGCCCCCTTAACAAGTTTTTCAGGTTTTTCCCTTATCTTAATTGAAGATTGTCTCTCTGCAGTCTACCTGGGCACCTCCCTTCTGATCTGGCTGAACAGTGTTACATAAGTAAAAGGGGTGGGAGGGGGATACTTTATTATTAAATTACTCTTGAACTACAACTCTGACAAAATTGAAATAACACTCTCCAAAGTCCAAATACTATGATGATTAATTAGAGCTGCTTTTATTATGAAACATTACTATCCCTTTAAAAGGAGCTTTTAATCTATTGACTGCAAGAGAAGTCTCCCATGTTATGTGAAGCAAGGCATTAAAAGTCTCATTGAAATCAAAGGGACTTTTTTATTTGTCTATAGTACAGCTAGTTTAACCCTTAATTCCTCCAGTTTGACTTGGTATATCAGCCTCAGTGAATGGCCCTTTGGAGGACTCAATGCGTACATGTTCTGCACTGGGGAGAAATCAGTGGGTTAACTGTTTGAGTGCCATAGGGTTACCCCTTTGGCATTCAAAGGGTTAAAGAAGGTTTTCTACAGTATCAATAAAAAGCTACCAGTAGTAAGTACTGGGAAATTGTATAATTGCACATTTAATCTCTAACAATAATACTCTGAGATACATTTAATAAAATTGCCCTTTGGAACACAGTGCAAAACATATATATTGTTTATGATTGTGTTTGTGATATTTAATAATGTAGAAAGTAATCTGGCTTGTAAAAATATTTCCATTGGTTATAAAACGTGTGCTTATAGAAAATTTTCATCACTTATAAAAATTGAACAATGACAATAAAAAATGTTAATTGCCGCTGAAAACACTAATGCTAATAACATTCTCATCTAAAAATAAGTATGGATCATAAAATATTTCTAACTCTACATATATTTCTACATGAGAATTTTTGGGTGCAGGGGAAATTTTCTTTAGAAGCATTTGGAATTTTCATGTCTATTTAATGGATTATCTCTATGGGAACATGGAGCATATAGAAGGCTGAATATAGAGGCAGCAAGAAAGTAAGGTCCAATAAAATAGGGCCATATTTACTGCCAAGGGATGCCCAGGCAAGGCACCCAAGGTGTTTTAGCTCTGCCTATTGCAACAGCCCACTCCTCAATTGACTCCACTGCCATCCCAGTACAAACACTGTTGCCTAGTACAGTAAATACATAGCCTTCTACATACAAGCAAAAAACAGCTCTTAACCCACTGGGCTGTAAGACAGACTTTCAGCACAGTAAATAGGGGTTAAGCAATGGCCATTAAAAGATAATTTAACTTGGTAAATAAATGAGCTACATTAAAACAGGAGTAGGAGTAGATGTATATTGCAATGGCACTGGGACTACTCTAGCCACTACCACAATTTAGAATCTTGGGACGTGGTCAACAAAGCTAAGGCCCCTCCCCTCAAAATTTTGGCACTCTAGACAAGGGATATCCAAGATCAGTCCTCAGGGGCCACCTACAGGCCAGAATGTAAGGATTTCCCTGATTAAGCGCAGGTGAGTTAATCAGTGGTTCATTCATTCTGATTGGCCCACCTGTGCTTAAGCAGGGAAATCCCTACATCCTGGCCTGTTGGTGGCCCTTGAGGACTGAACTTGGATAGCTCTGATATAGATGTTTGCTGATTCCACGTAATGTGAAATGTGGCTGTGAAAATAGCAAAGGTTAAGGCATGCAGCAAATAGAAATGGTAAATTCAACAAAGGCCAAGATCACAAAGCAGGAGGCAAGTTGAGATCAGGACAAGGCTGAAACACGGTATGGCTATATAGCCATAGGATACATCTGTCAACAGTACTTAGGAAATATCAAGTTTAAGTAGTCTTAGGAAGTATCCTTAATGGGAGTCATGTGTCGCCAGTTAGTAATCAGAGTGCAGGGAAGCTTAAGGTCAGGCATTGCAGAATCTATGGGTCTTACATATACATTTAAAGAGAAGAAATTTAGACGGAAAATAACTGCATCCTAGGGACCGGATGGAAATTCTCATTAATTTAAAGTGAGCTCCTAACCCCTTGAATGCTACGGAGGTCTGTAGAATTCAAGAGAATGAGTTGGAAACAACTCTAGCATTCAACACAATGTGATGGAAGCCCTCTAGTTTTCAAGAGGTCAAAATTACCATTTAAATCAATGGGGATTTAGGGAATATTTATTTCTCCCCTCTGATGCAGTTGATTTGCTCCTGAATTAGATCACTTTACTTTTATATATAAGGTACTATCACTTCAGTCCGTTCTAGATCTATGCCCAGGGTTCTACTGGAATATATATATAAGAATGACCATAAAGCAACTCACAAGATCATCCATACAATTTTAAGTGCCACTAAAATATATTGGTGAGCGCTAAATACACCAATGTGAATAATTAAAATAGAATGATCAACAATTCTATATAATCAGAAAAAGTCTATGATTGATTTTGGGTTAGAGCTAAGTCTGAGGAAGTGGTCTTAGAACCATGAAACGTTATTTTAGCTTGCCAATTCATTTGTCTTAAATATTGTATTTTTATTATTTTACTCTCCAATTATTGTATTTGGAAGAATTTTTAATAAATATATATATTTTGCAACATAAAGCAGCAAAGTGGTGATATCCTTCGATTCAGTATCCAGATTCCTGAGCAGAGACAGGGTATTCTCTCTGTAAGCCTGTTTAGCTGTGGAGTGATATATGTCTTTCACAGCCATCATATTTGTGAGTATATATTAAATTGAATATACTCTATTGAGTTTGTAATAAGGATAATAGGCACTATCAGGCATCCTCTTTTGTTTTTTTCTGTTTACATGTGCTACATACTCTTGGAGTTGTTTTGAGGAGCAGCCTTGTGAAGAACAATTATACTGCTGTGTGGGGGACGACGTGTGAAAATATCCCCTAAGTATATGCGTCAACTGGCGTTTATTTGTTAAGTTGACCTCGCCAAATTGTGAGTACAACTTAAGAAGGGAAAGTGTGGGTTGATCCCAGAAGTTGTTGCACTAGGAGCGCCTTCTGTTTTTGTCTTTGCTACAATTCTATATAATAATTTGCTAAAATGTGTGTAACAACGCAGTCATGCACAGTAGAGACTGCCCACGCCACGGCTGATACAGAGCTGGACGTTCCGAAGGAGTGTCCAGCTCTGTATCAGCCGCTGCGCGGGCAGTCTCTACTGAGCATGACTGCCCTGCAACCGGCTGGCAGTGGCACTGTGGCCCATGTAACAGGCTCTTCAACTAGTACCAAAATAATCTGTGTACTCACAGTTTTCTAGAAGCAATACTGAAATTCATATATTGCACCCTCAGGATGAATGTAAGGCAAATATGCAAAAAGAAAAAGAGATAAAAACCACAGTGTGATCTGTATTATACATTCATCAATATGGTAATTACATACAAGATGTTAAGAATAGTCCCAAATATGGAGATTCTGAATTCTTATAAATAACAAAAATCCAAATTCTGATAAGCTCTTTTCCGCTGTAGTAAAAATTTGTGTGTCTCAATAATAATATATGCTGTCTACGATGGACTCTCCCTTAAAGTGATAGTAATACTTCATTTTTTGTTTATTTAGGCATTAAAAAATATTAAGAACTATGTAAGTCTTATCTCTCAAACCTTTATGGTTTGAGGGATATTCGCAACTAAAGTTCACTCTCCTTGGCTGTTTCAGTCAAGTCTGCCATCTAGCTGACAGACTTGGATTCTGCTACACAGACCGGCCCGCAGCTCTTCAGCAGAGCCGAGATTGCAATCTTTAAAAACACTACTTCACTGGAACAGACTACAAAGTGTGCTTGCAAACCAGGCACATTTTGTAGACCGTTCCAATTAAGTAGTTTTTTTTTTTAAAGATCGCAATCTCGGTTCTGCTGAAGAGCCGCCGGCCAGTGTGCGGACCAGAGTCCAGATCTGCCAGCTAGAGCAGTGTCTGCGTGCTGTCTACGATGGACTCACCCTTAAAGACATGAGCTTGACTGGTATCACGGTGCCCGTGATTGCCTCCAGCGACACTGTGCATGCAGGCGACATTGCATTACTTCTTGGTTGTTGCGCTGAGGCACATTCGCTATTCTTATTGGCCGCTGTTAATTGCCAGAGTGAGTCGCCGCCTACATGCTAGGTCTTATAGGCCTCAGCCTGCCTTTACTTCTTTGCCCTTTCGTGTTGTACCTGTGCGCTATAGCTCTTGTGATTCAGATGCTCCATTTCTGTGTATGACTCCTTGCTACGTTTTGACTTTGGCTCTGTTTCATCCCTGACTACTGCTGCCCGTTCCAGTCTGACCTTTGGCTCCGTCTGACTACCCGCTCCGGTCTGACTCCTGGCTTTGGCTGACTACCCGCTCCGGTCTGATTCCTGGCTTTGGCTGACTATCCGCTCCGTGCTGACCCCTGCTCTAGGTGACTATCCATCATTCTATACCCATGGCCTACTGTCTCCACTTGCACTCTCCTTGCTCTGTTTTTTCCTCCGGTCAAGCGGTGCTCGGTCTGCGTCAGTCCGTGCCACTGGCATTCCTACTGTCTGTCGTTCCGTTCTATGCCATTGGGTACCCTAGTGTTCTAGGGATTCTCAGTCACTGTTGCTTGTTGAGTTACCCTAGGGATCTAGGGATTCTCAGTCACCACTGCCTGTTCCGTTACCCTAGCGTTATAGGGATTCTCAGTCACCGCTGCCTGTTGGTTTACCCTAGCATTCTAGAGAGATCCGTCTCTGAGCTAACCCACCCTAGGGTACTAGGGGATTTTCCGTCTGTTCACAGGGGCTTCACAGCTGCTCCTGAACTAGTAGCTACTACCATCCTCGCTACTAGTATATATATTCAGTCAGAGTAGTATTTGCCTCCTTACAGTTGGGGATCCTGTGCTGTCTCCACACCTGGTCTTGTGAGGGTTGGGGAAGTGCTTAGGCACTGCCTTCACACCTGGTCCTGAGAGGGTTGGGGAAGTAACAAAAAACAGTGCACACCCCCCACAAGAAAGTCCACCTCAAAAAGTATATCCACAATCAGATGTATCGAATATAGAACGCCATCCAAATTTTTCTCAGGTCTGAAGCTCTCTTTAGAACGTCCACAGTCACGCTCAGTAATAACTAATAGAAGAAAAAGAAAAGAAAGAGAGCACAAAGGCTACCTGAGAGTAGCATCCTTCACTTCACAACTTTCAGCTTACATCGATTTTTTCTTGCAGAAATATGTGACCCTCCTTCCATCTTATATTAGGGATTCACAAGATGTGCTTAATAAACTATGTGACATTTATTGGCAAGAATATTTTATTTGGGCCACGCTAGAAGTCTCGTCGCTGTATACATGTATAGATCACACGATTGGTCTGCAGGCGGTAAGGTTTTTCTTGGAGAGTGGGGGTGGTTTACCGTCAATACAGATTGAATTCATCTTGAGATGTGTATCTTTCATCCTTAAAGGGATAGTAATACTTCGTTTTATCTTCATTTTATTTTGTAGGCATTAAAAAAACATGAAGAACGATATAAGTCTTATCTCTCAAACCTTTATGGTTTGAGAGATATTCACAAGCAAAGTTTCCCTCTCCTGCCCCTTTTACCTAGTGTAAGCCATCTCTTCTCAGATGTGGAATCCAGTCCATAGACTAGACAGATAACAGCAGGGGACAATCTTCTTCCTATGAGAACAATGAAAGCCCTGTCCCCCTTGACAAGTTTTTCAGGTTTTTCCCTTATCTTAATTGAAGATTGTCCTTCTCTGCAGTCTACCTGGGCAACTCCCTTCTGATCTGGCTGAACAGTGTTACATCAGTAAAAGGGGCGGGAGGGGGATACTTTGTCATTAATTACTCTTGAACTACAACTCTGACAAAATTGAAATAACACTCTCCGAAGTCCAAATACTATGATGATTAACTAAAGCTGCTTTTAATAAGAAACATTATTATCCCTTTAACCACAATTTATTTGGCTTCCAGGATGACCACTACCTGCAGATCAGGGGGACAGCGATGGGTACCAGGTTTGCCCCCTCTTACGCCAGCTTGTTCATGGGCCTATGGGAGATCCTTACCATATGGCCCAGGCACAAATGGGGGGGCAGCCTGGTCTACTACGGACGATATATCGATGCTATACTGATACAAGATGTGAGCTGGATTCAGAGATAGAATCATTTAACATCATAGGCCAAAGTACATAACAAACAAGGAAGCGGAGAAAGGGATCTTTGATACGGATGTCCCTATAAGGAATTTCAGCTGCCTGAAAAGTAGGTGTACTAATTGTAAATTCATACAAAAAAGACAGTCCTGCTCCCCTCTATATACTGTGAACATAAGTGCCCTGTATTTAGCATATGTAATAACTCTTAGTAAATCTAAGTAAAAATAAGCGAGAATTTCGTTCCACAAATTGGCCAATCCGTGTGTAAGCTTACACCAATGCCAAGCTATCTCACTTTGCGGTAAGTCCTACTCTAATACACCTATAAAGACCCTATCTAAATTAAAATTAAAAACAGACATTCTCTGAAGAAAGATGTTATAATAAACGCGTCAGGGGGACCCTTTAAATATCATTTTGATGTTTTTATTTCTTGTGGGTCCCAGTGTAGTGCAATTAAAAACAACAGACATACAACAAGACAAAAAAAACAAATTAGGTGTAGAGGGAGGACTTACCTGATACTGGCCCATAAGGGCCTGCATTGAAAACTAAGTTCCATTTATATCCTTCCCCACAAGTCATGTGAGGAATGGATGATACCAAACAGGCAAGGGGGATTGCATACTGGAACAGGCCAAAATCCTTGTTCTTAAAGGCCAAGTGCGAAAGAAAAAAAGAATGGTGAAATGAAATAAAGTAATCATGTGTTTTTATATCTTTGTGAATACACTGGATAAAATGAGAAGCTGCTTAGTTGAGCTAAAGAAGATATGTGGCATTTATGTTCACAGTATATAGAGGAGCGCAGGACTGTCTTTTTTTGTATGTGTTTTTCACTTTTGGGTTTAGAGGGCTAATTGTAAATTCATTATAAACAAAGTAAGTCACTCCAATCAAAACACTTTCAAAGTTAAAAGCTTGATCAACTGCGATACTACATATGTGATCTATGTGATCACATGTGGGTGTGGGATCCAATATATGGGAAGGACCACGAGAAGCTTCAGAGAAAGGGCCCACGAACATAGGTACCTGATTAGCAAAAATGCTAATGACCATACTGTACCGAGACATTTCAACTCCTGCCCAGAGAGGGGCATTAAGAACTTTAAGGTCATGGGAATCGAACATATTCCCACTAGTAGCCCAAACAGATTTCATACTCTTTGTCGTAGGGAGGCCTTTTGGATATATATTTTGGATACTTTATCTCCAAAAGGCCTCAATGAAGAATTGGAAGCCAGTAACTTGCTTTGATAAGCGTTATTTTCCCCTTGATATACCTCCGTACTGACTATGTGCTTGATCTTAAATATAGCAGTTTTATTTGTTGGACATGAATACAGTCCATGAAATTTTATTTTTATTATTACTTTTACTGTTATTTCTTATTGGTTATATATAGACTGTAATATAGGATTTTTATAACGATATACCCTATACAACATAACCCAATCGACTTAGAGGGGAGTTAATATGAGCATCCCCCATAGATTGAATTGAGGCTGTATTTCTCTGTCCATTTCCACACTGGAGCTCCACCAACTATACATCCTGTTACACTGCAAGCGTCCTGGTTGCTATAGCAGCCTGGGAGCGAGGCAGTGATCAGTAACAAGGCATGGTCCCTAGCCTTGGTGTGAATCATGTCAGGTGGAGGTGATGACAGACACGTCACAAGTAGGCTGTGATCTCCCAATTTTTCAGTTGTTTGTTTTATTATATAAAGCAAGATTGTGTATTTATCTGTAATTTACCCCTGAAGAAGTGAGCTGTGTCTCATGAAACACGTAGGGTTAGTTTAGCTAGTTTTTGTGTATTTTACACATTAAAATCAACTATTAGTGTCATCCATTCGACTTCTTCCATATCGTTTTGGTCGGCGATCCTGTGTTGGAGCCAGGTCGGGCAGACTGTGGTTATTACTTACGAGACCTAGGTGAGTGGCTCCTTATTGGAGGGTTTATATATCTACATTATACAGAGTTGCTCTTAGAAGAGTATTTGTATTGTATCCTATCCCATAAGGAACAACGCTTTACTATTGAGTGATTGATGTGAATGAGGACCAGAATCTCTGAACTGAGGCTATCAGAGGAAAGTCTTGTTGGACACATAGAAGCAGATTGAGACCTCTATGTTGGGCACAACTTACAAGAATATATCTTGTAAGTAGTTTGATTTATTTTTCATTATTTGGACATATCAGATGCTACTCTCAGGTAGCCTTTGCGCTCTCTTTCTTTTCTTTTTCTTCTAAGGGTTGGGGAAGTGCTATTCATATTTATTCTGTTCTTATTTTAATAGATATTGATTTTACTGTATCTGTACTTGTCAGTGTCGTTATTCCACCGTCCACCCGTGACAACTGGTCACTAAGATCGAGTCAAGCTAAAGCATGTGGGGATATTTTATTAGCTGCCCTCACTCAGCTGTCCACCAGATTTTAGGAATGCATCAATTGTATCAGAAACAAGAATAACAATCTTCAATCCAGGATACTCACACTTCAGTGTTGGCCTGCGAAGGAAATTTCCAATTCCCAGGACTTTTCAAAGCTTGAAGGGAATTTGAAAAAACCGACCTCACTCGGTCAATCTGTATCTTTTAACAGTGTTACTTTTCTGAGCTCCTGAGGAAAAAACTTTACATTTTGAAACACGTTGAGCCTTTTATTGTTATTTAATTTACATGTTTTTATTATTTTTTATTATTGTAATAAAGTATCATAGGTTATACACAATGAGTGTTTTATATCAATATTTCGATAATCAGGAAGTTGAAAGGATTAACTGACTTCTCGGATACAACCCTTCACAAGATACAGTTTGACCGAGTGAGGGCGGTTTTTTAAAATTCCCCACAAGCTTTGAAAAGTCCTGGGAATTGGAAATTTCCTTCCCGGGCCAACACCGAAGTGTGAGTATCCTGGATTAAAGATTGTCATTCCTGTTTCTGATACATTTGATGCATTCCTAAAATCTGGTGGACAGCTGAGTAAGGGCAGCTAATAAAATATCCCCGCACGCTTTAGCTTGACTGGAACCTGGTGACCAGTCAAGCTCATGCCTTCAAGGGAGAGTCTATCATGGACAGCATGTATTATTATTACTGAGACACACAAATTATTACTACAGCGGGAAAGAGTTTATCAGAATTTGGATTTTTGTTATTTATAAGAATTCAGAATCTTCATATTTGGGACTATTCTTAACATATTGCATGTATTTACGTATTGATGAATGTATAATACAGATCACACTGTGGTTTTTATCTCTTTTTGCATATTTGCCTTAAATTCATCCTGAGGGCGCAATATATGAATGTCAGTATTGCTTCTAGTTTTAAAGCCCGTGTACACGGGCCAACACTGGCGGCGCTGCAGTCATGTGCACAACTACTGACTGCCCGCGCTGCGGCTGATATGGAGTGGGGTGCGCCAAATTCAGACCAAGCACTCCCAGAAAGGTGCACAGAGAGGACTCCGGTCTGAATATATCAGCCGCTGCGCGGGCAGTCTGTAGTGCGCATTACTGCAGCGCACACAGTCATCTCTACTGTGCATGACGGCTTCTGACAAACATTCTAGTGAATTATAATATAGGATTGTTGATCATTATATATTAATTATTCACATTGTTGTATTTAGCGCTCACCCACATATTTTATTGTCGCATCTTCACTCTTGTTATAAGTTGTTTTACAGCAGCTTATTATTTATGATCATATAGTTCACTTATAAAATATTGTACTATTATCATCGCTCACCTATGTTTTATTGAAGTACATACAATTTAAGGTTCATTTCACATGGGTGACACCATCTCAGTGTTGCTGTCTGGTTATGTCACCTGTTATGAAAGGTCCTTTTCTGGAATATGATGCCTTTGCCATGGGAGACTATAGCCTCACGGGATCGCACCAGCATACTACTTCTTTATCGTGTTCACCCAGGAATGCAGTAAATATGAATCAAGGAAGGTCTGTACGTTGGCCTATGGGTATTCCTGGGAACTTTTCCTTCTGGAGTCCCTGGGGGGTGTTGGTGGGAGGATATAAATGAAGTGAGTTGTGTCAGAAAGGGGTGTGGCTTTATTGTAGGAGGGGTGGGGCTTAATGGGCTGTCTAATAAAGTGGGTAGGAAGTAGGCAGAACAGGGTGGGGAAAGAGGAGAAGTGGGAGGGAAGTGGGAGAAACAGCCTGGGAAGGAGCAGAAATGGGCAGAGTTTCTTAATAAACTGCCCACCACCAGAGAATCAGCCTCTGTTCATGGAGACTGGTAATCTGCAGTAAAATTCAGAGTTTATGGGGCAAATCCGGAGAGTTCCCAGCTATGCCAGTGGGGCTGATTTCAAACCATTCACACAACCATTGTTGGAATTTGCAGTGATCATAGCAGTCTTCAGTGAATAGCCAACCCACGTGGGCTTTGTTACTTGTGCCTGTAGTCCAACAGACTGCTATGGACACATAAGGAAAACTGTCCCCAGCAGTCCATTGTGACTGAACTGAAAGAATTTAAAGTCTCACAATTGTCTTTTGCAGGGATCAATCAAAGAGCATTTGGGGTCACTTTTCTGATCAGTCCTCCTGCTGGCCTGCCATGGCTCTTAACCCTTTGAGTGCCCGAGAGGTATTAAACATATTGCATTGTGTACCTCTCTAGCACTCAAAGGGTTAATTAAACATGAGCTAAATAATTGTGCAGTCTCATTTTTCATTGAAAACTGTCCCTTTTGCAAGATCCAAAACACGGATACAATGTTTTGGCTCTATGTCCTCTCCCCCTCCCAAACCCCCCCCCCAAAAAAAACAGGTTCATGTACCATGAGACATCATAGTTAGCTTGTTCTTGTCCAGGGCAGTCAGCTGAGCAAGGTAAGGAACTTCTCTTTCCACCCGGCTTTCCCCTACCCAAGCTGCTCTGTCTCCCTTATCACCACAGGCCTGCTCATTGCCCCACTTCTTGGCCTGCAACCCTTCCTTCCATCACCTCAGACCTGCTCACCACACTTCAGCCATCTCCACCACACTCCCTTCCCTTCCATGTCCTTTCCCTCTCCCTTCCATCTCCTCAGACCTGCTCACCACACTTCAGTCTTCTACACCATACTCCCTGCCCTTCCATGTCCTTTCCCACTCCCTTCCATCTCCTCAGACCTGATCATCACACTTCAGCCATCTCCACCACACTCCCTGCCCTTCCATGCCCTTTCCCTCTCCCTTCCATCTCCTCAGACCTGCTCTCCTCACTTCAGTCTTCTACACCACACTCCCTGCCCTTCCATGTCCATTCCCTCTCCCTTCCATCTCCTCAGACCTGCTCACCACACTTCAGCCCTCTCCACCACACTCCCTGCCCTTCCATTTCCTTTCCCACTCCCTTCCATCTCCTCAGATCTGCTCTCCTCACTTCAGTCTTCTACACCACACTCCCTACCCTTCCATGTCCTTTCCCTCTCCCTTCCATCTCTTTGGCCTGTTCCCCTCACTTCAGTCTCTACTAACACTCTCCCTGCCTTCCATGTCCTTGGCATCTCCCTTCCTACTTTATCCTCAGACTTGCTCCCCTCACTTCAGTCTCTACCAGCACACTCCCTGCCCTTCCATGTCCCTGCCCTCTCCCTTCCCTTCCATCTCTTTGGCCTGTTCTCCTCCTGTCCACATCTTGACCCACTCCCTTCCCTTTCATGCATTTAGCCTGCTCCACTCTCTTCCATGTCCTAGGCCCATTCACATCCTTTCCATGTCTTAGGCCCATTCCCCTCCCTTCCATGTCCTAGGCCAATTGGCCCACTCCTCTCTCTTCGTTGTCCTAGCCCCCCTTCCATGTCCTAGGCCAAGTCCCCTCCCTTCCATGTTCTAGACCCACTTCCCTCCATGCCATGTCCTAGGACCACTCCCCTCTCTTCCATGTCATAGGACCATCCACTCTCTTCCATGTCCTAGGCCCACCCCCCCTCGTCTATGTCCTAGGCCCATCCCCATTTCTTCTATATTCTAGGTCCATTCCCCTCTCTTCCATGTCCTAGGACCACCTCCTTTCTTCTATGTCCTAGGCCCACTCAACTCTCTTCCATGTCCTAAGCCCCCCCTTCCACTCCCCTCTCTTCCATGTCCTAGGCCCACCCCCTCTCTTCCATGTCTTAGGCACACCCCCTCTCATCTATGTCCTAGGCCCACCCCGGTTTCTTCTATGTCCTAGGCCCATTCCCCTCTCTTCCAAGTCCTAGGCCCAGCCTCCTTTCTTCTATGTCCTAGGCCCACTTGACTCTCTTCCATGTCCTAAGCCCCCCTTCCATGTCCCCTCTCTTCTATGTCCTAGGCCCACTCCCTCCTCTGCTATGTCTTAGGCCCACCCACCCTTCCATGTCCTAGGCCCACTCAACCCTCTTCCATGTCCTAGGCCCACTCCCCTTTCTTATATGTTGTAGGCCCACTCCTCTCTTCCATGTTCTAGGCCCACTCCTCCCTTCCATGTCATAGTCCCTCTTCCATCTCTTTTATGTCCTAAGCCTACTCCTCCCTCTTCTATGTCCTACGCCCACTCCCCCTTCCATCTCCTAGGCCCACACCCCACTCTTCCATGTCCTAGGCTCACTCCCCCTTCCATGTCCTAGGCTCACTCCCTTCTCTTCCATGCCCTGGTCTCACTCCCCTCTCTTCCATGTCCTAGGCCCACTCTCCTCCTTTCCATGCCTTAGGTCTGCTCTCCTCTCTTCCATGCCCTAGGCCCACTCCCCTCTCTTCCATGTCCTAGGCCAACTCCCCTCCTTTCCATGCCCTAGGTCCTCTCCCCTCTCTTCCATGCCCTAGGCCCACTCCCCTCTCTTCCATGCCCTAGACCCACACCCCTCCCTTCCATGTCCTAGGCCCACTCCCCTCTCTTCCATGTCCTAGGTTCACTCCCCTCTTTTCCATGCCCTAGGCCCACTCCTCTCCCGTCCATGTCCAAGGCCCCCCCTCCATGTCCTAGGCCCACTCCCCTCTCTTCCATGTCCTAGGCCCACCCCCTCTCGTCTATGTCTTAGGCCCGCCCTCGTATCTTCTATGTCCTAGGCCCATTCCCCTCTCTTCCATGTCCTAGGTCCACCCTCCTTTCTTCTATGTCCTAGGCCCACTCGACTCTCTTCCATGTCCTAAGTCCCCCTTCCATGTCCCCTCTCTTCTGTGTTTTAGGCCCACTCCCCTCCCTTCCATGTCCTAGGCCCACTCCCCTCTCTTCCATGTCCTAGGCCCACTCCCCTCCTTTCCATGCCCTAGGCCCACTCCTCTCCCGTCCATGTCCACGTCCATGATCCTAGGCCCACCCATCCTTATTTCCATGTCCTAAGCCCACCCCCCCTCTCTTCCATGTCCTAGACCCACTCGACTCTCTTCCATGTCACAAGCCCCCCTTCCATGTTTTAGACCCTCTCCCATCTCTTATGTCCTAGGCCCACTCCCCCCTCTTCTATGTACTAGACTCACTCCCCTCTCTTCCATGTCCTAGGCCCACTCCCCTCTCTTCCATGTCCTAGGCCCACTCCCCTCCTTTCCATGCCTTAGGCCCACTCCCCTCTCTTCCACGCACTAGGCCCGCTCTCCTCTCTTCCATGTCCTAGGCCCGCTCCCCTCCTTTCCATGCACTAGACCCACTCCCCTCCCTTCCATGTGGTAGGCCCACTCCCCTCCCTTCCATGACCTGGGCTCACTTCCCTCTCTTCCATGTCCTAGGCCCACTCCCCTCCCTTCCATGTTCTAGGCCTATTCCCCTCCTTTCCATGCCCTACGCCCACTCCCCTCCCTTCCATATACTAGGCCCACTCCCCTCCCTTCCATGCCCTGGGCCTACTTCCCTCTCTTCCATGTCCTTGGCCCACTCCCCTCTCTTCCATGTCCTAGGCCCACTCCCCTCCCTTTCATGTCCTAGGCCCACTCCCCTCACTTTCATGTCCTAGGCCCACTCCCTTCTCTTCCATGTCCTAGGCCCACTCCCTTCCTTTCCATACCATAGGCCCACTCCCTTCCTTTCCATGTCCTAGGCTTACTCCCCTCCCTTTCATGTCCTAGGCCCACCCCCCTTCCATATCCTAGGCCCACCCATCCTTATTTCCATGTCCTAGGCCCACTGCCCTCTCTTCCATGTCCTAGGCCCACTCTACTCTTTTTCATGTCACAGGCCCCCCCCCTCCATGTCCTAGGCCCACTCCTCCCTTTCATATCCTTGTCCCACAACCCTCCATTCTTTGTCCTCCAATGATTCATTCAAAATTGATTCTGAATTATCTGGTTTTATTTCCAGATCCTCTGGACTGATCAGTGATACAAATAATGACTGTTTCTCTCATTCCTACTCACAGTATGGCTGAGGCTTATTTGGGAGGTATTTTCCTACAGAAGCAGACCTGCTGAAACGGCAGCTACCATGTGCAGATAGGCAGATAGTTCATCAATTCCAGTATCTATAACAGCTTGAGTTAACCCTTTAAGGACAAATGGGGTGTGCAATGCATTGTGAAGGGTTAAAGACAGATTTGAGCATATCAAAATGATTGTTTGCACTTAATTATGTACAAGCCCCCTATTAACCCCTTAAGGACCAGTGGTCCAGGGAAGTTACCTTCCCTTAAGGACCGCTTTGATCCTTGGCAACATGCTGGAACACGTGACCTGTTATGTGTACAGGCATGTTGAGCAGGGGTCTGTGAGAGGCCGCTCTGGTCTTGGAGTGGTCAATATCATTCCCCATTTTTACCTAGAGTCCTGTCCTTAAGTTTAAAAAACAAACAAACAGTGACAGTCCTGGCACTTCACGGTCCTTAAGGGGTTAAGGACCGGCCGCACACGCACGTTGCGGTCACTTTTTTGCCACATCTGATTCCAGACTCCCCGAATGGTGTGCAGCCGCGCGGGGAACCCGGAATTTCATGACGGTCCAGGACCGTCATGGGTCCTTAAGGGTATAACAATCCATGACGGTCCAGGACCGCCACTGGTCCTTATGGGGTTAAGGGGTTAAAGCAAGACTATACTTACATGAATATGTTTTTTAATTGTTTAATCCCTTGGATGGTCAAGAGGTCTCTAATATATTGCAAAGCAAAGCATTAAAAATCTCCCTGGCATGCAAGGGGTTAACATAAAGAATAATTCAGTATACAGAAGTCTGGAATATATCTACATACAGATATTTATTTGGCATTGTATATATGCGACCACATAGTAGCCAGGGCCGGATTTCCCAATAGGCAGAGTAGGCACCTGCCTAGAGCTCCAAATTTTGAGGGGCGCCTCAGCTGTGCTGGCCACGCCCACATTCTGTATTGTGGGTGGGGCCAGAGCAATCTCTGTATCCATGCAGTAGTTTATACACTCCTTTACAAGCTATTATTTAACCCCTTGTAAATGCGTTGGAGATCTCTCTAGCAACCAAGGGGTTAAAGCTTTTATGTCCTTGCTTGTTGTAGGCCAAAGGTATATTCGGTGCCAGGAAACAGTTGGCATGGTCAAGTGAGGAGTGGGGTAGGGCCATGGGCAGAGCTAAGAGTGCCCAGAGTGCCTTGCCTAGGGGAGCCTGGAATGTAAATCCGGCCCAGATAGTAACATAGTTAATGAGGCTGAAAAAAAGCATGCATCCATCAAGCCCAACCCATGCCTAAACACCCCTGTTGATCCAGAGTAAGACAAAAAAAAAACAAACATTTAAGCCATTTCCAATTAAGCCCCAAGTTGGTAAATAAATTCCTTCCTGACTCCAATTGACAGTCAGATAGTTCCCTGGATCATCATACTATCTGTTTTGAAGCCAACTGTCATAATTCTCAATATTCTTCTGTGCTAGATAGGTACAGTATCTGCAAGCACAGCATTCCATAGGTTTACCACCCTTAATGTAAAAAATCACTGCCTTTGGTATAGTTGAAAGCGCCTTTCCTCTAGTCCAAATGGATGACACCTCAGCTTTTTGAGTAAATAAATCACTGGGGAGTTCTTTGCATTGACCTTGAATGTATTTGTAAATGGTAATCATATCACCCCTTACACATCACTTCTCTAATATAAACAAAACCAGTCTGGCTAGTCTCTCTTTATTACTCAGATCCTCCAATCCCTCTATCAGTTTTGTGCACGTCTCTGAACTTTTTCAAGTTCAATAATGTATTTTTTAAGAACTGGAATTTTTCCTTTAACTCCTTGGATGCTAGCGAGGTCATTGCTATCAATGTGTTGGATCCTCTCTAGCATTCAAGGTGTTAAAAGTTAGTAAAACTATGGGAGATATTGTTCAGACAGAAGACTAGAAGTAGGGCAGGAGGCTGTATGAGAAGGGATGTGGCTGAGTCTGCGAAAGTGTGTTTACTGTAAGTAATCCCCTTATCTTTCTTACAGCACTGCTATATGAAGAAACCACAGTTCTTTTCTCTCACCGCCACTGTGAATTTTTCTACCCACAAACAAGAGATGATCTTATACTAAAATATGCACGTATCTAAAAGATAAATGTCCAGACTGTGAGCAGATCATAAGGGAATAGAACAGGTGTGAATATGCATGTATTTAAGTCACAAAAACCCAGAGGTGTAATACACTCATAAAAGTACCTTGCTAGCAGCAGGATACAAAAAAGAATTTGAGAGTAATTAAATCAGATGGCTTTAAAGTAGGCAGGCAATGCCCTAAAGCAGGGGGAAAATCTATCAGGATACTAGGTTGTATCGAAAATTACAGCAGGAGGAGAAAAGTATTAATGCCTCTGGTAAGACTTCACTTAGGGTTTTATGTACAAATAAAAAGTGGCATAATAATACCCTACAATGCAACTTGTTTGCCCCAGAATTACTCTGCTTTTTCTTTGTGCACAAAGCCCTTAGAGTACTCTTTACAATTTTAGAGACCATGGGCTCAGTTCTAGCTGTGATTTGCATTTTTTATTATATCTTTTTAAATATATTTCACTCCTGTCCTAGATGATTCAAAGTAAATACACAGATTACAAGAAAAACTAGTATGTTAACCCCTTAATGTCCAGTGGCTCTGGAGTTGGATTCTCCTTAAGGACCACACAAATGTAATTCGACGAGCTGGCAAGCGTGACTGATCACGTGTGCCAGCTCACCAAACGTGAGTCTGAAACTGACCACTCTGATCTTGGAGCAGTCAGTTTCAGTTTCAAACTCATGACATCCCAGGACCATAAAAAATTGGCTTCTTTCCAATGTTAAGTCTATGGAGGGAAGGCCTTGGTCGGTATTTTTTTGAAGAAAAGGTGGCAACCCTAGTGTCAGCTTCTGATTGTTATAAACATATTGCTCTGATTGAGAGAGGTTGGACTCTTTTTGAAGCGGTGGCAGCAGGACAACCCGGATAGAGAGCCTAGAGTGGTGGAGTGAGCTATCTTGGCCTGTATAAAGTAAGGTTTTGATCCATCGCCTTCTGACTGATGGTATTGCCACCTCCCATTTCCATTACTATGGTCAGAAAATCCTAATTGTCTTTAGGCATTTTGCCCTGGAGCCTTTTTTCAAAACATAACATTTACAACATGTTCTGGATATCATAGTCGTTGAGGTGGACATGTCTGTCATTAGGATTTACTGGTAAGTAAGGGGTTATCATCAGTGCTCCTTCTAAGGTGAGCAAAACTGAGCGACCCAACACTGAGAGAGTTAATACAGTAATTAAAACTGGACAGGGGTGCACATGTTATTCCAATGCAGCCCTTGAAGAATCAGTTAACTCTGGCAGTGCTGGGCTTCTCAACTATACTCAGTTAAATTCAATAAGTTCTTTTTTTTTTTTAATTTAACCCTTTGAGTACAAGAGAGGTATTAAATATGTTGGATACCCCTCTGGCACTCAAAGGGGTTAATATTATCTATTTCCACTACTATTTCTTTTCTTAGATTGCAGACAGACTACCATATTGTTTATTGATCAAATTAAATTCTCTGTCTGGACTTTGCCTCATCTGGAAGGTATCAGGTGTGTTGGTGACAGTGATAACTTGTGATGTTTTAAACTAGGATCTCAGTGTCGTCTGTCAGATCAGATAACATACTGTGGTTTTTGGCACCGAGCGGAAAGAATGAGAGCGAATGAGACTGCCAGGAAAGGTTCTAACCACAACATCTGCCTCTAAATCCTCTATAGACTTAGGAATAATGAATCATAACAATGAATGAAATAAGCTACTTACTCTTCCTGTCATCTTTCTCTGCTGCTATACCATAGTGGCCAGTGAACAGAGGCGTAACTAGACATTGCTGGGCCCTGATGTAAAATCTAAGGCTGGGGCCCCCTCCCATTTGTTTGACACAAACACACATACACAAATAAATACAAGATTAGACACAGATACATTAGGGTGACCACTTGTGCAGGATTGCCCGGGACGGTACCGGATTGTAAATGCATGTCCCCTTCTGGGACAATAAAAAGTCCCAGAAGTAAGAGAGCACATAATTCTAAACAGTAGAAGCAGAATGGCCCATTTATACTGTGGCAGAAAGTGATGTCTCTGATAAGCTACAGGAAAATGGCTTCCAGACACAGCTCTGAACAATAGAGAGAAAACCAAGCCTTGATCCTGACATCAATTGGGAGCTGCAGTATAACATTGTTGCAGTATAATGCTAGTCTAAGACTTTGGCCTTGATGTACATTTTCTTTTAGCCTATCACAAGCTTTGCTTTCTGTCAGAGCAGACAATGGGCAGTTCTGTTTCAGTGGTTAGAACTCTGAGGTTTGCTCTTGTCTCCGCAGTGCCCCTGAATGGAAGAAATGAAATGTGGTCACTCTAAGATACATGACACAGACACACAAACTGATGGAATAAAGTACTGAGTTACACAGCACAAGTGTCTCCACAATGCTAAATAAATACTGAAGATTTACATTTCTGTTTGATGACACCACAAGGTTCTGAAGCTTTAAATTTCGGTTTGGCTCCATTGCAAATAATTCAAATGTGCTCAGTCACTGAGCGCATTTAGATTATTTCAGATGGTGCCAAATATTTTAAAGCTTCAGAACCCATTTTCCACCAAAGCACATCTGAATTACTTGAGGCTGCACCAATATCTATCTAATGAATCTGTCTATATGTCTGTCTATATATCCATTTTATTTTGTTTATTTTATGGTCAAGTATTACAGCAAGGTGGTGGTGAAGTAGTGAAGGATTGTCCATAAACCTAGGTGATGGAGAACCTAGCTGTGAGTAGGTAGAGGAGAGCCTGATTAGCAGGCCAACCATAAGGGAGTGATAGAAAAAAGCATGTTGAAGGGAGGAATTCACTTGTTGACGTGAACAGTGAGTGGCTTGATCGGTCAGTTCAAGATGATTTACAGCACCTCCCACAAATGCA
The DNA here is from genome assembly GCA_037306005.1 of Rhinophrynus dorsalis. NCBI lineage: Eukaryota > Metazoa > Chordata > Amphibia > Anura > Rhinophrynidae > Rhinophrynus > Rhinophrynus dorsalis. The sequence continues at coordinate 51,219,164 of CM074722.1, forward strand.
GCCCAAGCCTTATACTTGTGATTGAGACTTAAAGGAGCAGTAAACTTTTATTTATGAAAACACATATTTTATAGAGCTTTTCCTGCTGAGTAAAACAAGGTCATTCCCATCGCTGTCAGATGTTTTATTCAAAATTTATATCAGTTCAACTAATCAGGAAGTGACTTTACTGTGTTTACTTCCTGATAGTTCTAACTGACAGGAAGTTTCTATCACATCCTATGGAGAACTGTATGTTTCTGACTTTTCTGACTTTCCTCTCCATTAGAATCTAACAGGAAAACTAATTAGAATTTGACCACTAGAGGGCACTGCTAATTTAAAAAAACATGGGTTTAAACTGTAATAACTCTGGAAATATAAATCTCTTCGCAGTGGGAGTACCCTTATTTTACTCAATAGGAAAATCCCTACAATATATATTTTTTCATAAAAAAAGTTTACTGCTCCTTTAAAGTGATAGTAATGTTTCACAAGAAAAGCAGCTTCGATTCATCTTCATATTATTTGGGCTATGGAGAGTGTTATTTCAATACTGTCAGAGTTGTAGTTCAAGAGTAATTGAATGATAAAGTATCCCCCTCCCACCCCTTTTACTGATGTAACACTGCTGACCTCAGAGTAGCAAGACTGTCCAGATAGATCGCAGAGAGGGCCAATCTTCAGTGAGCATACAGAAAAACCTGTCAAGGGGGTCTGGGTTTTCCTTATGCTCACAGTAAGAAGATTGTCCCTTGCTGCAACCTGTCCGGTCAAGAGGCCAGATTCCACATCTGAGGGGAGGTGGCTTACACTAGGTAAAATGGGCGGGAAGGGGATAATTTATCATTCAATTACTCTTGAACCACAACTCTGACACTATTGAAATAATACTCTCCATGGCCCAAATACTATGAAGATTAATTGGAGCTGCTTTTATTGTAAAATGCGACTATGAATTTGATATCTGTTTGTTTTGTTTATTTTGTGGTCATGCCTTACTGCAGGGTGAAGGGAAGATACGATGGAGTGAGCCTGATTAGAGGCCATAAAGGGAAATTAAATACTAAAGTATAATGTCTGAAATGATTGACGCAAACTCCAGAGTGAAAGAGGTTAGGGTTTTTTTGTGTCGGACTGGAATTTGTATCTGGAAAATCATGATGAGAGCAGTGAATGATAACAGTCGGGACTGAATTCTTGGAAGCAGTGGTGGCTGTTCCTTTTCTTAATGACTGTTCTGAATATGAGTCTGGGCTGAGGCCTAGTTGAGTCAGGAGAACTCTAATGTATTGATGATAGTGGTGGGTTTGAGTGAAACGTTGGCCAGAGGCAAAAGAGGACTGAATCTGGCTTACATTGGCTAAAAAAACGTGGAGAGCTTAATATTGAATTCTTCCAGTAGATAAAGCAATAAGTGATATTTTCTCTGTATCGCAGCTCTGCTGTATGCGAGCAGCCAGCCACAGCCAAGGGCCTGACTGAAACTGTCTGTGGCCCATATCTGGCCAGTGGGCTGTATTTTGCCAATCTCTGTGTTAAAGGGATATGAGTCCTGCATCAAAGGATAATGCCTTAGAAGCAATGCGTTGGATACCTCTCTGGCACTGAAATGGTTAAGATAAGAAGGATTTATTATTAGAAAGTGTTACTGTTCATTTAAAGAGACACTGGAGAAAAATCGGTGGAATTCTGGACCAAACCAAACTGAAGCATAAGAAACAAATACCAGCCCCCAAATATCCATTGAGTTAAATGTTGCTTTTAACTCATTGAACACTAGAAATGTCTAAAATACATAACTTCACAATTCACGGGATAGGTCTCAAGTTCAGGAGGTTAGAAACCCCATTTAAATTAAAGGGATGGTAATACTTAAAGGGATAGTAACACTTCGTTTTAACTTTATTTTATTTTGTAGGCATTAAAAAAACATGAAGAATGATATAAGTCTTATCTCTCAAACCTTTATGGTTTATGAGATATTCACAAGCAAAGTTCCCCTCCCCGCCCCTTTTTCCTAGTGTAAGACATCTCTTCTCAGATGTGGATCAGGTTGTATGACAGTACAGATAACAGAAGGGGACAATTTTCTTTGTATGAAAACAATGAAAGCCCTTCCCCCCTTGAAAAGTTTTTCAGCTTTTTCCATTATCTTAATTGAAGATTGTCCCTCTCTGCAGTCTACCTGGGCATCTCCCTTCTTATCTGGTTGAACAGGGGGGGGGATACTTTGTTTGTGAATATCTCTTAAACCATAAAGGTTTCAGAGATAAGACTTATATCATTCTTCATGTTTTTTTAATGCCTACAAAATAAAATAAAGTTAAAATGAAGTATTACTATCCCTTTAAAATGTAAAAAAAAATATGTTATAGGGTTTATCCTCCTGAGTAGAACAAGGGTACTCCCACTGCTGAAAGGTGTTTAATTCAATAGTTATTACAGCTCAGACTTGAATTTTATTATGTGCAGTATAACACTGGCCTGAAATTGTACAGTGGCGCTGTTGCTACACCATCCTATGTACAGTTCTGGTTAGTTGACCATAAATCTCTATAGGATGGTGTAGCAACAGCGCCACGGTACAATTTCAGGCCACTGTGATACTGCACCTAAAAAATTGTTCTACTCAGGAGGATAAACCCTATAACATTTTTTTTTACATTTTAAGTATTGCTATCCCTTTAATATAGGATTTATTTTTCCCCTATGGTACAGTTAGTTTGCTCCAGAATTACTCAATTTTCTCTGTTCATCTGGACTAATACTAAAATAATCATTCATAACCCTTAGAGTGCCAGTGGGGTACGCAACGCATTGTGCTCTAAAGTTTAAAGCAGAACATTCATTCTACATGCTAGCACAGTACACGTACATTCATCACACGTGTGAACTCTCCAAATCTGCCCCGGAGAGTTCAGATTTCAGATTTAATTACCAGGTCTCTGTGGACAGCGGCTGATTCCCTGGTGCTGAGTTTCCTGGTAATCTGCCCACTCCCATTCCTGTTCTGCCCATTTCCCTGCCCATTTCAGGGAAAACACTGCCATTCCACCTTCTAACCCCACCCACCCTGATTAAGCCCCACCCACAATATGATACAAGTCACATCATTTGGACACCTAAGTGGTCTTGAAAGATTGCACTCTAAATTCAAACAACGTAAGGACACATCTTCACAGATGTCTGTGAGGGTTCTACAGGCTCTTTAAAGCGGAACTACCACTCAATATAAAGTCACCCTCCAATAATTAGGCATATGGCAACTAGCTTCATAATAGTGCTATTATCTCACACAAGCAGCCGGTTCTGAAGTAATCATTATTCTTCAGAGACTGGCGTCCATGCTTCTTGCTTTAGAGCCATCTGCACACCTGCGCTGTCAGTCCCTTCCGGTGCCTTAAGGAACCATGCAGTGCCTCCTAGAGGAGACCTGAACGGACAGTGCAGGCGCAGAGATGTCTCTAAGACAAGATGTCTGTGTGCCAGCCTGGCCGCCGGTCTCCGAAGAATAAGGGTTACTTCAGAACCGGCTACTTATGTGAGACTAGTTGAAGAGCCCGTTGCACGGGCCACAGTGCCACTGCCAGCCAGTCGCTGGGCAGTCATGCACAGTAGAGACTGCCCACGCCATGGCTGATACAGTGCCAGCCGGTCGCGGTGCAGTCATGCTCAATAGAGACTGCCTGTGCTGCGGCTGATACAGAGCGGGACGCTCCTTCATAGCTCCCCGCTCTGTATCAGCCTTGTCACAGGCAATCTCTACTGCGCGTGACTGCGTCGTTACACATGTTTTAGCGAATTATTACATAGATAATAGCACTATTATGAAGCTAGTCGCCATATGCCTAATTATTGGAGGGCGACTTTATAGAGGGTGGTAGTTCTGCTTTAAATTGGAACGTTCATGCTACAATAAGTTATCCCCAATTAATTGTTAGTAGCTTCTTATTCATGGAAATAGTGTAATAACGTTGCTTAAGTGCCAGCATGAGATGGAATCATAACATCGTATGTATCTTACATCAGTGGGACAGCACAGACATCTTACCTGAAGAGTGATCTGTGCGCCTGTGCTGTCCATCCCTGCCTGTACGCTGATTTGACAAAGAGGGAGTTGCATTGTACCTTACGGTACAGGCAGGGATGGACAGCACAGGTGCACAGATCACTCTTCGGCAAGATGTCTCAGGCACTCAAAGGGTTAAAGAAGCAGAAAACTTTTTTTTTTATGAAATTATATGTTACAGTGTTCTTCCTCCTGAGTACAAGAACACTCCCATTGCTGGGAGATTTTTATTTCCAAAGTTATCGCAGCACAATCGTTTCTTTTAACCCTTTGTGTGCCAGAGCGGTACGGAACGCATTGCAAAGCAATGCGTTCCGTGCCACTCTGGCACTCAAAGGGTTAAATTATACTGGAATCTGCGATGACTTATTTCCTTTTCGACACTAGTTAGTGCTGTTGATTAAAAAATTTAAACTGTAATAACTTTTGAATCAAAAAATGTCCCAGAGTGGGAGTATTCTTGTTTAATTGACCAGGAAAAGTCCCCTTTAAAAAAAACAACAGATAGATGTTGGTATATAAAATTAATCATCCGTCTGGTTACTTGTCACAGGTAATACTACCTCCTAATCCTAGGATAGAAGGCCAGGTGATGACAGTGATTATTTGTACTAGCTGATACCAGATTTGTAATGTCTTGTCCCTGGAAATCACTTTGAACTCGCACAGAAGCAGCTAAGCCTTGTTTGTCAGGCAGTGTAAATATCCCTTCACACTGATGGGCAGCTGAGCTGAATAACTGAATGGATGGTCCCAGTATATTACACTGCACTGGGGGGCTTTTGCTAGTGGTGTAACATGGTTAGAGAACAAGCGTGACTTCACAATGAATGACAGCAGTAACATCAAAGGCCACAGCTCTTCTGCTTTGACTTATATTTGACAGTGTGATAGTCCACACTCATTTGACAGGTATTTGGTTACTGTTCTGCCTGAGGAAAGACATGAAGACAGATGCACTAAGTACAACTGGAGAAATTCTAGAAGAAACCAACTGCACTGTAAGAGACAAATAAATATTCCCTAAATTTCTCTTTTAAAATGGGATTTTTTTCACCCTTGAAAGCTAGAAATCAGAGCTGATTTTCGGCCAGGCCTGTGACCTTTTGTCAGTGTCTTTACTTTTTTTTTTTTTTGGCACTTTTTCCACCAAAAATAAGGTGTCCTGGTACCCTTTGTTTTAGACCCCCCCACCGCTAGATATGTCTCCAATGCATCAGAAGCGTGTTAACAGTTTGAGAGTCAGAGCAGTATACAGTGCATTGCCTTGCAATGTGTTGGATACGTCTCTGACACACAAAGGACTAAAAGGCCTGTGCTTCACAGTATAATTACTCACTTTGAGGTTAATTTAGGCTGAGGTTCCGCTCCACTATAATGGGTAAAGCATGGTACAGTGTTAGTCATAGAAAATGCAGGAGACTAGTAGAGTTAAAGTGATACCTTTATGGGCTGACTGAGTGGCTTTGGATACATGACTTCAAAACAACCAGGTCTCTTCTTCAGGCTTAAAGGAGCAGTAAACTTTTTATAGAACATTTCCTGCTGAATAAAACAAGGTCACTCCCATCGCTGTCAGATGTTTTATTCAACATTTATAGCAGGTTAAATAATCAGGAAGTGAATTTACTGTGTTTACTTCCTGATAGTTCTAACTGACAGGAAGTGACAGGCAGTTTCTATCACATTCTATGGAGAACTGTATGTCTCTGACTTTTCTGACTTTCCTCTCCATTAGAATATAACAGGAAATCTAATTAGAATCTGACCACTAGAGGGCACTGCTAATGTAAAAAAACAGGTTTAAACTGTAATAATTCTGGAAATATAAATCTCTTGGCAGTGGGAGTACCCTTATTTTACTCAACAGGAAAATCCCTACGATATATATTTTTTCATAAAAAAGTTTACTGCTCTTTTAATAATAATGAAAGCTGAATGCACAACACATGACTCCAAAACTCGTGCACATCATTTTAACATCTAACCCACCCACTGCCAGAGATACACCTATCACGCTGCAACACAGTGCATTGGATCCCTGTGGCACCCAAATGGTCAAATTCCACTAGCAGAATAATCTTATCATTAGGCTGTAAATTAGGCTCTAGGAATCACTCCCTGGAGTGGACTAGAAATTGCAAAAGACCAATTACCTTTTTTAAACTCCAGTAAATTTGAGCAGAGATGGCTAGGTCTAAAGAATGTATGGGATAACCCTCCAAATTCCAGAGGGGTGAACAACCCAAAGGGACCAAACCTATTTTTATTTTGTAGGATAACGTGACATAAATTCCCACCACAGTTCAAGACACAGTTTAGAGTGCCAAACTTGGCCATCAGTTTACACTCCCAGATCCCTCCGTCTTTCCCTGTCCCAAAACCTCTCATTAGCATAGTCACTTTGAGATCTTCAACGCTGTGATCAGTTCTGCAAAAATGCTGACTCACTGGGGTGTCTCCCCTGCTCTTTACTCTGGATGCATCCTCAAAGGCCTATCTGTTCCACCCATATACCGTCCTCCCTGGGGAACCTCAGAAACACACAACGAGGCAAACAACACCAGATGAGCCACAGGAAAACCTGCCCCGACACTGTGGTTTCCGTGGGAATGTGGTAAGGGCACCCCATCTGTAGCACACATGCATGCACAGGCCCCATGTGTCCTCTGCAGACAGGGAGAAGAACCACCCTCAACTGTATTATCTCAGGCCGGTGGCCTGTCCACAGGAGAGGAGCGGAGGTCATGGACACACTCCTTTAAATCTGTCACCAGTATGCAGCACTGTTTGGAGCTCCCGAGACTCCACACAGCACTCCAAGCTGTGGGCCGCAGGCGACCACCAATGGCACTCCGCTCTCCTCCCATCACCTCCTGCACTCCATAAGACCTTTTCTGGGTACATCTTGGCACCACATCAATGACTGATAAACTCTCTGATGAGGCTTTTAAGATGTCAGTCTCGGACAGGAGTCTCAGAACATATGCGGTTACACCCCAGGGCCTGGCTGTAAACAATAGAGTTTACTGTGCATCTGGGATAGAAACCGTCATTTCTGAGACAATTAGACCTGTCTGCTGGTCTGCAGCACAGAGACATTACTATATCTTAGAGTATAATTTATGGCCCACTGATTAGATTATTGTGCTAGTGGAATTTGACCCTTTGTGTGCCACATGGGTATACAATGCCTTGTGTTAGAGTGTGGTGGGCGCCTCTCAGTCAGGGTGTTACGTGTTAAAATAATTCTTATTATGCCTGCAGAAGAGACCTGGTTGTCTTGAAAACTTGGATCCTAGAGCCACTCAGTTATCTCAAAAAGGTATAATTTTTACTCTACTAGTCGCATCCACTAAAATGGACATTCCAGAGGCCAACGTGAAAAATGTTTTATTTTTTCTTGTATCATTATGTCGGTAAGTATACATAAATAAATAATGCAAAATAGCACTGCAGATTGCCATTCTGCTATTACATGCAAACAAAATGCTTTGTCTGGTCAGAGAGACCTTCCCGGACTCAGCAGCTTAGGGCTGTCATGTCTGGACAAAGGCCTATGTGGCCTACAAACGCTGTGACCACCACAGACCCCTAGTGTTCCTGTGTGCATCCAAGCACCCTCCCCACAGTCACGCGGGTCCTCCTTAACTGTGCAATGTGTTATAACCTGTCTGATATCAAAGGGGGTTAAGTATTGCGTATTTGCGTGAACACATTGCAATCAATGCGTTCCAGCTGTCCTGGCAATGGAAGGGGTTAAACATAGTACAATATAAACATTTGTTTAAAAGGATAGTAATGTTTCAAAATAAATTCAGCTCCAATTATTCTTTATAGCCTTTGGGCCATGTACAGTGGTATCATTCTCTAATATGTGTAGTTCAAGGGTAATTGAATTATAAAGTATCCCCCTCCCTCCCCTTTTACCTAGTGCAAGCCTCCTCCCCTCAGATGTGGAATCTGTTCAGTTGACCAGACAGCTTACAGTTAGACAATCTTCTTACTGTGAGAATAAGGAAAACCCTGTCCCTTTGAAGGAGGAGGGCAGGTTTTTTCCTTATGCTAACAGAAGATTGTTCCTTTATGATTCAATTAATCTGGAACTACACATCGTAGAGAATGTGGCCCAAAAACTATAAAGAGTAATCGGAGGTGCATTTGTTTTGACACATTGCTATTCCTTTAACTTAAGGCCCATTTGGGATGAAATAAATAATTGGGGGGGGGGGATAACATTTCTACCCATCTCTCTCTATTCTGAGCAGATCCGGAGAATACTCAAAAGAATACAGGGGTCACGAAACCCTCCAAAACCTTATTTGTTAACCCTTTGAGTGCCAGAGTGGTACGGAACGCATTGCTTTGCAATGCGTTCTGTACCACTATGACAGTCAAAGGGTTAAAGAAAACCATTTTCATTCCCTCCTTTAACAAACTAAACAAAAAAGGAGTACAATGACCCCACTTTTATAAAAAAATACAATGAAATACATTAATATGGGGTATGTATACCACCTACTGATACATTAAAGGGACAGTAATGTCCCATAAAAAATCTTTATCGTTTTGTAGTGCTTAAAGGGGATCTGTCACCTATTTATAAGTAATGCTCATTAGTTAGAGCATGTATCCAAAACGTTTAAAATGTTGTTCATTTAAAAAAAAAAAAAAAAAAAAAAACATTATCAGCGCAAAAATTTATATTTAAAAAGTGCCCAGCAGCCTACTTCTGATTTGCCAAAGCTTGCCGAACAGATGCTGCTCCCGTCCCACTACCCAGCATCCTCTGATGATGGAGGCTGTCTGTCACTAAGCTGGAGCAATCCCATTGGCTAGATATCGATCTCTGCCAATGAGATCGCACCAGCTTAGAGAAAGAAAGCCTCCGTCATCGGAGGATACTGGGTAGTGGGACAGGAGCAGAGGCAGTGCTGCAAGCAGGAAGTTGACTGCTGGGCACGTTTTGAACATTAAGTTTTGCGCTGATAATGTTTTTTTTTTTTTTTTAAAAATGAACAACGTTTTAAATGTTTTGGCTAAATTCTCTAACTAATAAGCATTACTTAAAAATATAGGTGAGAGACCCCCTTTAAAAAATTAAACTATATGCAACAAATCGCTATGGTTTGAGAGATATTCGGCACTAAAGTTCCCCCCTCCTTTCCCTTTCCCTGATGTCAGCTCTGTGCTGACAACAGGGGAATCCTGTCAGGGGAACAACCGGCGGCTCTGCAACAAAGCCGAAATCGCGTTATTGGAAAGGTCTACAAAGTGTTCCTGATTTGCAAGCACACATTGTAGACTGTTTCAATGAAGTAATTTGTTTTAAATAATGTGGTTTCGGCTCTGCTGAAGAGCCTCCTCGTGTCGGCCGACACAGATCTCCTGCTGTCAGCTTTACAGCTGACATCAGGAGAAGGGGAGGGGGGGGGACTTTGCGAATATCTCTCAAACCATAGCGGTTTTGAGACATAGGATTTGTTGCATATAGTTTAATTTTTTAAGCACTACAAAACTATAAAGATTTTTTCTGGGACATTACTGTCCCTTTAAAAATTAAACCCTAACCAAAAAAAAAAAAAAAATTAAAGAAAGCCAATGAATGAAATCAATATCTGGCGTTGCGGCCCTATTTTGAATCATACTGGCTAAGTAAACTTAAAGGAACTCTAAAAAATTAAATAGGTATTATCTACAGCATATTTCCAAACAGACTTCAATAGAAATCTATGAGATAAAACCACTGACTACATCTACTAACCACAACGCAACCCTATGTCAGCCTCAATAAGGGTAGATCTATTAATTGTATGAATGCTGGAGGAGTCCCTGACACATAGGAAGGGTCGGGGGAAGATGATAAATACTGAGCTTGTGCAGATAACTATTTATGCAGGTACCTGCATGTTGTGAAGTCTGATGCCGGGCTGATTTCCTGAACAATCCTCCTGTTTTTCAATCTGCAGTTCATTCCAGGACACCAAGCACAAGCAAGATGCAGTGCACGATTTTTTCTCTGTTCACCTCTCTCAGATTTAAAGTAACCATAAAGCCCCCAATCCTAAACTAACTAAAATGATTGGGCATTTGTTCTTTACTACTATTAACTTGGTCAGGTAGCTCAGGGGTTAATACTAACCCAGTCACATGGCCGATCCAGTGCTGACTGTTGAAGAGTAGGGAGAACAGGCTTCACATCCAGCTGTGAATGGTGACTGGAGCTGTGAGACCTGGCAGTGATGTCTCCAACCACCATAAAGCTAGTGTGCTTGTGCAGAGCTGAAATTCTGCAATAATGGGATTTGGGAGATTTTTATTAGTCCCCTGTGGTACAGTCACTTTGTTCGCAGATTTCTTCACTTCTTTTTAACCCCTTAAAGACCAGGAAAATCTGGGAGGTTTGCAATTAACTCTTTGAGTGCCAGAGTGGTACGCAAAGCATTGCTTTGCAATGCGTTGCGTACCACTCTGGCGCTCAAAGGGTTAAGGACTGGAGCAATTTTGAACTTTGTGACTATATCTTTGTTCAACAGTGTTTTCCCTCTAAATCTTTAATTCCAGTCACACAAATGATATACTGTTTTTTTCAAGCACAAGCAGAGATTTCTTTTGATACCACACATATGGATAACCCACCATTTATTTCTATAAAAATAAAGTAAACACTAAAACAAACAAAAAAAATTTTTATTGGTTCTCCTGTGATCATTTGTGCCCAAATGGTTATTTTTTTTTAATGGAGACTGCAATGAAAGGTAGGACCAGTCATTCCTACAAAATGTGCAGTTATAGGGGGGGCACTCTCCCTCTGGGGCAAAAATCCCCATGTCCCTCTTTCCTTCTGTAGTTTCCCACTTTTTTGAAGATATGATTGTGTGGTGTGTATACATACCTCCCAACATTTCAAATTGCTAAAAAGGGACACTTATGGTTTAGGGGGTGTTTCTGGGGATGTGGCGGGTGGGTAGGGCATTACAGATACTTTTTAGGCTATTTTGTGACCTATAGACACCTCCTTGTGTAACCTAATAAGTGAATTCTAACAAGACCAAAGTATTTTATTTACAAAGACTAATGTTTAAACACATATACTGACTAAACAATCATTACACTCCACAATAGTAAAACTCCCATAAAGGTTTGTTTAAACTTCAGTAGATGTGTTTATAGATCAGTCTGTGCTATGGAATTATTTGGTCTTGTTCAGATTTATTGAAAAAAAAACAAAACAAGTTGCTGTCAGTAGGTCAAAAATGGACCTACATTCATTCTGCCACTAGTACTGAAGGGGTTAATAACCCCCAATTTGGCCTCTATTTCTTTAATTCTTTGTCTGTTCTCTGCTTCTCTCTCCCTTACTCTCACAGTAAAACACATTGACTTTGTGAATGAAAAAGCTGATACACGTGACTGCTGTAGTAGAGATCATGTGTACTGGCACAATGGGGAATGAATGAAACTGGGTGCTCTGGTCCTGTCTCTGGTCCCCAGTATGATAGCAGCACGCGCTGCTGTCTTTTAATCCATGATGTGCCATCCTTATGGCAGGTTTACCCATGACGATCTTGGCACATCATGGGTCCTTAAGGGGTTAATACATCATCCTCACCCTGTTAGTAGCACTTGATGACTGAGTTTCCTAACACTGATTTCGATGATGTAGCAATCTCAAATGCAATGTCAAGTAGAAAATTACAATGTACATTTATATATCTTGAATTTTATAGTAGACCTGTCATTTTGATTCAAGTTTGCATATTTGAAAACTTCATTAAAAACTGCTTCTGTGTGATGTTAGCCAAAAGACCAGCAAATGTACACTTAAAGGGATGTATCACCTCATAAAAATGTTTTTACCTTAGGTTTTTTAATAAAGTAGTATTAGGAAAACCTTTTCTTTTTTTTCTAAATGTAAGTACTTTTAAAGATATTGTATCTTCTGTGCTGTGTACTTCCTCTTAATGGGCACTCAGGGAGCACGCTTCCATTCAGTGTGGTGTGAATGGCTTCTATCGTTACATAATGCTCAGGTTAGCATTATACTGAGGTTGCAACCTCAGTATAATGCTAACCAGAGCTTGATATAACGATAGAAGCCATTCAATCCACACAGAAGGGAAGCCTGAATGTGCTCCCTGGGGCAGCTGGGAGGAGAATTAGGAAATGAACAAGAGCTTTGCCGTGATTCAGCATTGCTACATTATGCTGACCGGCAAAGCTTGAAGATACAATATCTTTAAAAGTACTTACATTTAGAAAACAAAACCCAGCTTTCCTAATACTACTTTTTTAACAAAACATATGGTAAAAAAAATTATGAGGCGATTCACTCCCTTTAAGAAGATATTCACACTTGGTATAATATGCTATTATATGAAAATACATGCTAATTGTAGTACCCATGTGATACCAGTGACATATCCGTATCAGCCGGGGCGTGTTCGGGCAGTCTGCACTGCTCATGACTGCAGCGTGTGCAATCTCTACTGCGCATGACGGCTTCTGACAAACATCCTAGCAAATTATTTTATAGGATGAAGGATTTCTGTGATATTCCATATACTAATGAAGCCATTTCAGAGGCATTTCATATGCTAATATAGCACTGTGCTCCACCAGGAGACTTTTACTTTCACTTTCCCCACAAATGGGGACATAGGATATGCTCCCACACCGCAAAGCCATCTTGGTAAACTTGCCACCCTGTATAACACATTATGCTGCTTTGTCCTCCAATGTAACTACGATACCCATCACTGTGATATGTTGTAAAGGACTAAACTGGCTAACGCTTTAATCTAGATTTGCCCTTCACCTTTCTTCCTTAGTTTACAACCACTCCTCTGGAAAGCTACCAGACTACTCATGCTAACTATATCCTCTGCTCCACTGCTCACAACTCACTGAGTATTACACACTAGGGATGGACGAAAAATTTTGCCTCAAATTGAAATTGACAAATAATGGCACTTCCTGCTTGGCGAATAATTTCCAGTGAAAAGTTCAGTTTTTCTGCTTTTTTCGCGTTAAACCCTTGGTAGCTAGAACAATATCCAAAACATTGCTTAGCAATGTGTTGGAGACCTCTGTAGTATCCAAAGAATGAAATAATAACCTGTAATGAGTCATATAAACCTGTAGAAGTACACTGAGATTTCTCTGTCCAAACCCATAATTCAGAATGTGGGTGTGGCCAGCACAGCTAAGGTGTCCCTCAGAATTTGGCGCTCTAGGAAATTGCCTCCTTGGCCTATTGGGAAATCCAGTCTTGTCAAGAATGTTTTAAAAGGGTTAAATGATCTGATTCCACAGCTTACATAGACTCCATTCAGTTCATGTGCGATTAGCTTGGTGACTAGTCCAAGGTGATTTTGGGTACAGAAATCGGTGCCAACCTTGCTTTAAAGGGAAAATGTCACAATTTAAATAAGTGATGTTTTCAAAGGGTTAAACAAGCTCTGACCAGTGATTAAACTGTGCCGATTGTGTTCAGGGAGTACCCCTACATACAATTCAAGTTAGATTAGCCTGGCACAAGGTCATTTTGGGCGTGAATATGGGTGCCAGCCTTGCCAAAAGGAGACATTTGCCAGCTTGAATAGGTAACTGATGGTTTCAATTGTCTAACACTTCCAGTGCCAGTGGGGAGGCAACGCATTCCCTTGCAATGCGTTGCGTACCCCTCTGGCACTGAAAGAGTTAAATGAACTTGGGCCAGTGATTTCACTGCCCAGAGCCACAGGTGGAGTCCCTCCGCACACAACCCAAGTGAAATTAGCCCTTTGAAAACAGTTACTTGAAATGTCCACTTTTGACAAGGTTGCTACCATTTTTCACACCCAAAAGAAACTTGGACCAGGATAATCCCACTTAGATTGTATGCACAGGGATTCCGTACATACAATCTATGCATGTAGTCTCTTTCACGCGGGCACCCTCTGGCACTCAAAGCAGAAAAGCATGCAGAATATGACTCTTTGATTGCCAGAGGACTCTATATTGTGTACCCTCTGGCACTCAAAAGGTTAAATTATACCCGCTTTTCTGCATTGAGTGAGGTGTGAAAGAGACTGCATGGGACGGCGAGAGAACCTATACGAATCTGTGGCTGAAAAAGGGGAGACATAAGATTCAGGTAGGCATTGCCATTGTGACCACCAACTGCATATATTCTGTCTACTTTTCTGCATTATGTGCCAGAGGGGCGAGCGAGACGGCAAGAGAGACTACAGATATTCAATGGCTCCAGCTGACATACAGAAAAACTGGCATAATTTAACACTTTGAGTGCCAGAGGAGTATGGAACGTATTTTGCTCTGTGTTGCGTACTCCTCTGGCACTCAAAGGGTTGAATTCTGCCCACTTTTCTGCATTTCATCTGGAGCCATTGAATATCTGTAAATGAAAGACTAACATGGGAGCACTACTCATCATTATGTAATGGTTTCCCTTGTGTTTAGCCCGCTACCTCTGTGCGGTGCGCAACCTGATACAAGAAACACTGTGGGTATGCTTAGAGAAGAGAATTGGCAGCCCCGCAGAAGAACATTGCTACATTCTAAACATCATCAAGATGGCAGCCCTCTCCCTCTTGTTACTCAAGACAAGACAAGTAGATTTTAAATTTAGGGGAATCAAAAATTCAGATTACATGATTCATATTACCCATGGAACTCCATACCTCTATCCGTACCTCTATAACCATCCCCCTTCTGTCTTTAAGTCTTCCCCGAAATCCTATTTTTTCTGGATCACTAGCACCATGCACTGCCTTTTGTCAAACTCAGCACTCACAGCACTTGACACCTTCATACCCAGTTGTCTATCTCCTATTACTCATTTAGACTGTAAGCTCCTTGGGGTAGGGACTTCACTCCTATTGTTTCTATGACTTTGACACTTATTTTATCCCCACTTATTTACTATAACATACTACTGTTGTAAGGAGCTGTGTGGAACTCAGGAGGAGGGGGCTTAACGGGGCTAAGAAGGAATGAGGCAGTAGAACAGGAAGTGGAGCATTTGTGATAGCATGAAGGTTGTGGGAGGCACAGGAAGTGACAGCTGCTGGGGTGTTGGGTCCCACAGCCATTGTTGAAGGAGACATCCATGCAGTGAGGAGATTCAGTGAGGAGCTCCTAACATGTATTAGGATCATGGCTCTTAGGCTTGGTCTCAAATGGATAGTAATGTTTCATAATAAAAGCATCTCCAATTAATCATCATATTATTTGGACTTTGGAGAGTATTATTTCAATTCTGTCAGAGTTGTAGTTCAAGAGTAATTCAGTGACAAGGTATTCCCCCGTCCCGCCCCTTTTACTGATGTAACACTGCTCAGCCAGATCAGAAGGGAGGTGCCCAGGTAGATTGCAGAGAGGGACAATCTTCAATTAAGATAAGGGAAAAACCTGAAAAACTTGTCAAGGGGGCAGGGCTTTCATTGTTCTCATAGGAAGAAGATTGTCCCATGCTGTTATGTCTCTGGTCTATGGACTGCATTCCACATCTGAGAAGAGATGGCTTACACTAGGTAAACAGGGCGGGAGGGGGAAACTTTGCTTGTGAATATCTCTTAAACCATAAAAGTTTGAGAGATAAGACTTATATCGTTCTTCATGTTTTTTTAATGCCTACAAAATAAAATAAAGATAAAACGAAGTATTACTATCCCTTTAAGAGTATGGCTGTTGGGCTAACACTTGCCACATTCAAATAGTTCGGGGTGGATGGTGGCATGACCCTCAGTCAAGTAATATTAATAAAGTGTGGGTATTATGTGGTTAAAGTTAAGTAATGACTATGTATGTATTAGCAAGCACTAGGGGGTTTAAGTTTATGGGTTATGTATTCAGTTTCATTGATAATACATTAATACATCTTTTATCTTGGTAATAAATGTTGTGGCCTTTTCAACCCATCCAAGGTGTCTGTGTGTGTTTAAAGGGGGTGGGATTGGGAAAGAAGTGGATGACTTGACCATGCCTTGTCATGCATGGCACCAAATAAATAAAGATATACATACAGAGTTGGGGGGGCAGTATAAATCAATTGGGGAACTGAGTTGGAACGTGACAGTTCCACTTAACTCTTAGAGAACATCAGTTACTGATACAAATCTGAGTAAGAAGCCAACTTCAGTGTAACTTAGTATAGTTACAAGAGTTGAGCTTCTTATCAGAGTTCCCATGACAGAATGCTTTCCCCTCACAAGCCCCTGATATTTATTATTTCTCCTGCTTACTGACAGACACGAAGGGGAGCTCCACCAGGAGATGTCATTTGTATCAGTGCGGCTGCAGGGAGGAAGCACTCTGTCACGGAACGCTGATTAGAGCATATCATAGCGAGTTAACCCTATGAGAAGAATAAGGAGGCCCTTGCTTGTTGGTGGAGGGAAGCAGAAGTGGTACAATAGAGCATTGTATAGAGAAGGAGGGACACTGGCAGAGAGAAGGATGAGAGTGGGAGAAATGGGGTTAAGAAATAAAGTGATATATAGTGATTAATTATTAATACCTGAATATATATTAGTTTGTATTTCTCTCTCTATATATATATGTGTAACTTTGTACTGTAAATGCTCTGTAGGACATGCCTGACAGCAAGAGAAATCTCACTGCATTCCTCTGGGTAAAACATATATTCTAAATAAATAAATAAATGACGTCTTATTGGTGAGCTGCGAGAATACAAAATGAAAGGTCTGCTTCTCTACTTACTCCTCCCCACTTAACCCTTTGAGTGCCAGAGGGGCATCCCATACATTACGCATCAATGAGTTGGATACTGCTCTGGCTGTCAAAGGGTTTAAGTCAGGGACAGCTGTGGGTAAAGTTATATATGTATTTTAACCCTTCGAGTGCCAGAGAGGTATCCAATGTGTTGGATACCACTCTGGCACTCGAAGGGTTAATATATATATATATATATATATATATATATATATATATATACATAACTTCACCCACAGCTGTCCCTGACTTAAACTCTTTGACAGCCAGAGCAGTATCTGTCACGGAACGCTGATTAGAACTTCTCCCGCCCATATAATATAAGCGAGTTAACCCTATGAGAAGAATAAGGAGGCCCTTGCTTGTTGGGGGGGGGCAGAAGTGGTACAATAGAGCATTGTATAGAGAGAAGGAGGGACACTGGCAGAGAGAAGGATGAGAGGGGGGAAAAATGAGAGCCCTCCTGCTCTCAAAGGGTTAAATCAGGCTACAGAATAAAACATGCAACAAACCAACTTGAGACTGTAGTTATAGGGTCCCTGGGCTCAGATCGCTGCGCTTTTATATGCACTGCGCTATATAACATGTTACTGATCGAACTGCTCCTCTGTATTCACGTACTACTGCAAATAAATGCAGACCAATCCAGACCCAGGCAAGAGGCTTCATGGCGTGTGTCAAAACGGCTCACTGGGAACACTGCACCCGTCAGAATGGTGCATTACAAATGTCACCATCTGAAATGTCTCCAAGTTTGCTAGTGTAGTTGTCCAGTATTTATTTAGAAAATGATTTACCAGGTGAAATTTCATGTTTTGTTGTATGTGGCTATAAAATGAAAGTGTTAGTAATGTCCCAAAAACATTTGTAATAGATTTGTAGAGGCTAAAAAAGAATTGCACTGCCACAAACCCAATCTCTCAAACCATAGCGGTAAAAGTTCCCCCTTCCCTCCCCCTGACATCAACGCTGTGCTGACAGCAGTACGGGTATCAGCCGGCGGCTCTGCAGCAGAGCTGAAATCCCGGTATTAGAAAAGAATTACTTCATTGGAAAGGTCTACAAAGTGTGCCTGGTTTGCAAGCACACTTTGTAGACCGTTCCCATGAAGTAGTTGTTTTCTAATAACGGGATTTTGGCTCTGCTGAAGAGCCTCATCGTGTCGGCCGACATGGATCTCCTTCTGTCAGGTTTTCAGCTGACATCAAGAGAAGGGGAGGGGAGGGGGAAACTTTGATTGCCAATATCTCTCAAACCATAGCGGTATGAGAGATGGAGATTGTGGCAATGTGATTCTTTATATAACCTCTACAAATCTATTAAAACATTTTTTTGGATATTACTAACACTTTAAGTTCCATTGGTTTACTGTTTAGCGTGCCCAGGAAAAATATACATTTTCAGAGGGAGGATAAAATAAGCTTTCTTTTGGAATCATAGATAAATAAAGTGGTGGAATTCATCAAGTGGGAATAGTAGGGGGAGATTCATTAAGGCATGATAAAAACGTGATAAAGTGGAGATGACTTCTCCGGTGACATCACGTCTCCAAAATCTGAAAAATCCTAGTGCATAGGCTCCATAGAATAACATAAGAATTGGAGATCTTAGTGAATAGGCTCCATAGAATAACATAGGAACTGGAGAAGTGATACCACTGGAGAAGTCATCTCTACTTTATCACCTCTTTATCACAGCTTAGTGAATAACCCCATAGTGTGCCAAACATGCTAATCTTTGCCAGCACTTCTCTACAATCATTGATCGATACCTTCTGGCATACATTATGATCTGTCGTATTTCCCCAATTTGTGTATGCGAAGCAGGGGAAATACGATATCATATAGTGTAAATGTCACAATTCTGACCATACCGGCAAATGCATATACAACGTATGTATATTTGTCTCTTTTACTTACAATTAGATCTGCCAGCTTGTCGAGATTCCACAGTTTTTAATTGTCATAAATCATGTGAATACGTGTGGCCCTCTTGCCATTTTACACCTTATCTTAAATTGTATAGCAGATACATTGATGATATAATCAGGGCTTAAAATTTGTAGTCCTTTGCTACTAGCCAGACCTGAAAAGTTACTCGCCACTGTAAGCCAAAACATACCCACCAGGGCTGAATTTCTACTCGCCAGAGCTGAATTTTCACTTGCCATTGGCTAGTGGCGAGTGGAAATTTTGAGCCCTGATATAATTATGATTTGGAGTAGGGGAGAAACACTACTAAAGGAATTTATAGATTATATAAATGATAATGAGTATGGACTCGATTTTACATATGAATACAGTAAGACTGAGATCACTTTTTGGATTTATGTTTATTTGTTCAAAACAATAAGGTTCTGACAAAAAAAAAATCAAAAAGTGGATCAGGACACCTATATTCCTTATGATAGTTATCATCAAAAAATGTGACTAGATAATGTCCAGAAAGGACAATTTACGCGACTTAGACGCAACTGTTCAAAAATTGAAGATTATTGCACACAGGCTATGTTGCTTTTAAAGAGATTTGTAGATAGGGGTTCTGATCAAACTAATTTTTGTCAAGCTTTGGTTGCAGTTATGTATATGGACAGGAATCGATTGATGCGTGGAGTGAAAAATGAAGAATTTCTGGAGGTTCCTAGCTCTGGTGTTAACCCCTTTGAGTTTGTTTCCTCCCCAATGATGAATGTCACTAATGTACATGCAGAAATGCTGGAGAGAAATGTTACTGTTTGTAAAATAACATGTTTAATCAATGAGGAAGAGACAGCTGATAAAACAGAAGAATACTTTTAAGGATAAGAACATAAATTGAAATGTAGCTGTACATATTGATAAAAAAAGTAAAACAAAGATAAAAAGGTGAAATTGAATAAATTTCCAAACCCCAATAGTATTATACACAAAAATTAAATTACAATTAAAAATAAAATTAGGGATAAAAAGTATAAAATTGATATGGTAGATAAAGTTTTATGGAAAGAGGATAATAAGGTAAGCTCAGATAAAGATTTTACATTAACTGTTAGCACATCTTTCTTATACCATGTTAATAAAATTAGGTCAATATGTGATCATTTTGGTCAATAATATTAGATGACAAAATATTGAGAAAATTAGTGCCGGACAGAATTAGAATCTTATGTAAGAAAAATCCTAATTTAAAGAACATCTTAGCCACAACAGTTTTAAAAATACAAAAAAATAATAAGAATAAGAATGGTCAAAGAAGTCTGTTTAATCTGCCACCAGTAAATACACATATAAAGAAATTCGACCAAATGTTGCTACAATGTATCAGGTAATGATATAGAATTTAAACTCACCCAGGCACCAAGGCCTCGCAGATCCGGTGCTGCCCCCAACAGCCTCAGCCAAGGCTTCAACATAAAAGAAGACAACAGGATGGGAGCGCTTCACTGATCCACCAGACAATCAAGCCAGTTGCAGACAAGTTAAAAAGTTCATAGCTTTATTCGTACAAAAAATAAAACATATATATATAGTCCTGGAGAAACATATTTAAGAGTTCAAAACACAACACACCCGCCTAATGCGTTTCATGAGTGTTCTCACTTAATCATAGCCTATGATTAAGTGAGAACACTCATGAAAGGCGTTAGGCGGGTATGTTGTGTTTTGGACTCTTAAATATGTTTAAGTGAAAACACTCATGAAACACGTTAGGCGGGTGTGTTGTGTTTTGGACTCTTAAATATGTTTCTCCAGGACTATATATATACGTTTTATTTTTTGTACGAATAAAGCTATGAACTTTTTAACTCGTCTGCAACTGGCTTGATTGTCTGACGGATCCATGAAACGCTCCCATCCTGTTGTCTTCTGATCTGCCACCAGTGACCAGTTGGCAGAGGTCTGGCAAGTGTGCCACCTGTTCCAACTGTCCAAAAAGTAAAAATGGTGTTACAAATAAGAATGGTAAAAGTTATCCTATAAAGCAATTTTTACATGTAATAGTACTGGCATTGTATATATGCTGGAGTATCCGTGTGGACACCGGTACAGAGGGAGAACCTTTCAAAGGAGGCTTTATGAACACAGGAGACATACCCAGAATAATGTTATAAATCACTCCATTCCCCATCATTTTTTTGGAGTTTCATGATGGGGATGCCAAACTTTTAACAGGATATGCGATTGAAGGTTTAAAACCGACTCTCATGCTGGTAATTATGATACAGCCCTCAATAGAAGGGATGCCTTTTGGATATTTACACTAGTTACTTTGAGCCCTAATGGACTCAATGAAAACATTGAATTGGCATCCTTCCTATAAATATGAATACAATTATGAATTGACTTTCTCCCCATGACTGCAAAATGCTAATGTGGTAATGTACAATTTCACTGATTATTATGGATGGGAGGGAGCTTGTAGCTATAACCCGGCGCTCTTCTTGGAATTTTGTAGAACTTCACTAATAATTATGGATGGGAGTGAGCTTGTAGATATAAGTTAGTAATTTCTTATATTATATATATAATTAAAGTGATAGTAATGTTTCTGTAACGGTTTGTTTGACACACAGACACAGTAGGTTTTGGATAAAACACAGTTTTATTAAGCAATCAGCAATACAATAACCCTCACAGGTCCTGTAATATATTCTCAGTATAATACAGACACAAGACAGGTTACATTTACATATGCCTACACAGGTCCAGTATAAACATAGAGTCCATAACACGATATACTGACACTGGTCAGGCAGAATTTGAAGGAATCCCAGTGTATCGGTACTGCATGGGTTAATGGTCTTCAGCAAGTGTAAACAGTCCCATGTGAGGTAAGGTCTGTTAAGAAGCTCACCTAGGATACAGAGCTTAAATACGAGTAACGCCCAGTAATAGGTTAGCAGACAATGGAGAACTGCCTGAGCAGTAACGGAGGCTGAGCAACATAGAGCACTGCCGGAGCAGTAACGGAGACAAGACCATGTGATCACTGCCGTAGCAGTAACGGAGACTGAGGGACGTGGGCACTGCCGTAGCAGTAATGGAGACCAGGCAACTTATACTCTGCCGTAGCAGTAAACGGAGACTAAGCCACTTGCACTCTGCTGTAGCAGTAAACGGAATCTAGCCCACTTGCACTCTGCCGTAGCAGTAACGGAGACAAGGCCACTTGTATTCTGCTGTAGCAGTAAACAGAGACTAGGCCACTTGCCCTCTGCCGTATCAACAACGGAGACTAAGCGACTGAGCACTGCCATGACAGTAATGGAATGAGCAACTGAGCAACTCAACCTGAGGTGGCAACCAACCGGGAGTGACTCGAATGACAAGCAAATAGGAATGTCGCTGAGGCGACACAGAGGCAACCAGAGCAGGAACGTCAGCCAAGCCGGGTTGGTACACAGAGCAGGAACGTCGGCCAAGCCGGGTCGATACACGAAGCAGGAACGTCAGCCAAGCCGAATCGATACACGGAGCAGGAATGTCAGCCAAGCCGGGTCAATACACAGAGCAGGAACGTCAGCCAAGCTGGTTGGTGCACAGGAGCAGGAGAAGCAGAATAGTCAGGCAGTCTGGGTCGGTTCACAGGCAGGAGACGAGATGCAGAGTAGCCAGGCAGGCCAGGTCGATACACTGAGAACAACTGAGATCAGGAACAAGCGCTGGTACTGGAACACCATGAAAGGGCCCAGTATATAAAGGCCATACTGGGCGGGACAAGCACAGTATAGCCAGTAGGAGTACAGCAGGAGTGTAGACTGACAGAATGTCGCAAAAAGAGCACAGGCACCGTGAAAATTTCACAAAAACAGCATCTCCAATTAATCTTCATAGTATTTGAGCCATAGAGAGTGTTATTTCAATACTGTCGGAGTTGTAGTTCAAGAGTAATTGAATGATAACATTTCCCCCTCCCGCCCCTTTTACCTAGTATAAACCCCTACTCCTCAGATGTGGAATCCAGTCCATATACCAGACAGCTCACATCAAGGGTCAATATTCTACTGTGAGAACAATGAAATCCCTGCCCCCCTTGACAGATTTTTCAGCTTTTTCCCTTATCTTAATTGAAGATTGTCCCTCTCTACAGTCTACCTGGACACACCCTGCTACTCTGAGCTGAGCAGTGTTACATCAGTAAAAGGGGTTGGAGGGGGATACTTTATCATTCAATTACTCTTGAACTACAACTCTGACAGAATTGAAATAACACTGTCCATGGCCCAAATACTATGATGATTAATTAGAGCTGCTTTTATCATGAAACATTACTATCCCTTTAAAAATTAAAAGTAAAATATTTACAAGTGTGTTTTTAAGAGATTTTGTAATATATATGTGCAGCTAAAGTATGAGGTTTTTAGAGCTTTTTGAGACAACTCTGCCACCTTAGTTTATTTGGGTTTTTGCTGTGATTTTCAGAATTTGATCCTGTTAGGATCATGTATTTAGCTGCCGGCAATTAACCAACTGACTAGCTTGTATCAACATTTAAATAGCTGTTACGTCTTAGTGCACAATGTATATATTTCTTGTCTGATAAAGCCCAATTTTAGTGTGAAATGTGTTGCAATTTGATGTGTTGTGTTTGCCGGCCGGGGGTCTCACATTGTGCATCCAGAAACTGAGATATGCTACATTTATGTAAGTTTTTATGATTTTATTTATATGTTTAATGTTATATGCCTATTTCATATATTATTGTTTGCAGTTACTTATCGTCTCTGTGTTTGCTTATTGAAGAGACAATTTTTTTTTAAATATTTATATGTCCTAGTTATTATTATTATTATTTTTTTTAGGACGGATTGTGTTTTTCCGTTTCTTCATTATGGATTATAGACATTTATAGTGTTGTTCATACTTACATATATATAGACCTCTTTAAATAAATTTTATATATTTATACATATATATATATATATATATATATATATATATACACACATGGGGGCCGACTCCATTGTACGATATTTCATCACCTTGGTTACTTGCTGGGGCTGTCGGACCCCTGAAAGAGTCAAGACTGCAGGACATCATCTCCATAAGATATACTTTCTATGATACAAATTGGATCAGTGTTTGATATAAGGGCTTAACACCACGGGCCTAGATTAGTTTCTACTTAATTGTTGTAAAATACTGTTAAAGGGATAGTAATGTTTCACAATAAAAGTATTTGGGCCATGGAGAGTGTTATTTCAGTACTGTCTGAGTTAGACTTAATTGAGTGATAAAGTATCCCCCTCCCGCCCCTTTTACTGATGTAACACTGCTCACCTCAGAACAGCAAGATTGTCCAGATGGATCGCAGAGAGGGACAATCTTCAGTGAGCATAAGGAAAAACCTGTCTGGGGGGCAGTGTTTTCCTTATGTTCACAGTAAGAAGATTGTCCCTTGCTGTGAGCTGTCTGGTCCCAGGACCAGATTCCACATCTGAGGGGAGGCGGCTTATACTAGGTAAAAGGGGTGGGAGGGGTATACTTTATCATTCACTTACTCTTGAACTACAACTCTGACAGTACTGAAATAACAATCTCCATGGCCCAAAACCAATGAAGATTAATCAGGATTTTTGTTTTTGTGAAACATTACTATCACTTTAAATAAATCAGATTATTTTTACTGTTTATGGATATGGCCTATATGTGTAAGTTTTCATTGTAATTTGGGAGTTAATGACTTAAATATATAACATTTTATAAATAAGTAGTAATTTTATTTTTTCAATTTTTTTTTATATTATGATACATGCTTCATCAAGAATTTGTACTGCTCAGTGTGTGACAAACACTGCATCATGCCCTTGTGCCTTTAAATATGCAGAGTTCACATTGAGGACAGCCCCATTCAGATAATCTTTCTGTCATGAGCCATGAATTGCACTTGGTAGTAAGAACGATCCCAGGCTGTCTACGGACAGCCTTTAAAATCCCTTGTACGTGGATGTGAACGGGAATGTGCTGTCAATACTGACATCTCTATATGCAGCTTTCTCATTGCGATCCTCTAGGTCACAAGTTAACATGTAAAGGAAAATGAATGGAGCTGAGGTATTGACTCCCTTCACTTCCAAGAGATTCTGACTGGCTGAGACCAGGGGCATACCCAGGATTTCCAGAGCGTGGTTCCCAGTAACCATTTGAGAGCCAGAGAGGTATGCTTTGGGTTAAATAATCATACAATAGCAATAAATAGAATTACTTTTGTGCAATTTTGCATGCAAAATTCATTGCAGATTCCTAAGAACAGGCAAGTGTTAGACACCCTGCAGTTCTTTAGATGTTATTGGATCAGTCATCTTTGTAGTCCATCAACAGCTGGAGAAGGGCCCATATGCAACAACAACCATTTCTGATTATCGGGCAAACTAAAGCTTTGTCTTTCTCTTACTGGTTAATTGGAAACCCCTCTTCGATTTTTCTGTGGAGAATGCCAACTTGAGTCAATTGATCAGGAACTGGCGGTGACATCACTATCAGTTCATTTACATAACTTCCAAGTGTCCCTCTCTAGGAGGGATGATCCCTCTTTGAGACCCAAATCCCTCTGTCCCTCTTTCCCACTCTGGTGTCCTTGTGTTTAGGAGATTGGAATGTGTGTTGTGTATATAAGTGTATCACATTGCTCCACAGCAATAAAACTCACATTAATGTTTGTTCAAACTTCAATTTATGTGTTTATAAATTAGTCTGTGTAAATAAAATGCTTTGATCTTGTGCTGAATCATTTATTCACTTACACAAAGAGGTGTCATTAGGTCATGAAATAACATAACATTTCTTGGTATTGCCCAGCCTACCAGGCACGTCCCCAGCATCACCTAATACAAAAATGTCCCTCTTTGTCAATCTGAAATGTTGGAAGGTATGCATTTACAAGTCTAAATTATGTTTATAAGTGTCATTGTGTCCTTTAAACACAAAGATGTTTATAAATGACATGATGGCCCCTAGGGTTCAAAAACGTATGTGTTTTAGACATCTTTAGCATCAAAGGGATTAAGGTATATCAATTTATCTGGGCTATTTTAACAGACTCCTGGAAACAATTTCCTTTTGCACTTCTTACTACTTCCTCTACTCAAACACAACAGGAAGTGAGAAGTACAAAAAGATTACTTCGTTGCTGAAAACCATCAAAGTCAAAGTCATATATCTTCTTTAATTTAATTTTTCACCTAGTGGCTTTTAGTCTCAATAAAGTTATCTATTTAAATTCCTATGCTCTTAGTGTGATATGTTCAAAAAGTCATCATAATGCAAAAGCTTTTGGGTCATGTGTTGATGATAAAAGAAGGACAATATTTTTAGAAGTAAATCCATCAAATCTGAAAATGTGACAAAGAATTAAACATGAAGATCTTAAAGGGATAGTAATACCTAAAATGTAAAAAAAAATATGTTGTAGGGTTTATCCCCCTGAGTAAAACAAGAGTACTCCCACTGCTGAAAGATGTTTCATTCAAAAGTTATTAATTTTCAAAGTTGAATTTTTTAGGTGCAATATCACAGTGGCCTGAAATTGTACAGTGGCGCTGTTGCTACACCATCCTATGGAGATTTATGGTCCTGAGACCAGAGCTGTCCATAGGATCGTGTAGCAACAGCGCCACTGTACAATTTCAGGCCACTGTGATATTGCACCTAAAAAATTCAACTTTGAAAATTAATAACTTTTGAATGAAACATCTTTCAGCAGTGGGAGTACTCTTGTTTTACTCGGGGGGATAAACCCTACAACATATATTTTTTTACATTTTAGGTATTACTATCCCTTTAATGAATATTGCCTTCAAAAACTCTGGTGTTAAAAAT
This sequence comes from Rhinophrynus dorsalis, assembly GCA_037306005.1. Lineage (NCBI taxonomy): Eukaryota > Metazoa > Chordata > Amphibia > Anura > Rhinophrynidae > Rhinophrynus > Rhinophrynus dorsalis. Next base: position 51,245,750 of record CM074722.1, read on the forward strand.
GTCTTTAAGTCTTTAAAATGAAAATTTTCAAAGAAACAAAGACTTTTTTGTCTTTAAAATGACAAATTTTCAAATAAACAAAGACTTTTTATTTACCAGTTGAGAGTTGGTAGCCGTAGAAATACAGGAGGCAAAAACTGAAGTTCTCTTGATATTTTGTGCACACGGTTTCCCTTATGTTGTTCTTTGTAGCTCAACCGATCTTTTCTTGGTATGTGAGTAGCTTTCTGTATCTGACTGTCAATAATCCTTGCACTGTAACCCTGATCAAAGAATCAGTACCTGGACTAACGTTCTTATCTGATTTCCATTATAAAAAATGTAATCTGTACTTGTATTTAAAGGGATAGTAATATTTCATTTTATTTTTATTTTATTTTGTAGGCATTAAAAAAACATGAAGAACAATATAAGTCTTATCTCTCAAACCTTTATGGTTTGAGAGATATTCACAAGCAAAGTTTCCCCTCCCGTCCCTTTCACCTAGTGTAAGCCACCTCTTCTCAGATGTGGAATGCAGTCCATAGACCAGACAGATAACAGAAGGGGACAATCTTCTTTCTGTGAGAACAATGAAAGCCCTGCCCTCCTTGACAAGTTTTTCAGGTTTTTCCCTTATTTTAATTGAAGATTGTCCCTCTCTGCAGTCTACCTGGGCACCTCCCTTCTGATCTGGCTGAGCAGTGTTACATCAGTAAAAGGGGCGGGAGGGGGATACTTTGTCATTGAATTACTCTTGAACTACAACTCTGACAGAATTGAAATAACTCTCTCCAAAGTCCAAATACTATGATGATTAATTAGAGCTGCTTTTATTATGAAACATTACTATCCCTTTAAGAGTGAAGTTTTCGTATTTATCTGTATAACATGCCTGAGGAAGAGACCTAAGAAGTCTTGACAGCTTGCATTTTAAATCTGTTTAGTTAGCCAATAAAGGTATCAACTTTACTACATTTTTGCCTCCTGTATTTACCAGTTAACTCCGTACTACTGCTTCTCATGCCTGCTATCAGTAATTTAATTTGTCTTCTCCAAGTTCAGACCATTTTTATTTTGTTAGGAAAAAATTACGTTAATCATACAAAAAAGTGACAGTTAAAAGAATATTTTTTTCTGAAAATACGTAACAGTGGGTTAAACCCCTCCCACTTTTAAGACAGTTTTTTTCCCTTTGATGGAGATGGCGGAATTGGATGCAAAAGATGGCCATAAATTGTCTGAGAATTGCTGAACCATGTTATAAGAACTTTTTTATTCTGATTACAGAAATTTCAGTTACCAACCCTCTTTGAACATCTGTCCCTTTGTGTTTAAATCAGTACACTAGTTTTAGATAACTTTTGGTTTTGTAGTTAGGGACTCTATCACCTTAGCAGTGCTGAACTCTCTGACCTGTGTGACACAGCCTGCATAATGACTTAACTTGTCTGTAGGCATGCATGGAAGATCTCATTTCCTCTTCAAGCAGATTTAGTAATGTATAGTCTCTTTTCCACAGAAATTCCCACAGGGAGGAAATGTAAGTGAATGTTATCTCTGAAAGATGTGAAACCTTCCCTTGAGGTTTTTCGTCTTAGGGCCTTATGTTTAAAAGAAAAGTAGAGAAATTCTGGGGCAAACCATTTTCACTATAGGGGAAAACGGAAAATTCCAAAAATTCCCATTGGTTTAAATTGGGATTTTAAACCCTTGAATGCTGGAGAGGTCTCCACCGCATTTCGAAACAATGCGTTGGAGACCTCTCTGGCATTCAGGGGGTTAAAATCACCATTTGGATCGATGGACATTTTCAGTTCTCCCCTATAGTGCAAATGGTTTGCCCCAGAACGTCTCCACTTTTCTTTTGAACAAATGGCCCTTAGAGTTCCATGTTCCCACGCAGATTTCTGGTATTCCTGTGCCGTTTTTATGATGTTTCCCCCAATTACATGATGTCAGACACAGACATGCGCATTTACACACTACACCACGTCACCTTGTGGAAGAGGTTAGTGGTAAGGGACCTTCGTGTGGGAGTAGGAAACCCTATTTATTTTTTATTTTTTTACCAGTTTCTTCCTGCTTCTTACCTGTCCTGAAACTGCTTGTTCCTCCTCTCTCCTCCTTGTGGGGATGCCAAATGGTAGAATAAATGAATGGGTAGATAATAATGCAAGATGAGCGCTCCCACTGAGGAAAGAGTTTCAGAAGGGGAACATTATTAATAACTATTATTTATTGTGCACCAAAAGATTTATCAGAGCAGCACAAAGGGGTCACAATAAAGACAGCAACACTAGTAACAGTTTTTGTAAATGTATGAATACTGCCGGACAGCTCCACTGGTGTAAGCTTGTGATGCCAGTGACTCAGTTACTGTATGGTACACTGATGCACACAATCTACAGTTATTAGGACTTTGACGCCAGCAGGTCCCTTATACCTTCTCCAGAGCATGTGCAGGAATATGGTGTAAACCCAACTATGCAAGCTATGGAAAAAATACATAGATGCTTTCATTTATTTCTTTAATACATATAATATTATTTACTGCAAAAATGAAGTATTACAATCTCTTTAAAGGGACAGTAATGTCCTATAAAAAATGCTTTTAGTTTTGTTTGAGAGATATTCGCATTCCCCTTCTCCTGATGTCAGCTGTAAAGCTGACAGAAGGAGATATACATTGGCCGACAAGAGGAGGCTCTTCAGCAGAGCTGCAATTGCGTTATTTAAACAGAAATACTTAATTGGAACAGTCTACAAAGTGTGCTTGCAAACCAGGCACACTTTGTAGACCTTTCCAATGAAATAATTATTTTCCAATAACGCGATTTCGGCTCTGCTGCACGCTAGACGCTGACGTCAGGAGAAAGGGAGAGAGGGGGGAATTTTACATATGAATATCTCTCAAACCATAGTGGTTTGAGAGATAGGATTTGTGGCATATCATTTTTTTTTTAAATGCTACAAAACTATAAGCATTTTTATGGGACATTACTGTCCCTTTAACCCCTTTTATGTTGGTGACATTTCTAACATCCAAAAGACATTTTTTTTTCTCTAGGTTTTACTTTTTGTCCTCTTCTTTTCAGTTGTGCCTTGGGCTGGATTTTACAGGGCAAACAGGATGACATTTTACTCATCCAAATATCCTCCTCCACCCAAGTATGTGAACGCTGCTTCTCTATATCATTTATTGTGCCTTTTTTTTTTAATTCAATTTTTATAAAATTTTTAAAAAGAGAGATGGGGAATACAGAACAAAACATCAAAGGAAGGGGGTACAAATATTGTAGGACAAACAAAAATGATAAAAGACACAGATAATAAATAACGGGAACAAAACAAAAAAAAAAGAAAAAAAACACTGACCTGTACATCACATGTGATCATAACTGGGGGTGAGAGAGAAAAAAAAAGAAAAGGGAAGGGCCAGGGCAGGACAGCTCGCACTCCAAGGGCCCTACTCCTCAAAGAAGGAGCAGATCCCTATTAAACGGGGGGGGGGGGGCCACGGACTCAAGCCACGGAGACCACACTCGGAGAAAAGAGGAGGATGAATTATGTAAATAAGCAGTGAGTTTCTCCATTCGTATCAATCGCCAAAGCCTACACTCAAACGGAGCATCACAGGGAGGCACAGACTTCCAATGGTAGGCAATATGGCATCGTGCGACAGAGCACACTCTGAAAACCAATTTATTAGCTGACTGAGACAAAGGAGGAAACCGAGACTCACGGTTCAGCAGTGCTGTCCAGGGGTCCACCTGGAGGACAACCCCCAATGCCAACCCCAGAAGCGCAAAAACGCGAGACCATAAAGCAGACACTGAGGGACATGTCCACCACATATGGAGATAAGTGCCAGATTGTCCGCAACCTCTATAGCAGAGTTGAGAGGTGGAAGGGTAAATACCATGCAATCTAGCCGGGCAGTAATACCACCGAGAAATCACTTTATACACTTTTCCTTAATCAACGTGCACGGAGTCAACTTAGAGGAGTTCACCAAGATGCTATTCCACTCCATCTCATCGAGAGACTCGCCAAGATCAGCTTCCCAAAGAGCTCGGTAAGGAGGGGGATGAGGGAAGGAGACTCCGATGAGATGGGAGTAAAGTTTGGAAATGATGCCTTTAGAAGGGGATGTAACAGAACAAAGAACTGTGCCTTTTTGAGGGTTCCTTTGTATCTCTAAATCAACAACTGATCTGTTGCAGAGATCATTATCAGGTGATAAATTCATTCCAGGCATGTCAACTCACAGTTGTTAAATAAATAGGGAAGAGAATATTGATAAAGCTTATCAGGCGAAATTCTGCTTTCATGTAGAAAGATTTACGACTGTTAACACAACTGAGACTTGATTCACACCATAAGTGGCAGCTGGTGTAGATTCTCTTCTTCAGTGGGGTTTATATAAAAAAGAAAACTGGAGTCATTTTGGAGCAACCCACTTTCACAATAGGGGGCAAATAAAATGTCCCACTGATTTAAATGGGGCTTTAAACTACTTGATAGATAGACAGGTCTCCAACACATTCTGAAACAATGCAATGGAGACCTTTCTAACATTAAAGGAGCAGTAAACTTTTTTTAATGAAAAAATATATATTGTAGGGATTTTCCTATTGAGTAAAATAAGGGTACCCCCACTGAAAAGAGATTTATATTTCTACAGTTATTACAGTTTAAACCCATGTTTTTTACATTAGCAATGCCCTCTACTGGTCAAATTCTAATTAGATTTCCTGTTAGATTCTAATAGAAAGGAAAGTCAGAGACATACAGTTCTCCATAGATTGTGATAGAAACTGCCTGTCACTTCCTGTCAGTTAGAGCTATCAGGAAGTAAACACAGTAAATTCACTTCCTGATTATTTAAACTGCTATAAGTTTTGAATAAAACATCTGACAGCGATGGGAGTGACTTTGTTTTATTCAGCAGGAAATGCTCTATAAAATATGTGTTTTCATAAAAAAAATTTACTGCTCCTTTAAAGGGGTTGAAGCCCCATTTTAATCAGTGGGAGTCTGGGAATTTTTATTTGTCCCCTATTTTGCAGCTGGTTTGCTCCAGATGACTCCACTTTTAGTTTGTGCATTAAGATCTCTAGTCTGTCTTTGTTGAGGAAAGTAGTTCTATGGCTGGGCTGGTCTAATTGTTAGCACTCCAGCTGTATGGAACTGCAATTCTCAGTGTTCCCAACCTGATATTGGCTGGTCAGGGAAGATGGAAGTGGAAGTCTAAAAAAGCTGAAGGTCCAGCAATTGACAATCACTGCTCTATGGTGTATATAATAAAAAAAAACATGTTTTACATGTAGGGCTTTTTCTCCTTTATAAAAAATTGTATTTCCACTGCTGGGAGGTGTTTGGTTTCAAAGTTTTTACACTTCAAACTGTTGTTTTTGATGTTATTTAGTCAGACGATTAGTTGCAACATCTACACTGTTTTTTTTTTAATCTTATTTGAGAGGTGAGCCGCAGGCTAGTGACACTGCACAGAATATTATATAAACAGCTCCACCACTTCATGAAAGTGTCACAGTTTCCCAAGAGTAATTCAGGAGACAGAACGGTATAGTAAAAGTAACAATTTACTAAATGAATAAAATAATAGTAATCACAGTAACAAGGAATAACAAACAGGCAATAATCACAGAGAAGCGGTAGAGGTCCCACTAGAGGTTAGCAATTCTATCAGGAATAGGAGTCTGCCTAAATGAGGGAGCTTCTACCAGAGGCAGGCACACGCCCCTGTACTCTCTGTGTATGGGAAGGCAAGCAGGAACACAGCAAGAGACAACCTGACTCGTGCCTGCAGTCAGTGGGTAGTCCGAGGAAACTCCCAAAGGTAGTAGCGGAGACAATAGTGACGCAAGCCTGCCGTCAGTCCGAGGAAGGAAACTCCCCTAGGGAACGCAACGGGGAGAGAACCCAGTCTCAATCCGTGAATATGATATGTACGTCTAAACCAGAGCCACAGATCTGCACCAGATTGGGTGTCTACTATATAAAGAGAGTAGGCAGGAGAATAGTCAGACAGAGCCACAGGCCAGCACCAGGATGGATGGTCAGACAAGCCAGGTCATACACAGTACAGGTAGTCAGTCAGAGCCACAGGTCTGCACCAGATTGGGTGTCCGCTATACACAGGGAGTAGGCAGGAGAATAGTCAGACAGAGCCAAAGGTAAGTACCAGGATGGATGGTCAGACAAGCCGGGTCATACACAGTACAGGTAGTCAGCCAGAGCCACAGGTCTGCACCAGTATGGGTGTCTACTATATAAAGAGAGTAGGCAGGAGAATAGTCAGACAGAGCCACAGGCCAGCACCAGGATGGATGGTCAGACAAGCCAGGTCATACACAGTACAGGTAGTCAGTCAGAGCCACAGGTCTGCACCAGATTGGGTGTCCGCTATACACAGGGAGTAGGCAGGAGAATAGTCAGACAGAGCCAAAGGTAAGTACCAGGATGGATGGTCAGACAAGCCGGGTCATACACAGTACAGGTAGTCAGCCAGAGCCACAGGTCTGCACCAGTATGGGTGTCTACTATATACAGAGAGTAGGCAGGAGAATAGTCAGACAGAGCCACAGGCAGGCCCAGATTTAGATCTCAGGAGCCTGTAGGCACAGAAATCTGAAGCTCCCCCCCCGTTGACCATCTCCACTGGACACCCCCACAATGCTCCAAATCTCCACATTACCCCCCATATCCATATTGCCCTCACATAGCCACCATCATCTCCATATTGCCCTCACATTGCTCACCATCAGCTCCATATCGGCCCATCATCGCCATATTGTCCTCACATTGCCCCATCATCTCCAGCTTGCCCCTATCAGCTCCATATTGCCCTCACAGTTGTCATGGGAACCAAGGAATGCTCAGAACTCAGTACGGTAATGTAATGCAAAATATTTATTACAATAAATCATAGCAATAAATATGTAGTACAACAAGCAAAAGGTTACTAGCTGGCGACACTACTACCAGAAATAGTAAGCATCTCGCTAGACCACAATGCTGGAGACTGGGCCGAAGCCCATGTGAGTCTCAGCAGGAAATAGGAATGCCAGCTCTTGATCCGTTGACTGGAACACTCGAACATGCGACCACTGTGAACACTGGCTCAGTAATCTTATCCGATGAACAGGAACACAAGGACTGCTGGACTGGAGAACTGACCCACGCCTGCAATCACTGCTAAGAGACCCTGTGACTCTGCCTGCAGTCACTATATCAAGACCCTGTGACTCACGCCTGCAGTCACCAATCAGACTCTCTGTCCACAACAGTGGTCTGTCTTAGGCTAATAGCACAAATTCATCACAGTAAGGGGTACTCGTGATCTCTGGGTCATACACAGAGAGGGTTCTCGTACTTAGCTGGGTCATACACAGAGAGAGGGTTCTCGTACATATCTGTGTCATACACAGAAAGGGTTCTCTTACTTAGCCGGGTCATACACAGTGCAGGTTCTCATAAATAGCCAGGTCATACACAGAGTGGGTTTTCGTAGATAGCCAGGTCACACACAGAGCCCAAGTACTTCACTTAAGAACAACAACGCAAGGGCATCTGAGTCAGGCCTCAGTCTGCCTTTTAAACCCCTCCACAGGAAGTAGGAGGAGCAGCTTAGTGGGAGGAAGTAGGTAGGAGGAGACCACAGTAAGCAAACAGATAAAACAGAGGCCTGCAGCCTGCTTGAAGCCTCACGCCTGTAATCATGCTGAAGTCAAGGTAAGCTGTGACAACAGTGCCCCATCATCTCTATAATGCCCCCCATCAGCTCCATATTGCCCTCACATTGCCCCATCATCTCCATATTGCCTCCCATCATCTCCATATTGCCCTAACATTGCCCCATCATCTCCATAATGCCCCCATCAGCTTCATATTGACCTCACGTTGCCCCATCATCTCCATATTGCTCTCACATTGTCCCATCATCTCTATATTGCCCCCATCATCTCCATATTCCCTCACATTGCCCCATCATCTCCAACTTGCCCCCCATCATCTCCATATTGCCCTCACATTGCCCCATCATCTCCAACTTGCCCCCATCAGCTCCACATTGCCCCATCATCTCCAACTTGCCCCCATCAGCTCCATATTGCCCTCACATTGCCCCATCATCTCCATAATGCCCCCTTCAGCTCCACATTGCCCTCACATTGCCCCATCATCTCCATATTGCCCTCACATTGCCCCGCCATCTCCATAATGCCCCCATCAGCTCAGTATTTCCCTCATATTGCCCCATTGTCTCCATATTGTCCTCACATTGCCCCATCATCTCTATATTGCCCCCCATCAGCTCCATTATTGCACCCCGTGTCCGTTTCCTATCTCCTACAGACACCCTGCTCCCTGGTGGTCTGTGCCTCCTTCTGCACAGACCTGTAGCTGCTGTTGCTCCCGCACAGTCTTCTGTTCAGTAATGCAGAGCACTGGGAGATGATGTCATGATGATGTCATCTCCCAGCGCTCTACATTACTAAAGAGCCAACAAGGGAGATCAGCAGCTTCAATTCTGTGGCATATACCTCACCGGGTTGGGATGGGGATAGTGAGCGCGGCGAGGCTAATTGCAACCCTTTGAGTGCCAGAGGGGAATGCACTCAAAGGGTTAAAACAAAAAACGGGTCCCACTGACAGGTGCCCCTCTGTGGGCTGTGCCTGTAGGCAGATGCCTACTCTGCCTTATGATAAATCTGGCCCTGGCCGCAGGTCAGCACCAGGATGGATGGTCAGACAAGCCAGGTCATACACAGAGCCCAAGGGAAACAAACTGTTTTGAACAACAGGCAAGGGCAACTGAGAATTTGTTCAATTCTCCTTTAAAGCCCAGCCCAGGAAGCAGATGGGAGGAGAATCAGCTAAACAGCATAAAACAGGAGCCTGCGTCATTCTGTCCCTTTGAGTGCTAATGTGCTAGAGAGGTAGCACACAAAGGGTTACCCTATCCATAACATGAAAAATATCCTCCATAGCTCCATAATACTTTGGATACCTCTGTAGCACATTAGCACTCAAAGGGTTAACCTATCCATAACATGAAAAATATCCTCCATGACGCTTTGGATTCCTCTCTAGCATAGCGGCACTCAAAGGGTTAACCCCCCCCTCCCAGGGGCACCATCGCGCCATTCACTGGGAGAAGAATAAATTAAATTCCATTCAAAACAAATAGACAGTGACAAGCCAACGGCCGTATTGACAAGCTTAACCTGAACTTACTACTGGAGTGTCCGACACAGCGACAGCGACACTCCAAGTTCCAACAGACATGACATGTGACAGAGCCTCTCTCCTCAGCAGAGCCGGATTAACACTCCATGGGGCCCTAGGCATGGTATCAATTTGGGGCCCCCCTCCCCCCATATAATAGCCCCCACATACCTCTTTAACTTTGGCTACCTACACATTGTTTGGTTTACACTGCAATTTTGTGGGCACAGGCACTCAAAGGGTTATACTACAGTTTTGTGGGCACTATCACTGAAAGGATTATCCAATGACTGGATAACCCTTTGAGTGCCTGTGCCCACAAAACTGTAGTGTAACCCTTTGAGTGCTTGTGCCCACAAAACTGTAGTGTAAACTAAATACAGTGTAGGTAGTCAGTGTTAGGGAGGAAACCCTGGACACATATCCTCCATAATGCTTTGGATTCCTCTCTAGCACAGTAGCACTCAAATGGTTAACCCCCTGGGGCACAATTACGCTATTCAGTGGGAGAAACAATTAATTCAACTCCAGACCAAGTTAGTGTTAGTCAAGTAGTGACTCATGTTCCAGTACATAAATTTGTCTTTGAACTGGACCTGGAAATTATTAAAAAGGTCCTAGGTTTAGTGAGTATAAAAGCTCTCATATTCCTGTGTTATGATATGAATGCCTTTTTTGTTATTTTCTAAAACCTCTTCAAATTGCAAGTGTCAATAGAATGACAGTTCCCCCCTCCTTTGAGAGGTCTTTCATGTTTTTAGTACATCCACGCTAGGTATATTCCTAAACCTGTAAACTACTGTTGGATAAACCAGAGATGGTCATAATAAAGCACTCATTTGATTCACAATCAGGGCCGGCGCCACCTATAGTCGAGGTAGGCGCCGGCCTAGGGCGCACATTCTCTGAGGGCACATTGGCCCCCGCTGCCGCTCACCACTGCAGAAGCAAAAAAAAAACAAAAACATACGTTTCGGTGCCCTCCCTCAGCTGGCTTTTTTTTTTAATGTAGCACAACGATACCTGTTTCTCTCTCCCCCTCCGCTCCTTCAATCCTGGACCAGCATTGAAGAAGCGGAGGGGGAGAGAGAAACGGGCATCGCTGTGCTACATTAACCCTTTCAGTGCCAGAGGGGTATGCAACGCATAGCTTTTCAATGCGTTGTATACCCCTCTGGCACTGGAAAGGTTAAAAAAATAGCCAGCCAAGGGAGAGCACCGTAACTACTCAGTCTCACTGAGGGAGAGAGAGACGTGCACCGGGAACAGTAAGTGGAACAGGGGTCAAGAGGGGATAAACAGTAAGACGGGGAGAGAGAGAGTCAAAGGGGGGATCAGCAGTCAAGAGGGGGATCAAGAGTCAGATGGGGGAGAGAGAGAGTCAAAGGGGGGATCAGGAGTCAAGAGGGGGATCAAGAGTCAGATGGGGAGAGAGAGAGTCAAAGGAGGGTCAACAGTCAAAAGGGGGAGCAAGAGTCAGATGGGGGAGAGAGCGAGTCAAAGGGGGGATCAGGAGTCAAGAGGGGGATCAAGAGTCAGATGGGGGAGAGAGAGAGTCAAAGGGGGGATCAGGAGTCAGATGGGGAGAGAGAGAGAGTCAAAGGAGGGTCAATAGTAAGGAGGGGGAGAGAGTCAAAGGGGGGGAGAGTCACATATAGAGAACATACACTCTGACACACTGATACACATATAGAGAAGCACACACACATACTTACACACTGATATCCTTACAGAGACTCACACACACTGACACACTTATATACATACAGGGAACACACACTGACACACTTATATCCATACAGGGAACACATACACATATAGAGAACACATACACAAACTGACAAATATAGGGAACACGCTGACACTTAAACACATACAGAGGCGGGGCATAAATGGGTAGGGCACAAGGGGTGGAGCCAAGGGGCGGTAAAATTAGGTTTTGCCTAGGGTGGCAAAAATCCTTGCACCAGCCCTGTTCACAATGCTAGTTCTGTAATGTGATGTTTCATTGGTTCTCAGACTGGTACATTGAACCCTGAAGAACTTTAAGGGCTTTCACAGGCAGAATTGTATTAATGGCAGAGAGGGGGGAAGCCTGGATTGGCAGGCAGTGTATTTGTGGTTCTGTGGCTACCAGAGAACATGTGGAAGACTCTAACATTTCACAAAGTGTAATTTTGCGTACTGTAAGATTCACCTTATAAAAAGCACTGTAACCTAGCTCCTTATAAGACAAAAGATTAGATACTATTTCCTGATGATGGTATTTACTAGTACAAGCTGTCTTTGAAAGATATTTTGATATTCATACTAGGTCAACAAACCAACGACATACAGGGGAAATAAACATTTCTGTGACTTTTAACCAGTTGCACATTTTAGAGACCACTCTAATACAATATAATCTTCTCTAGCATTCAAGGGGGTTAAAAGTCTCAGTTAAGTCAGTGGGAATCTTTATTTTCTGCTATGGTGCAGTTGGATTAAATTGCGCTAAGGTAACAATCATGAAAAGAGGTGGGGTATAAGGAGGTGGGGTGTAAGTAGGCGGGGTATGAAGGGGTGGGACCCAAGGGGTGATAAAATTAGGTTTTGCCTAGTGTGGCAAAAATCCTTGAACCAGCCCTGGTGATCATTATGTGATCGTTCTACCTGCGATCATTCTACCTGCGCTCATTCTGTGATCATTATGTGATCGTTCTACCTGCGATCATTCTACCTGTGATCGTTCTACCTGTGATGAAACCAATTGAATTGTGTTCAATGTTCATGGCTATAAAGTCATCCATTACTGTCTTGATTTTATCTTCTTTATTTATTAAAGGGGAACTACCACCCCGCAATAACTTTACATGAATTCAGTCTTCATCTGGCGACTAGCTGCTTAGTAGCGATAGTTGCCAGAAATATTACCTGGTTCCAAAGATTTTACTGCAGAATCTTTGGAACCAGGTAATATTTCTGGCGACTAGCGCTACTAAGCAGCTAGTTGCCAGATGAAGACTGAATTAAAGTAAAGTTATTGCGGGGTGGTAGTTCCCCTTTAATAATACTCCTAGTACTTATCTGGTAGGAAAGTGTTTAACCTCTTAGATTTTAGAGACGTGTCCAATGCATTGCTTCTCAAACCCTCCAGATTGTTTTCAATTGGTTGAGATGATTTTAGTCTAAACTTGTTTCTGCTGATTTCTTGGTGTCTTTTCTCTGCCTAGTCAGTCAGTCAGCCACACACAGGTGTCAGCCTGTGTCAAAAGAGGTTTAAAATCCTGATTTTCCTGTTCCACCCACCTGTCAGCTGAACGGGTAGCTGGCTTGGGATGTATCCTAAGAAAACAAACTCTGATTTACCTCTCTTCCTGCATCCACAACAACACATAGGCAGGAAGAGTTCATGATTTTTAGCATTTACTATTTTTGTTTTTTAATTCCACATCAAAAATGTGGCTTAGAAGACTCCTAAAGGAGCAGTAAATGTTTGCTGAGAATTTATACAATACTGTGTCTTAGGAAGTTGTGAAAAATGCTGCAAAGTAAGCATGCTTTCAAAAATAGACGTTATTAGTTTATTTTGTCAATTAAAGGGATAGTAATGTTTCATAATAAAAGCAGCTCTAATTAGTCATCATAGTATTTGGACTTTGGAGAGTGTTATTTCAATTCTGTCAGAGTTGTAGTTCAAGAGTAATTCAATGATAAAGTATCCCCCTCCTGCCCCTTTTACTGATGTAACACTGTTCATCCAGATCAGAAGGGAGGTGCCCAGGTAGATTGCAGAGAGGGACAATCTTCAATTAAGATAAGGGAAAAAGCTGAAAAACTTGTCAAGGGGGGAAGGGCTTTCATTGTTCTCATAGGAAGAAGACTGTCCCCTGCTGTTATCTGTTTGGTCTATAGACTGGATTCCACATCTGAGAAGAGATGGCTTACACTAGGGGCGGGAGGGGGAAACTTTACTTGTGAATATCTCTCAAACCATAAAGGTTTGAGAGATAAGACTTATATTGTTCTTCATGTTTTTAATGCCTACAAAATAAAATAAAGATAAAATGAAGTATTACTATCCCTTTAACAGAATGACAGTGAGTGAACAGAAGAAAAATATGAATCAAATCATTATTTGGTTGACCACCCTTTGCCTTCAAAACAGCATCAGTTCTTCTAGGTACACTTGCACACAGTTTGTTAAGGAACTCGGCAGGTAGGTTGTTCCAAACATAGTAACATAGTAACATAGTAGATAAGGCTGAAAAAAGACATGCGTCCATCAAGTCCAGCCCATGCCAATAACACCCCTGTTGATCCAGAGGAAGGCAACAAAAAAGCCCTCTGGAGCAATTTCCAATGTAGGTGTGTGTGTGAGTGTGTCAAATAGTTCCCTGGCTCAATATCCTATTTGCTTTGAAGCCATCTGTCATAACTGTCAATATTGTTCTGTGCTAGATAGGCATCCATTGCTTTTTTGAATGCAGTTACATTATCTGCAAGCACAGCATCCCGAGGCAAAGAATTCCATAGCCTTACCGCCCTTACTGTAAAGAATCCCTGCCTGTGTTTTAGTCGAAAGCGCCTTTCCTCAAGTCTTAATGGATGACCTCTTGTTCTTAGCTCAGCTCTTTGCATAAATAATTCATTGGATAGTTCTTTGTATTGGCCTTGAATGTATTTGTAAATGGTAATCATATCACCCCTTAGACGTCTCTTTTCTAATGTAAACAAACCCAGTTTGGCTAGTCTCTCTTTGTAACTCAGATCCTCCAATCCCTTTATCAGTTTTGTTGCACGTCTCTGCACCTTTTCCAGTTCAGTAATGTCTTTTTTTAGAACAGGCGCCCAAAATTGTACTCCATATTCTAGATGAGGCCTAACCAAGGATTTATACAGAGGTAGGATAATATTAGCATCCCTTGCTTCTACACCTCTTTTTATGCAGGCTAGTACTCTATTTGCTCTTGCAGCAGCTGAGTGACTCTGCACACTGCTGTGAAGACTATTGTCTATCAGTACACCTAAATCTTTCTCTAATGAGGATTTCCCAAGTTGTTTCCCATTTAGAGTATATGTAGCAAGTTTGTTTCTACAACCCAAATGCATAACCTTACATTTATCTACATTAAATGACATCTGCCACTTTTCTGCCCATTCACTTAGTTTATCTAAATCCTTCTGTAGGGAAAAAACATCGAGCTCTGTATGTATTTCCTTACATAGCTTAGTGTCATCAGCAAAGATTGAGATGCTACTTTCAATTCCCACTTCTAGATCATTAATAAACAAATTAAAAAGCATTGGGCCCAGGACTGAACCCTGCGGTACCCCACTTATAACCCTAGACCAATTTGAAAAAGTTCCATTTACAACAACTCTCTGCCATCTATCATTTAACCAGTTCTCAATCCATGTACAGATACCACCACCCAAACCGAAGCCTTTTAATTTATGCAGTAACCTGTTGTGAGGCACTGTGTCAAAGGCTTTTGCAAAATCCAAGTATACTACATCAACAGCAATTCCCCTGTCCAAATTACTACTCACTCTTTCATAAAATGCAAGTAAATTAGTCTGACATGATCTGTTCTTCATGAAACCATGCTGATTCCTACTAATGATATTGTTTGTCTTCACATAGTTCTGAATACTATCAGTTAATAACCCTTCTAGTATCTTACCCACTATGGAAGTCAAGCTCACAGGTCTATAATTTCCTGGTTCGGATCTTGCTCCCTTTTTAAACAATGGAACTACATCAGCTTTCCTCCAATCACAGGGCACTA
This sequence comes from Rhinophrynus dorsalis, assembly GCA_037306005.1. Lineage (NCBI taxonomy): Eukaryota > Metazoa > Chordata > Amphibia > Anura > Rhinophrynidae > Rhinophrynus > Rhinophrynus dorsalis. Next base: position 51,260,752 of record CM074722.1, read on the forward strand.
TGCCTGATGAAAGCGAATCAACAAATATTAAGTATAATGGTTTTGCTATTACTGAACTAAGTTCCTTAAGTACCCTTGGGTGTATACCTTCCGGTCCAGGCGCTTTATTCACTATAACCCTTTCCAGTCTCTTTTGGACCTTGTCCTCAGTAAGCCATGTAGATGTTGGAGGAAATTCCATGGTTTTGTCTGTTTGCCCATAGCTTGTCATTTCTGCTTCCTTTGTATATACTGAAGCAAAGAACGTATTTAGGGTCTCAGCCATAGCTTTATCCTCACTAATCAATTCACCTATTTCAGTCCTAAGAGGACCAATATCAACCTTAACTTTTTTGTTGTTAATATACTTGTAGAATTGTTTAGGGTTTTTCTTGCTCTCGTTTGCAATGTTTCGCTCATTTTCTATTTTAGCTAGCTTAATTGCTTGTTTGCAGATTTTATTACATTCTTTATATTTTTTAAATGATGCATCTGACCCATTTGACTTAAACACCTTAAAAGCCTGCTTTTTATTTCTCATTTCCCTGCTAACCACATTATTAATCCACATTGGTTTTGCTTTACTTCTCTTGTGCTTATTCCCCAATGGTATATATTGACGTGTATATTTGCCCAAGAGCATTTTAAATACATTCCATGACTCTTGTGCATTTTTATCTTTGAAAATTACATCCCACTGGATATCCTTTAAAGCTTCTTTTAACTTTGTAAAATTAGCCTTTTTGAAATTGAATGTTTTGGTTAAACTCTTGCTATTGGGTTTCTCATAACAAACTTCAAAGGATACAATATTATGGTCACTGCTGCCCAAATGTTCCCTTACCTGCACACTGTTTACAATGTCAGAATCGTTTGAGAGCACTAGGTCAAGCAAGGCCTCTGGTTGGAGAACTAACCACGATTCTTCTGTGGATTTAGGTAGCCTCAGTTGCTTCTCTCTCTTCACGTAATCCCAGTGTAACGGTTTGTTTGACACACAGAAACAGTAGGTTTGGATAAAACACAGTTTTATTAAACAATAAAGATTACAATAACCCTCACAGGTCCTGTAATATACATTCAATATAGTACAGCCACAAGACAGGTTATTTATAGGTAGGCCCACAAAGGGTCCAGTCTAAGTATAGAGTCCATAACACATTATACTGACACAGGTCAGGCAGATCTTGAAAGAGTCCCTGTGTAACGGTACTGCATGGGTTAATAGCAGTCAGCAAGTGTAAACAGTCCCATGTGTGGTAAGGCTTGTTAAGAAGCTCACCTCGGGTAGAGAGCTTAAGTACGAGTAACGCCCAAGAATAAGTATAGCAGGTAATGGTGAACTGCCTTAGCAGTAACGGAGGCTGAGCAACTGGAGCACTGCCGGAGCATTAACGGAGACTAGGCCACGTGAACACTGCTGTAGCAGTAACGGAGACTAAGCCCTTGGATACGGATGTGGCATAAATGGAGACTGAGTAACTGAGCTTCTGTCGTGGCAACAACAGACTCTGAGCCACAGGTACACTGCCGTAGCAGTAACGGAGACTAGGCCACTTGCCCTCTGCCGTAGCAGTAACGGAGACTAGGTGACTGGAAACTGCCGTGGCAGCAATGGAGACTGAGCAACTGAGCACTGCCATGACAGTAACAGAACTGCGCAACTCGCCCTGGGAGGCAACCAACTGGGCGACACAGAGGCAACCGAGACCAAAACTGCACTGCTGTCACAGACAGCGAGAGAGGATCACCACCCTCAACCGGAGACCGGTAAGGGCGTGCAGGGAGGCAGCAGCCCAACCGGGCGGGTTCAAACAGATCAGGAACGTCAGCCAATCCAAGACGGTACACGGAGCAGGGACGTCAGCCAATCCAAGTCGGTACACGGAGCAGGAACGTCAGCTAAGCCGGGTCGGTACACAGGAGATAAGAAGCAGAATGGTCAGGCAGTCCTGGTCGGTGCACAAGCAGGAGACGAGATGCAGAGTAGTCAGGCAGGCCAGGTCGATACACCGAGAGCAAACTGTAATCAGGAACAAGCGCTGGTACTGGAACACCACGAAAGGGCACCGGAGAAGTGCCAGAACCCAGTAGTTAAAGGCAATACTGGACGGGACAAACACAGTATAGCCAATAGGAGTAGAGCAGGAGTATAGACTGACAGAATGTCGCAGAAAGAGCACGGGCACCGTGATACCCACACAGACTTGATTATGTTGAGATCAGGGCACTGTGGGGGACATACCATCACTTCCAGGACTCCTTGTTCTTCTTTACGCTGAAGATACTTCTTAATGACTTTGGCTGTATGTTTGGGGTATTTATCATGCTGCAGAATACATTTGGAGCCAATCAGATGCCTCCTTGATGGTATTGCATGATGGATAAATATCTGCCTGTACTTCTCAGCATTGAGTAGACCAGAGCTTAAAATTTGAAGTCCTTTGCTACTAGCCAGACCTGAAAAGTTACTCGCCACTGCAAGCCATAACATACCAACCAGGGCTGAATTTCTACTCGCCAGGGCTAGTGGCTAGTGGTGAGTGGAAATTTTGACCCCTGGAGTAGACCATTCTGCTCTTGTGCTGCTCAGCCCTTCGACGAACAAACTGCCTTCTGCTACAGCCACATATTTCAAATTTGTACTTATCAGTCAAGAGAACCTGCTGCCATTCTTCTGCAGCCCAGTTCCTGTGTTTTCATTCATAGTTGAGTTGCTTGGCCTTGTTTCCACATCAGAGGTATGGCTTTTTGGCCACTAGTCTTCCACGAAGACCACTTCTGACAAGACTTCTCCAGACAGTAGATGGGTGTACCAGGATCCCACTGTTTTCTGCCAATTCTGAGCTGATGGCACTGCTGGACATCTTCCGATTGTGAAGGGAAGTAAGCATGATGTGTCTTTCATCTGCTGCACTGTTTCCTTGGCCAACCAATATGTCTATGGTCCTCAACGTTGCCTTTAGCCTTGTGCATCTTCAAAACAACTTGGACAGCACATTTGGAAACTTCTGTCTGCCTTGAAATTTCTGCCTGGGAGAGACCTTGTTGATGCAGTATAACTAACTTGTATCTTGTTGCTGTGCTCAGTCTTGACATGGTATATGACTTTTGACATTAAACTGTTTTCAGCAACCTCACCTTGTTAGCTGAGTTTGGCTGTTCCTCACCCAGTTCTATTATTCCTACACAGCTGTTTCTGTTTCAGGATATGATTATGTTCCAAGGCACGCTAGGCACCATTAGCTCCACCCTTGGCCACACCCACACTTCTCACAAGACCTCGCCCTTAGTCCCATCCACTGTTTCCTGACACACACAAAAAAAAAAAACTTGGCCAATAACAGGCAAAAATGTAAAAAGCATTAACCCATTGCCTGTTGAAGAGATATCCAACAAATAGAGGACCAATGCACTGGAGATCTCTAGAGAATCCAAGGGGTTAAATAATAGCTTGTAAAGGAGTATAAAACGTGTGCAAGGACCTTGAACCACACCCACAAGTCAGATTATGTACGTGGCAGCACAGCTAAATCTACTCTAAAAATCTGGAGCTCTAGGGAGTTGCCTACTCTGCTTATTGGGAAATCCAGCCCTGGCCACAGTCAAATAACCCCAATGAATGGTATGTTAAATGTTGGAGACTTCCCTATCATATATGTAGTTAATTAAAGGGATAGTAATAATTTTCAAAGTTGAATTTTTTAGGTGCAATATCACAGTGGCCTGAAATTGTACAGTGGCGCTGTTGCTACACCATCCTATGGAGATTTATGGTCCTGGGACCAGAGCTGTCCATAGGATCGTGTAGCAACAGCGCCACTGTACAATTTCAGGCCACTGTGATATTGCCCCTAAAAAATTCAACTTTGGAAATTAATAACTTTTGAATTAAACACCTTTTAGCAGTGGGAGTACTCTTGTTTTATTCAGGGGGATAAACCCTACAACATATATTTTTTTACATTTTAAGTATTACTATCCCTTTAATGTGCCTGAGTGCCCATTCATGTATTCTTCAGAACACGTTATATTCAATTTTATTACTATTTTTTTGTTGGAGATTGCAAGAATTTACTGCAACCTCAGGTTTCTAATTACACAGACTTGTAAGGAGTCTAATTGATTTGGAACTGGCTTTGCCCTGCAGTTTGTACATGTCAGATTGATTCAGATTGATCCAACATGTTAAATACAGCAAATGGAAGGGTAACAAATAGCAATGTTATATATTAAATCTCCTTGAGCTGCAGCTCAGGGGCTCTGCATATGCAGTTTAACCCCTTTTATGCTGGCAACTTGCAATGTCTTGATTGATAATGAGTTGGAGACGTCTTTAACATCCAAGGGGTTAAATTTAATTCCTAATACTTTTGTCTCGCTAATTGAAAAGACCAAATAAACCAGGCATTATACACAAAAGAAAAGAGGAGTAATACTGGAACACTCTATACATGTATGTGTTGTTCTGTGACTTTAATGGACAGTGGAGAAGCCTGGGGAAGTAAACAGTGTATGAGTGGGCCCGTGAATACTAGTGGACAGTGGAGAAAGGCTGGAGTGCAGGGGAGGGCTGGCCTGGGGGGAAGTGGGGCAATTGCCTCCTGGGCTGGTCACATGTCTGGGCCAGTGGGCCACTGCATCACTCAGTCTCCCAATTGCTGCTGTAAATGGAGCTACACTAGTGATACCACAGAGCTTACAATTGAAATGGAACTACATAAATGATACCACAGAGCTACAATCCAAATAGAGCTACACTAACAGCATAACCCATTTTCCTTGTAAGCTCTATGGTATCAATCCTGTTGCTGTACTTAAATTGTAAGCTCTATGGTATCACTAGAGAAGCCGCATTTCAACTGTAAGCTATGTGGTCTCGTTTAGCTTACTTAACAGCATTAATACCGATATTAAAAGTAACAAAGGGGATGGGCTGGGACACTGGGCTGGAGCGACTGAAGAAATGGGCCAGTAAATTGTATTTGCCCCCCAGGCCACAAGTTGCCAGCCCTCCCCTGCTGGAGTGCCAGAGAATGTGTGTTGTTCTGTGGCTACAGTGGACATTGGAAGATTGGGATGTCAGATAGTGTATGTATTATTCTTTAACTACAAACAGAAATTGGAAAAAGGCTAGAAAAACAAACAGTATATATGTGGTTCTGTGGCAACTAGTGGACGGTGGAACAAGGCTGGGCTGACAGACAGTGTATTTGCTGTTCTGTGACCACCAGTGGAGCAGGGCTGGGGTTTCAGACTATATTTGTGCTTTTGTGACTACCAGTAGATAGGGGAACAAGGCTTGGGTGTCAGACAGTCTATGCTCAAATCCATGACAACCAACAGGCAGTGGAGAAAGGGTCGGGAATCAGACAATGTATATGTCATTCTGTGAATACTCATGGGACAATGAAACAAGGCTAAGGCGTCAGACAGTGTATGTGTAAAGTTGGGGTTTCAGGTAGTGCATGTGTGGTTCTGAGACTCCTAGTGGACAGTGGAACAAGGATGTTGTGACAGACAGTGTATGTTTGGTTCTGTGACTAACAGCTGACAGTGGAACAAAGCTGAGGAAGAAGACAGGGTATATGTGGTTCTGTGACTCCTAGCGGATAGACTAACAAGGATGGCATGGCAGACAGTGTATGTCAGAGCAAGGGTGGGGTATCAGACTGTGTGTATGGACATGTGACTACCAGTGGACAGTGAAGAAAGGCTAGGGAAGCAGACAGTGTATGTGTAGGTTTGTGGCTTCCAGTGGACAATGGAATAAGGCTGGGGCACCAGACAGTGAAGCTGATGCACTAAGAAGAGATGCAGCATTTCTTTAGTAAAACAACTACTTTGTAGGGGATAAATAATAATTCCCCAAATTGTGATTGATTTAAATGGAGCTTCTAACCCCTTTAGGGTTGCCACCCAACCGGTATTTTACCGGCAGGCTGGTAAAAAATTGGCTTCTGTCCAATGTTAAGTCTATGGAGAGAATGCCAAGGCCGGTTTTTTTTTTTAACAAAAGGTGGCAACCCTAAACCCCTTGAATGCTAGAGAGGTCTCAAATCATTTCTTAGCAATGCACTGGAGTATCAAATGGATAAATGCCCCATTTACATAGTAACATAACATAGTAAAATAGTTGATGAGGCTGAGAAAAGACATATGTCACTACTGTGAAGTCTGTTGTGGTGGTAGGCCGCAAGCCTAAAATGGCAATATAAAATGGAAAGTATATATATATGCAGGGACCAAACATATTTCTATATCAGGAGCAGAAATGACTCTCGTATATACATGTACTTGCTGTTGTGTCTTAATAATTACTTCCCTTGTGTTTGTAATTCTGTTTGACTATATTAACCGCTGCAGGTCTGGAAGGAAGGACATACTTCCTTACAGATCTCTTAGTTTTCAGCACTGCAGCAGTTAATAATGTTAGGCTAAAAACCATGTTAACCTCTGCAGTTTTGGTAAGTGAAGACTTCCTCCTTACTGTGATTATTAAAGGGATAGTAATACTTCGTTTTAACTTTATTTTATTTTGTAGGCATTAAAAAAACATGAAGAATGATATAAGTCTTATCTCTCAAACCTTTATGGTTTATGAGATATTCACAAGCAAAGTTTCGCCCTCCCGCCCCTTTTACCTACTGTAAACAATCTCTTCTCAGATGTGGAATGCAGTCCATAGACTGGACAGATAACAGAAGGGGACAATCTTCTTCCTATGAGAACAATGAAATCCCTGCCCCCCTTGACAAGCTTTTCAGGTTTTTCCCTTATCTTAATTGAAGATTGTCCCTCTCTGCAGTCTACCTGGGCACCTCCCTTCTGCCCTGGCTGAGAAGTGTTACATCAGTAAAAGGGGCTGGAGGGGGACACTTTGCTTGTGAATATCTCTTAAACCATAAAGGTTTGAGAGATAAGACTTATATCATTCTTCATGTTTTTTTAATGCCTACAAACTAAGATAAAGTTAAAATGAAGTATTACTATCCCTTTAAATAGCAGATCTATCAGTTTACAATAGTCCCTGGGTGACATGCCATGTGATAAGTAGTTTGTATCACAAGCTGTAACTATACATTAAAGGGATAGTAATACTTAAGTATTACTAATCCCTGTATTAAAGTCCTATTAAAAATGCATGTATTGCCCCCAGTGTCATCTCTCAAACCTTTATGGTTTGAGAGATAATCGCTCCTAAAGTTGCCCTTTCCTTCCCCCTTCCCCGTAGTCAGCGTTCTAGCTGACTGCAGGGAAGCCAGTCGTACAACTTTCAGGAGGCTCTGCAGCTGAGACGCGATCACGTTAATAAAAAAGAAAAAACTTTCACTGAAATGGTCTTCTACCTGTGCTTGGTTTACCGCCTGGTGATCTATGACCGGATTTCCCTTCTGTCAGCTAGAACACTGACATCGGGGAAAGGGGAGTGTAGAGGGCAATTTTAAGAGCGAACATCTCTCAAACCACAGCTTTAAAATCCGGGACTGTCCTGGGCAATCCGGGACATGTGATTTGTATTGTTGTAAAGGGCAGACTCTCTTCTTTCCACTGGTATAACTCATAGTAGATTTGTGTAGAGGAGTTGAGATATTCACTTTGGAGATGTCATCTCCTTCACTCTCTACAATGCCTAGAAGCAGTCATGTGTATATTGCCTTGTCTAGCATTCCAGGGGTTTAACTTTTTCAGTGCCAGGGGGTGCACAATGCATTGCAAATAGAATCATAGAATTTGACGGAAGATAAAAACCATTCTGCCCATCTAATCTGCGCATTCCCACTGCAAAAACCTCAAACCTTATTTGGTCATTGGTCTTGTCTTATGTTGAGGGCTGCCATATGTCTATACCATTCTGTCACTGTATTAACTTCTACCACTTCTGCTGGTAGGCTATTCCACTTATCTACTACACTCTCAATGAAGTAAAACTCTCTTACATTACGTCTAAACCTGTGACCCTCTAGTTTTATACTATGGCCTCTTGTCTTAACATTTTTACTCCTTTGAAATATACTTCCATCTTGCACTTTGTTGAATCCCTTCACGTATTTGAATGTTTCTATCATATACTCTGTCTCTCATCCAAGCTATACATGTTCAGATCCTTTAGTCTATACTGATATTTCTTTTCCTGTAAACCAGTCACCATTTAGTAGTTTCTGAATTTTCTCTAGAGTATCTATATCCTTCTGGAGATGGGGTTTCCAATACTGTACACTGTACTCTTTGTAGAGTATTCAGTAAAGATCTCTACTCTAAGTGAGGTCTAACTAGAAATCAATGCATTGTACACACCTCTGGCACTGAAATACATACCTCCCAAGTGTCCCTCTTTAAGTGGGAAAGTCCCTCTTTGAGACCTAAATCCCTCTGTCACTCTTTCCCACCCTGGTGTCCCTGTGTTTAGGAAATCACACTGTGCGGTGTGTATATGTGTATCACCCTGGTGTCCCTGTGTTTAGGAGATCAGACTGTGCGGTGTGTATATGTGTATCACCCTGGTGTCCTTGTGTTTAGGAGATCAGACTGTGTGGTGTGTATAGAAGTGTATCACCCTGGTGTCCTGTGTTTAGGAGATCAGACTGTGTGGTGTGTATATAAGTGTATCACCCTGGTGTCCTGTGTTTAGGAGATCAGACTGTGTGGTGTGTATATATAAGTGTATCACCCTGGTGTCCCTGTGTTTAGGAGATCAGACTGTGTGGTGTGTATATGTGTATCACCCTGGTGTCCCTGTGTTTAGGAGATCAGACTGTGTGGTGTGTATATAAGTGTATCACCCTGGTGTCCCTGTGTTTAGGAGATCAGACTGTGTGGTGTGTATATAAGTGTATCACATTGCTTCACACTCATAAAACTCACATTAGTGATTGATTAATGTCGTTATATGTATTTATAAAATAGTCTGTGTAAATAAAATGCTTTGCTGTTGCTCTAGATCATTTATTAATCCTTTAAGTGCCAGTGGGGTACAGAATGCATTGCTTTGCAATGCATTCCATACCCCTCTGGCACACAAAGGGTTAAGTTAGACAAAGAGATGTCAGTAGGTCATGAAATCACCTATAATAGTCTTGGTAACACTCCCAAGTAACACCCCCTAAAACAAAAGTGTCCCTCTTTTGCCATTTGAAATGTTGGGAGGTGTGGAAAGGGTTAAATCCCCATTTAAAGCAAGGGGGCTTTTTAATTGCCCTCTAGGATGCATCTGGTTTACTCCCAATGTCTCCAATATTCTTAGTACACCATACTGATTGTGTAGTAGAGAGGTGTCAGTTAACACAATTAGACCTATATTGTAAAACCATTCTCTTCAGAATCCACCCTCTTTGCTTCCGAAATGCCCCATCTTAACCTTCCAATTAGATAACAATTGAACATCTTTCCTTTCATGTGAGTGACAACTCCCATGGGGCCTGCCCCTCTCCTCCCACCTGCCCTTCTGAGGATTGTCTCCTGCCATTGAACACAATGGAAACAGGAAAGCATTCAACTGTCAGGTTTTTCACACATCTGTGCAGTATATTAACCCTTTGAGTGCCACAGGGGTAGCAACGCCAAGCACTCAAAGGGCACTCATTTCAGGGGAGAGAATAGATGGGGACCATCCATAGGAAAGCCTGAGCCTGACATTTTAATTTACTTTTTTTATCCATAGAAATCTTATTAACCCTTTCAGGACATTGCACATCCCTCTGGCTCTGAAGGAATTAAAGAAACACTAGCACCACCTAATAATAAAACCCTTCATAGCTTAACCCTTTAGTGTGTCAGAGGGGTATTCAAAGCATTGCACCGCAATGCGTGGATATCTCTCTGGCACTTAAAGGGTTAACCTGGAGAGAAAATCCTAACAACCGCTACACATCAATTCTGCATGGATTGGCTCTCCAGAATTAATCTTTAATCTGTACTGAACATCATGCACGCAGAGGCAGACATGGTTCATTTTGCTGGATTCCAAACACCTCCTTTAACCTTTTGAATGCCTTGCGAAGGAATGAGTTGCATCCTCCTCTGGCACTCAAAAGTTTAACCCTTTGAGTGCTAGAGGGGCACGCAACGCATTGCTCTGCAATGCATTGCATACCCCTCTGGCACTCAAAGGGTTAAAGTATTCTTACGAAGCGTTCAGTGAGAGGAGATTGGGGTCCCAGAATCCTGTAACAAAGAATCATGGCTGCCTCCAGTACTAATTATATTCACGTAGGAAAACCAGACCATACAAAATGGATTCCTAGTGGCCATTAGGATTATCTCGTCAGAATAAGCTAAGCGGGGGTTTATAATAAGAAGGTGTTAGCGTTCCTTTATCGCTACTAACTAATGTGAACAGATGTCCATTTGAATGTAGGACACGTATGAAGAACACACGTTGCAGGGTTGTACCAGTTTCTGTGCCGTCTTGCAGAGTGAGCTTTTCATCATCATCCAGGATAAAAAGGAACGTTACCTTAACCCTTTGAGTACTGATGGGATGTGCAAAGCTTTGTGTTGCATTTTTCCTCTGGTCTGGGATAAAAAAAAAGAAAAAGAATAGTAAAAAAGAACCATATAGGAATATAATACTTATGTATGATTCCTTTATGGCAGGGCTGTCCAAGTTTAGTCCTCAAGGGCCACCAACAGGTCGGATTAAAGTGTTAGTAATGTCCCAAAAAATGTTTTAATAGATTTGTAGAAGCTAAAAAACAGATTCTTTTAGAAGCTAAAAAAAACAACCGCATTGCCACAAACCCCATCTCTCATACCACTATAGTTTGAGAGATATTCTCAATAAAAGTTCCCCCTCCCCTCCCCTTTTCCTGATGTCAGCTGTAAAGCTGACAGAAGGAAATCCGTGTCAGCTGACACGATGAGGCTTTTCAGCAGAGCCGAAATCCCATTATTAGAAAATAACTACTTAATGGGAATGGTCTACAAAGTGTGCTTGCAAACCAAGTACACTTTGTATACCTTTCCAGTGAAGTAATTATTTTCTAACAATGGGATTTCAGCTCTGCTGCAGAGCCGCCAGCTGATACCCGGACTGGGGTCTCCTGCTGTCAGCACAGCGCTGACATCAGGAGAAGAGGAGGGAAGGGAGAACTTTGATGCAAATATCTCTCACACCATAGTGGTTTGAGAGACGGGGTTTGTGGCAATGCGATTCGTTTTTTTTAGCCTCTACAAATCTATTAAAAAATTTTTGGGACAATACTAATATTTTAAGCACAAGTGAGTTAATCAGTGGATCATTTATTGTGACTGACTCACCTATGCTTAATCAGGGAAATCCTTAATTCCCCGCCTGTTTACGGCCCTTGAGGACTGAACTTGGACAGATCTGATTTATGGCACAGCTAGCTGAGTCCACATTGTATGTGCATAGTTAACCCTTTGGGTGTTAGGTCTCCAATGCATTGCAAAGCATAATGCATACCAAGTTGCTCATAACACTCAGTCTCTCTCCCACATGCAACCTAAGACACACACCCTCACAAGCAGACACCCTTACTCAAACAGATACCATGAACATACACAGACACATATACACACCATATTTTAATTAACTGTGGATAAGTAGTGGTAAGGGTAAAAAAGACGTCTTATTTGATCCCCAGTCCCACTTTGAAAGAAGGAGGACCCATCTGTCAAATGAGGGCACTCCTGAGTACTAATGTCAGGAGATCATATGATCACCAGAATAGAACCTGACCTGTCTATGTTGTATGTTCTGTCATTTCATCCAGACATGCAGAAAAAAAAAGTTATGACTCAGATCCTCCAATCCCTTTGCCATTTTTTTGCACATCTGTGCACTTTTTCCAGTTCAACTACTTTTAAAGGGTTAGTAATGTCTTTATATAAAAAAAGTAATATTACAGCTATTACAAAAATAAGCTAAACAATCCCAGTCTCATCTCTCAAACCTTTATGGTTTGAGAGATATCCAATGTTAAAATCCTCACCTTTCTCTCCTTTTACTGATATCAGCTGTAAGCTGACGGCAGGAGATCCTGGTCCAAGGACAAGCAGGCAGCTCTATGGCAGAGCCAAAATAGCGCAATGTAAGAAAGAAATACTTCATTAGAACGGTCTACAAAGTGTGCTTGCAAACCAGGCACACTTTGTAGACCGTTCCAATTAAGTATTTTTTTTTAACATTGCGCTATTTCGGCTCTGCCGAAGAACCGCCTTGAGTCGGCCAACACGCATCTCCTGCTGTCAGCTTTACAGCTGACATCAGGGAAAGTGGGGAGTGTGGAACTTTAGCATTGTATATCTCTCAAACCATAAAGGACTGAGTTTATTTTTGTAATAGCTGCAATTTTACATTTTATTATATAAAGACATCACTAACCTTTTAAGAACTGGAGCCCAAAACTGTACTCCATATTCTAGATGAGGCTTTACCAAGTATTTATATAGTGGTAGAACTATATTTCCTTCCCGTGCATCTGTACCCCTTTTTATATAGGATAGTACCTTATTTGGCTCTTGCATCAGTGAAATGACACTGCACACGGTTGTGAAGTCTATTGTCTATCAGTACTCTAAAGTAGGCTGACCAGATCTCACCTTTAACCGGGAACACATAGGAAACAGCCATTTTTCAGTACTTCACTGAAATCAAAGCAGTCCTGCAGAATGAATTTTTCCTATGCGTCCCCGGTTAAAGGTGAGGTCTGGTTAGCCTACTCTAAAATGACCTTTTATTTGTTACAGCCATTTGAGTGCTGGCATATCATATCTGACAAAATGAAATAAATCAACAGATTATGGTAAGTGCAGTTTAGTGCTCTTCAAACAACAGGTTAATGCACTACTGAAGCTATTTTCTTGCACTCCTATCTCTTAAAGGGATAGTAATGTTTCATAATAAAAGCAGCTCTAATTAATCATCATAGTATTTGGACTTTGGAGAGTGTTATTTCAATACTGTCAGAGTTATAGTGCAAGAGTAATTCAATGACAAAGTGTCCCCCTCCCACCACTTTTACTGATGTAACACTGCTCAGCCAGAGCAGAAGGGAGGTGCTCAGGGACAATCTTCAATTAAGATAAGGGAAAAAGCTTTAAAGCTTGTCAAGGGGGGCAGGGATTTCATTGTTCTCACAGAAAGAAGACTGTCCCCTTCTATTATCTGTCTGGTCTATGGACTGGATTCCACATCTGAGAAGAGATGGCTTACACTAGGTAAAAGGGGGGGGGGTATCTCTTAAACCATAAAGGTTTGAGAGATAAGACTTATATCGTTCTTCATGTTTTTTTAATGCCTACACAATAAAATAAAGATAAAATGAAGTATTACTATCCCTTTAAGAACAGTCAAGGAAGCCCACTACATACCTTTACTAGCTGCATTACAGTGACAGGATTGTGACTCATATAGAATAAAGCAGACATACTTCTATTGGCTCAAATAAAGAACTTGTGTTTGACACTCTGGGTCTTATGCAATAAGAAAAATATGATTTAATTGCACCATAGGGGACCAAGAAAATTGTCCAAAGATTTAAATGGGGCATTTAACCCCTTGAATCTTAGAGAGGTCTCCAATTAATTGTGAAGCAATGCATTGGACACCTCTCTAGCAGTTAAGAACCATTTAAACCTTTGAGGGCCAAAGAGGTATTCAACGCATTGCAACACAATGCATTGGATATGTCTCTGACCCTGAAATGGTTAAATCAGTAGGAAATTGGAATTTTTTTTCTCCCCTTGGGTGCAGTTGGTTTGCTGCAGAATTGCATCTATTTTCCTTTCTGAATCCGCCTTTTATTTTCACTCACATCTTAAATCACCATCGTTTACATTTTCATCTTTATTCATTCATGATTGTAACTTATTGATACATTTACTAGACTTCTCCTATAGACATAACCAGGAACTTTCTAAATGAGCTGAAACGGAGATCTGGTAAAGATAAACCCTTAATGTTCCGATAATATAGATTCTCAGAGATATGTCCCTGATCACTGTAATCAAGAGGTGCTCCAGTCGGTACTCAAGGAGCTTAACCCTCACTTAACGCCCGCCACACATTTTTTTTTATTTTTTAAAAAGAATCTGGAGTCCCTGAACAGCGTGCAGCCGCAAGGGGACCCGGATTTCTGGGACGTACATATACGTCCTCTGTCCACAAGGGACATCCGCTCAGGACGTACATGTATGTCCTCGGGTGGTAAGGGGTTAAAAGGATAGTACTGTTTCATAATAAAAGCAGCTCCAATTAATCATCATAGTATTTGGACTTTGGAGAGTGTTATTTCAATTCTGTCAGAGTTGTAGTTCAAGAGTAATTCAATGACAAAGTATCCCCCTCCCGCCCCTTTTACTGATGTCACACTGTTCAGACAGAGCAGAAGGGAGGTGCCCAGGTAGACTGCAGAGAGGGACAATCTTCAATTAAGATAAGGGAAAAACCTGAAAAACTTATCAAGGGGGCAGGGCCTTCATTGTTCTCATAGGAAGAAGATTGTCCCCTTCTGTTATCTGTCTGGTCTATGGACTGGATTCCACATCTGAGAAGAAATGGCTTACACTAGGTAAAAGGGGCGGGAGGGGAACTTTGCTTGTGAATATCTCTCAAACCATAAAGGTTTGAGAGATAAGACATATCGTTCTTCATGTTTTTTTAATGCCTACAAAATAAAATAAAGATAAAACGAAGTATTACTATCCCTTTAAAGCTATCACTGCATATGCACAAGACAAGAAGGACTTCTACTGCCTGTCTGATACAACTGCACCAATTTAGAGACTAAGTAGGCATTTAATTAGTGCAGATCATGCGGTAGATAACATTGGACTCTCCCTGAGACTGTGGCCCTTCACCCTGAGATTTGGGACAAACAAGGTGAAACCCTGAGGTTTAATGCTGCAGGGCTGCTCAGGAACCAGTACAACTGCAATGTGTGTGTGTGTGTGATTTATAAGCGTCTTCCATGGAGGTGGGAGGTCTGGTCACATTACTCATTGATGATTTACAACTGATTTTCTTCATTGTACACAACAGATCTGTCAGATTTTGAGACTCATGTAGAACTCTCGATATTTTCCTTTTTTTTCTGAAAATACCTGTAACTGCTCTAGCTGCTTGTAAAATTTGGCGCTAAATGGAGAAAATAAGTATACTTGCCATTGTGCAATTTATTTCCTTTTCATCCTGCACGCCTGTCTACGGTCTTCGCTTCCACTCACTTAAAGGGATAGTAATACTTTATTATTACTGTCCCCCATATTGTACATATTTGCAAAATAATTTAATAGCCCCCAGGTTCATCTCTCAAACCTTTATGGTTTGAGAGGTAACTGAAGGCAAAGTCACCCCCTCCCTCCACCTTCCCTGAAGTCAGCATTGTGCTGACTGCATGGATATCCGGTCTGACTTTAATCATGTGGCTCTGCAGCAGAGCCGAGATCACATTAGTGTCAAAGAATTATTTCACTGAAACAGTCTTCTACATATGCTTGCAAACCAAGCACAAACCAAACACATGTAGAAGACCGTTTCAGTGAAATAATTCTTTTTTACTAACAGGATCTTGGCTCAGCTGCAGAGCCACAAGCCTGTCGTACGACAGACTCCCCCTGCAGTTAGTACAACGCTGACTTCAGGGAGGGGAGAACTTTGCCTTCTGTTATCTCTCAAACCATAAAGGATTGAGAGATGAACATGGGGGCTATTAAATTATTTTACAAATATCTACAATATGGGGGATAGTAATAATAAAGTATTACTATCCCTTTAAGTCTGTAAATGACTTAAAAGACATAATCCATGTTGCAAAAGTTGAAGCATATATTCTTACAGGCTGGGATGTATATGCAGTTTCACCTTACAGATGGAATGGAGTAAATGTTCAGACTTAGTAAGCAGATGGAAGCTTGCTATTTGATGGTATAGATCTCTCCTGCCATTAGATGGTATGTCTCTCTCGAATGCACTGACAAGCTTAGTTTTATATTTACTGTGAGGCATGTGAACACAAGCGCTCTCACAACTAAAGTTGTATAATGCATGTGTTAGCTAGGCCTTCAACATATATGGCATCACATATAACACTGGTTCAAAGAGGGTATAGCTGGACACAGCTGTTCCTATGATGTCACTCTTACTTTCCAGAAGCTAATTTTGTTACAAAGATATGTGTGTTTAGTAAGAGAAATCTTAGAAGTTAAAAAGTTGGCATATAAATTAATATTTTTAACGCTGCTAGGTCAGATAGGCACTCATACTTCTTAAAGGGATAGTAATGTTTCACAAAAACAGCAGCTCCAATTAATCTTCATAGTATTTGGGCCATGAGGAGTGTTATTTCGATACTGTCAGAGTTGTAGTTCAAGACTAATTGAATGATAAAGTATCCCCCTCCTGGTCCTTTTACCTAGTATAAACCACCTCCCCTCAGATGTGGAATCTGGTTCTGGGACCAGAAGGCTCACAGCAAGGGACAATCTTCTTACTGTGAGCATAAGGAAAACCCTGCCCCCCTTGACATACGAACAGTCTTGCTGCTCTGAGGTGAGCAGTGTTGGTATCCTTTTAAAAAGTCGCATTTTACATATTGCGTGGCTGCACACTGTGTTAAAATGTCGCCTGTATGAAAAGGGCAACATGAGAATCTCGCCCTGCATATAAGAGCGAGATTCTCATTTCACCTCCTTCAATACCGCATGCCTTAATCTGAGGACAAAAGGATAGGTTTGAGCACCCCAATTTTAACCCTTTAAACAGCTGCAGTAGCCTCAATGTAGTTCTTGTTAGTCAACCAAACAAACAATAAGTATAAGTAATGGCGCCTATCCAGATACGCTGAAACCCTTATGAAAAACTAAAAAATAAATAAAACACTGTCGCTGCAATCCTCGTTCTGGAGGTGGACAGAATAAATAACTACAAAAAAAACAGTAATGAGAGGAGAGCGCTAGTGAAATAATTAAAGACAATTTAATGCATAAAGCCTAGGATACAAAATATCTAAATAACATTCACTTTCATAAAATAAACAATCCTAGTAAAACTAGTTTAAATTAGTGAATTCACTAGTAACAATAAAAGTAGTAATAAAAGAAACAAAAAAAAAAAATTAAAAAAGCATTAACCCCTTGATGTGCAATGTTCAAAACTTGGTCTCATGTATAAGAATAACATAGGAACTGGAGAAGTCATCTCCAATTTATCATAGGCTGACTAGACCTCATCTTTAACCAGGGCCGGACTGGGAATAAAAACCAGCCCTGGAAAAAAAATTGCTGACCAACCTCATAGCACTGCGTCATTATACCAGCCCCATAGCATAATGGCATTTTTTTCTTGTTTATAAAAGGGGAAAACATGCATTATAAAAGACATCTGAATGCCACCACCAGAGGAATAGAGTTATATGTCACCACCAGAGTAATAAAGAGTTATAATATATATATATATATATATATATATATATATATATATATATATATACATACACACACACCACTTCTTGACTCTGGATTCCCCTCTTTTGCCTCTTTCTCCCTCTCTTCATTCCCACCTTTTGCTTCGTTCTCCCCCTCTTGAGTCTTGAGCCCCCTACTTTTGCCTTTTTCTCTCCCTTTTGATCCCCCTTTCTCCCCTTCCTTGACTCTTGATCCCCCTCCTTTTGCCTCGCTCCCCTTCTTGCCTCTTTCTCCCCCTCCTGATCCCCCCTTCTTTTGCCTCTTGGTCCCTCCCTCCTTTTGCCTCTTGATTGCCCCTCCTTTCGCCTCATGATCCCCCCTCCATTTGACTCTTTTTTTCCCACTCTTGACCCCCCCGCCTCTTTCACCCGGTCTTGATTCCCCCTCTTGTCAAGTTGCCTCTCTTTACCCCTCTTGATTTTTCTTTCGCCATTCTCCTCCTCTTGATCCCCCTCTTTGCCTCTTTCCCCCTCTTGCCTTAATCCAGCCTTGACTCTTGTCTTCATCCTGCTTTTGCCTCTTTTTCTCCCTCTTGCCTCTCTCTCCCCCTTTCCTGATTGCCCCCTTTTGCCTCTTTCTCCCCCTCTTGACCCCCCTCCTTTTGCCTTTTTCTCCCCTCCCCCCACTTTCCTCTCTTGATCTCCCCTTTGCCTCTTTCTCCCCCTCATTAACTCTTGATCCCCCTTTTGCCTCTCTCTCTCCCCTTCCTGACTCTTGATCCCAACCTTTTGCCACTTTCTCCCCCTCCTGATCCCCCCTCCTTTTGCCTTTTTTTCTCCCTCTTGACCCCCCTCTGCCTCTTTTACCCGCTATTGGTCCCCCTTTTGCCTTTCTCCCCCTCTTACCTCTATATAAAACCTCTTGATTCCCCCTCCCCCTTGCCTGTGACCGTGTCTAGCGTCTGCTGACTGTCTCTGCTCCCAGCCCCCTGCTCAGCTCACACGCGTTTAAGGTAGGAGCGGCCAGCCTACCCGGCTTCTTAAATAAAAGTGCTATCTTTGCCAGGCCTGCAGGCCATCACTCAGTAGACGCGACCGGCGGTTGTTCACATCTTGCGGCCACAAGGTAACAGGCGGCTGTGAGATGTGAACAACCGCCAGTCACGTCTACTGAGTGATGGCCTGCAGGCCTGGCAAAGATAGCACTTTTATTTAAGAAGCTCCGGCCGGCCCCCAGGGAAGCCCAGTGCTGGCGGCCTACCAGGATTTTTCCCAGTATCCCGGTAGGCCAGTCCGGCCCTGTCTTTAACAGGGGAGGCATAGGAGAAATGCATACTGCAGGACTGCTTTGATTTATGTGAAGTACTGAAAAATGGCTATTTCCTATGTGTCCCCGGTTAAAGGTGAGATCTGGTCAGCCTGCTTTATCACCTCTTTATTATACCTTAGTGAATCTCCCCCTCTGGCTTTGTGAATTCAGTGGTATCCCCACCTACTCACCCCTCCCATTTCACCCACCCCCACACTATTCTCCTCTACTTTCCCAGCCCTTTCATTACAAATTCCACCTCTTAAAGGGATAGTGATGTCATGTAAAAAGTAATAGCTGTATCATAGATATAATAAAAAGAGATTACTTGAGGTTAGTCCTGTCACTCAAACCTTTATGAGACATATACAAAAATAAAGGTCTCTGCTCCTCCCCTTTTCTCATACGTCAGCTGTATAGCTGATGGTATGAGATCCTGGTCCCGGGACCAGAAGGCGGCTCTTCAGCTGAGCCAACATAGCGATATCTAAAAATAAATGCTTCACTGGAATGGTCTACAACGTGTGCCTGGTTTGCAAGCACACTTTGTAGACCATTCCCATAAAGTATTAATTTTTAGATATGGCTGTGTTGTCTCAGCTGAAGAGCCGTCGTCTGGTCACGAGAACAGAATCTGCTTCTGACAGCTTTACAGCTCGTCAAGCAAAAAGGGGAGGGAGCGGAGAACTTTATTTTCGTATATCTCTCAAGTAATCTCTTTTTATTATATCTACGATGTAGGTACTACTTTTTACATGACATTACTATGCCTTTAACTATCCAACTCTGTGTCACCCAAATTAAGCCCCATATCACAGGCATCATTTGGACACTCCAGTCCCCAATCCTGTGTGTTTGTACATAGATGAGAAGGTTTTCAGGTACGATCTCCAGGAACCAAGGTGTTAAGAAGACGGAGATATGCACCAGTCGAGTCTCTGAGTTTTTGCCAATGCTCATTGGGTGCGGCTGCCCCATTTATACGTGTTTAATAGGCGTTTTCCCAATGTAATCGCTAGCAAAACAATGCAAACATTTGTACAGCTCTGAGTCAGGATGCACTGACTAACAGAGGAGCAATTCTGGAGCAAAGCAAATGCACCACAGGAGAGCAATAAATGTTCCAATGGGTTAATTGTGGCTTTTATCCTTTTGATTAATAGCCATCTCCAAATGCATGTGTTGAGACTTCTCTAGCATTCAACAGGTTAAAGGGATAGTAATGTTTCAAGATAAAAGCAGCTTTAATTAATCTTCATAATATTTGGGCCATGGAGAGTGTTATTTCAATAATGTCAGAGTTGTAGTTCAAGAGTAATTGAATGATAAAGTATCCCCCTCCCATCCCCTTTACCTAGTGTAAGCCACCTCCCCTCAGATGTGGAATCTGGTCCTGAGACCAGACAGCTCACACCAAGGGACAGTCTTCTTATTGTGAACATAAGGAAACCCTTCCCCCCTTGATGGGTTTTTCAGGTTTTCCCTTATGCTTACTGAAGATTGTCCCCCTCTGTGATCCATCCGGACAGTCTTGCTGCTCTGAGGTGAGCAGTGTTACATCAGTAAGAAGGACGGGAGGGGATACTTTATCATTCAATTACTCTTGAACTACAACTCTGACAGTAATGAAATAACACTCTCCAAGGTCCAAATACTATGAAAATTAATTGGAGCTGCTTTTATTATGAAACATTACTAACTCTTTAAGATTCTTTTAACTTTTGGAGTGCCAGACTGGTGTCCAACGCACACCCCATTTGTCACTCAAACAGTTAAATCAATTGGAGTTTTGGGGATTTGAGGGGGTTGACCCAGAATTGTTTTTTTTTCTGTTTTGCATATGGCCTTTAATTTGTCTGGCCGGCATATTGTGTTACTAGAGTAAGGTCAGTTACAGCCTGTAACCAATTCACCCTTTTCTCCAGATAACATCTTGTTACTCTCTGTTCACACAGTGACCCCATCGTTGACTTGTTTGCAGTGAGAATTCCACATTAGCATTGCCAGAGGTGTATCAACTACACGACAATGAATTATACAATAAAACACTGAAATGGTAATTATCACTTCCATGCTGAGATGCCACTAGCTTACGGCTGTTCCTCAAAAGGCATAGAAGACTTAACCGTTTCAGAACCTGCAGTGAAAAGCAATGCACTGACCCTCAAAGTGTTTTAGTTTAGCAGTACCCGTCAGCCCCAACCAGTAATAGTATTAACCCTTAAACTCTGGGGGGTGTCCAATGCAATCTGTTAGATTCTTCTCTGACACTCAAATGGTTAATGGAATACTCCCACATAAAATAAAATCATGTTTTATTAATTTAACCCTTTGAATGCCAGAGAGGTGTCCAACGTATTGCAATGTACCCCATGTTATCGCCTGTAAAAAAAAATCACTAATTTTAGTTGGCACACTCAGGAAGATACAGTGGTGCAAGTATGGAGCAAACCAACTGTGCCAATGCCATAGGGGTCAAATAAAATGTGCCACTGATTTAAATAGGGCATTTACACCCTTGAATGCCCGAGACTTCTCCAACACATTGCTTCACAATACACTGCAGACTTCCCTAGCCTTCCCATTGTTTGTATCAATGGTCATTTTAATTTATCTCCCATAACACAGTTGGTTTGCTCCAAAATTGCCCTGATTTAACCCTCTGAGTGCAAGAGGGGTGTCCAATTCATTCCAAAGCAGTATGTTGGGCACCCCCTGGCACTCAAAGGTTTGAATTCATATGGCCCTAAATCCCTAAAACTTAAATCTAATCCAAAACATAATTTTCTACTGTCCTATAGGTTACTGTTTGATTATATTTGCTTGCGCAGATTGTAGAGTAATCGTAGAGTAAAGAGTCCACTTTTTTTGGAATCTTAACCCTGTTAGTGCCAGAGGGGTACACAACATATTGCTTCTCAATGCGATGCACACCCCTCTGGCACTCAAAGGGTTAAGAATCTATCCTCCTGGAACTAAACGTATGGTATAAATGTCTGGATTTCCTTGCAGGAGAGACGGGAGAACTTTATTTCACATCTCATTCTGTTACATGCCCTGGGGTGACAGTGCAACGCTTCCCCATGTTCACCACATCGTTCAGCTACATGTTTTTTGTTGCTGGAACACAAGTCCTGTGATTGTGTGAGGGTGACTTTTCAGACACGCCCTGAAACAGTGAGCACTTCAGATGAGAGAGCTGACTGCAGTTAGTGGTAATATTGTTTCTTTGCCTTGCTGTACCCATTGCCTTGACTGGACCAGTATACTATTAAGATCATGCCTCCTAACATTTCAAATTGCCAAAGAGGGACACTTGTGTTTTAGGAGGTGTTGCTGGGGACGTGGCTGGTGGGCAGGGCATTACTGAGAATTTTTAAGTTATTTCATGACCTATTGATACCTACTTGTGTAACCTAATAAATGACTTGTAACAAGATCAAAGTATTTTATTTACACAGACTAATTTATAAACACATATAATGAAGTTTAAACAAACATTAATGTGAGTTTTATTGCTGTGGAGCAATGTGATACACTTATATAGACATGTCCAGGGCATGTGGTATAGATCAAATAAAGACACATGACACTTACTTGGGTAAAAACCAGGCCACAGCTTTATTTACTTTCCAAATACAAGCAAACAGAAACACGCAACTTTTTAGCCCTTGCCAATAGCTAAGCATAAACCTTATGCTCCTCCTACTGAGCGCCCAAAACGCTCATACCCATCATTTCCTCCATTACACCACACCCCATTAGCGGGTTGTTGCAGCTCAATGAGGTGCGGTGACTCCAACCCGCGACCGTGGTCCGGGTGCTTAATGCCCAAGGCCGCTGGCCTGCATCCACCTGTTAAACATGCTTTTCAAACAATGTACCATTTTTCCCAATTGGCAAGGGCCAAAAGCACCAAAGCTGTGACAAAGAAGAAACCCCCAACAGGTGCTTTTACGACCTGAAAAACAAGAACCATATAAATCCCAACCCACCAAAAGACCCAACCAAACAATAGGGAGGGAGGGAGGGCAATTCTTCTTCCACAAACACAACTGGAAGTGCCTCCCTTTTCCCCAACCTAATATAACCTCCCATTCTCCTCCCCTCTATACTCCTAAAAGGCCCACCCACAAACTTTTTTCATTTGACCCACCCACAGCCCTGACATGATTCCCCTTCTTAGGGGCTTGTGGGGAATTCTTGTCCAGGGCATGTGGTATAGATCAAATAAAGACACATGACACTTACTTGGGTAAAAACCAGGCCACAGCTTTATTTACTTTCCAAATACAAGCAAACAGAAACACGCAACTTTTTAGCCCTTGCCAATAGCTAAGCATAAACCTTATGCTCCTCCTACTGAGCGCCCAAAACGCTCATACCCATCATTTCCTCCATTACACCACACCCCATTAGCGGGTTGTTGCAGCTCAATGAGGTGCGGTGACTCCAACCCGCGACCGTGGTCCGGGTGCTTAATGCCCAAGGCCGCTGGCCTGCATCCACCTGTTAAACATGCTTTTCAAACAATGTACCATTTTTCCCAATTGGCAAGGGCCAAAAGCGCCACAGGACCTGTTGCGTACACCTATGCAACCAGGTCCTTCCCCCCAAATAAAGCCATGGCCCGCTCCAAACCCCCAGCAATTTCCAAATTGAAAAAATCAAGACCAATCTCGTTAGGATGTACCCCATCAGCCCGAAACAAGGAAAGAGACACATCATCAAAGATGGAGTGTCTCAATGAAAGACCCCCTGACTGAATAACAAACCTGGACACCCGTCGATTCAGCCGAATCCGGCTCTTATCCAGGGCCCTAGGATCCTTGGCTCCAGCCCAGCATCGGCGGGGAATAATCTCCGACCATACCAACAGAAGACCAGGGAAACGGCCCACCAAAGCTGAAAAATCACCCATGATCCTGTTCCCCAAAAGCCAAGCCGGGATAGAGCCAAGGTCATTACCTCCCAGGTGGACAACCACTACATCAGGGGGGCCACCCAACCTACCCACCAATCCCAAAAATTCAGGAAGGAATTGAGCCCACCGCATACCCCTGTAACCAAACCAGGACACCACCGCCAGCAACGGGTCGAAAGACAGCTGAGCACCACGAGCACGAACCGCCGACCTCCGCCGTGCCCAAAAAACGAAAGAATGGCCCAGAATCCAACAGCTGCAAGGGCGAGGACCTAAAAGACAGAAAGCAACAAAAAATACAAGTAATAAAAAATTCCCAAAAACACGCACATCAGCACTCAACTACCCTATCCGGACGAACATACGACAAAAAACGTGCCGATTCCCACCGCCCGATCCGCCGAATCGACTCAGGGCCCAAACCCAAACGAGCCGCCTCTGTAGCCGCGCCGATGCGAAACGAGTGGCCACCAAAGTCACCCGCGCCAACACCCAACCGGGAAAGACCAAACCGAAAGACTCGCAAAAATTGAAAACGGGTCAGAGGAGTACTATCCGAATGAACTAAAAAAGGACCATCCCCCTCAGGACGGACCGAAACGAAACGCCGAACACAAAAAACTGGGCAAAGGCTGAAACCCGAAACCGGGAATAAGGACACCCAAACCCCAGACCCAAAAACATCAGTCTTAGACCGACGTATGCGAAATGAAAGAGAGTCGGAAGACAGCCGAACATCACTAAATAAAAGACCACCAGGCTGAAACCGAGAGGAACTCACCAACTCCCCGATACGCATCGCCCCGAAAAAAGCCAGGCTAAAAGCCGCCCCAAACAAAACCGCCTCATAGTGGGATGAGCACACCCCCGGAAGAACAGAAAACAGACGATGCAAAAGCGGAAGGGAAACCGGACGCCGAGCATCCAAACGAGGAACACCCCGACGCAGGCCACGCAAAGCCATGCGCACCACAAATGCCTTAGAAGAATCGGACCAGCCCCGTAACTTAAACCCAAAGGCCAAACCCGACAACCGACCCCCGATAGCCGCTGGAGAAACACCCAGACGAAACCACTCCCATACCAACCACAAGATCCTATCGACCCTGGAGGATTCATCAACCACAGGACCCAGCACGGCTTCAAAATGCACCCAGTCATCCCAAGCGGACGAATACCGCGCCAAGGTGGCCGGCGCCAAGGAATTCATCACCCAGGTCTCCACTTCACACCGCCAAGATCCCATAAATGGTCGGGGCAAGGCGTACCCAATGCCTTCGCCCCCGGACACGCCTTCCGGAAGTCCTCGACCTGAAATCGAGAAAGCGCATCAGCAGCCACGTTGAGAACACCAGGGACATGCTGCGCTCTGAAAGAAACATTAAGCCGCAAGCAACAGAGCACCAAATAGCGAAGGAGGGACAGAACAGGGGCAGAAGAGGAAGTCAAATTATTCACTGCACACACCACCCCCATGTTATCCGAATGGAAAAGAACCCTACTGTCCCTCATACAATCCCCCCACAAGGTGAGCGCGACAATGATCGGAAACATCTCCAGAAAAACCAAGTTCTTCGTCAAACCCGCCGCGCCCCACGCAGCAGGCCAAGGGGCCGAGCACCACTCACAACCAAACAGAGCACCAAAACCACACGACCCCGCCGCATCCGTAAACAAATCCAACTCACTGTTCGACCGAACCGCAGACTGCCAATATGACCGACCATTGTAACTGGAAAGAAAACTTTCCCAGACACGCAAATCCTCCCGCAAGGGAACCGTAATGCGAACGAAATGGTGCGGACGTAACACCCCCGACGTCGCCAAAGACAAACGACGACTAAAAACCCGACCCATAGGCATGATACGCGATGCGAAGTTCAGTTTCCCTAAGAGAGATTGCAAATCATGGAGCGAAACCTTCCTAGACCGGCGACAAGAAGCCACCGCAGCCTTCAGATCCTCCAACTTATCCAAAGGCAACCGTGACTCCATGACCTCCGAATCAAGCTCGATGCCCAAAAAACTCAGACATGTAGTGGGACCCTCCGTCTTCCCCGGAGCAAGAGGCACTCCAAAATCCTGAGCCACTCTCTGAAGAGTAACCAGCAAATGGCGGCAGACGTCCGACCCACCAGGGCCGACACACAAAAAGTCGTCCAAATAATGCAAGATGGACGAAAAACCCGCCTCCTTCCGAACCACCCATTCCAGGAAGGAGCTAAACTTTTCAAAGAGGGAACAGGACAAGGAGCAGCCCATAGGTAGGCACAGGTCCACAAAATAACCACCGTCCACCCGACACCCCAAGAGATGGTGGCTCTCAGGGTGCACCGGAAGGAGGCGAAAAGCAGACTCAATGTCCGCCTTCGCAAACCACGCACCACGACCCGCAGCCAAAGCCAAGCGCACCGCCTTGTCGAACGAAGTGTAAGAGACGCTGCACAGCTCCGGATCAATCGCATCATTCACCGACCGGCCAAACGGAAACGACAAATGATGGATCAACCGGAACTTGCCAGGTTCCTTCTTAGGAACAACCCCAAGTGGAGACACCCGAAGGTCAGGAAGAGGAGGAGAAACAAAAGGCCCAGCCATCCGCCCCAGCGAAACCTCCCGAAGAACTTTTTCCCTCAACACCTCCGGGAACGACATCGCCGACCGCAAATTACCTGCCTCCGAAACTCCAAACCCCCCCTTCCCCGGAATCCGAAAACCCACCGAGAACCCCTCCTCCAACAACCTCGCCGTCTCCCTATCCCGATAAACCGCGAGCCAAGGGAGCATCTTTTCGACGGAAACCGGTGTCTTCCCCCTTCGCAGCCACGTCTCCCCCACGGTCTGACCCTTTAGACTTCTTGAAACACTTGGAACGGGAATGGGATCCCCCACACCCGGAACACTCATGGCGGAATTTACAGGAACTCCCCCACTTGCAATGCCCTTCATTGAACTGCCAACAGAACCCCACCTTCTTAGCCGAAGAGGAAGCTGTCGTGGGGAGTCCCAACCCCCCGGCGCCGACCTGAAACGACTGCAAACCCGACGGAGCCCCCGCAGGACGAGTCATGATGGAGAGCCAGAGGCCAATATCCATTTGGTCCCACGCAATGGAAGGGCGAACCGCCATCCGCTGCCGAAATTGCTCGTCGTACTTCCACCACGACAGCCCCCCATAAATACGGCAAGCGTTCCAGATCAGGTCCTGGTAGCAGAACAAGGAAGAGCATTTTTCCGGAAAACGCTCACCCAAGACGCTGGCAAGGATAGAGAACGCCCTAATCCAGTTCCCAAAGACTTTTGGAATCCGACGATAACGTTTCCTCTCCTTCTCCTCACGCTTCTCTGCATCCTTCTCATCCCGTTCCGGAGGGGCCTCATCCAAAGGGAGCAGCGAGTAAATCTCAAGAAACTCACTCTTCCAAATCTTCTCACGCACCTCCTGCTTCAGATGAAGCCCCAAGGGACCTGACCAACAACAATAGGAAGCACCAAAGGCCGCCGTAGGAACACCCCCCAGTGAGCCAACCCCCGTGGTCAACCCCCCTACCCCCAACAGCGGAGTCGCAGCTGGGTGAAGAACTCCAACTACGCCACCGGCCGCCGCAGTGGAACCACTCACGGCAGCAGGCGTCCCAGAGACCACCCCACCAGCAGGCAAGGGAGGCAAGGAGACAGAGCCACCAATCCCTGGAGAACACCCAAAAGCACACCCGCTGGTCACCGTAGATGACCCCGTACCCGAACCCAACAACCCTCCAGTACCAGGAGCAGAAGCCAAGGCTGCATCCGCCCCCAAGCCCGCTAAAGGCCCCAACGCCCCAAGAGAAGAGGGCCCACCCGGTAGACTACCCCCCCCAGCCTGAGGAACTGCGGAGCTCCGCAAAACTTTATCCTGCCACACTCCCAATAAATGCTGCAAGGAACCCCAAGCATCACCAACCCCACCCGCTCCCCCACCCCCCAACAAGGAGACATCAGGCAATCCCGTACCTGTCGACACCGCAGGAGGTACGGACTGCGTCACCACCGGAACCGTCGAGGCACTAACCCGTGCCACACCAGCCTCCACTCCAACCGGTGAACTGCGCTGAGCAGGTGAGACCTAGGGGAGAAAAAGAACAGGACATAGGCAGCCAACAAACACCACCCGCCGCGGCGGGGAAAACGTCAAAGCAACACCCACACAAGCAAACCACAAAACAAGCAATCCGGAATCGCCAAAACATGCCCCTCCCCCGGAGCCCAAACCAAGACTCCGCATGTTTTTTTTTTTTTTTGGTTTTAATTAATTATCAGTTTAATATTCATTTATTTATTTATACATATATCCATCTACATATATATATATATATATATACATACACATACACATACATATATATATACACAGGCACACACATTTTTTTTTTTTTTTTAGCGAGTTATACAGTATTAGCAGCATAGGTATAATTTTTGTTTTTTGTTTTGTGGGTTTGTAATTGAGTAGTGACATTCAATCCACCAACCAGTCCCACACAACCCACATGCACAGACATACAGAGAAAGCATAGAACCCATCAGCAGGGGGAGCAAGAGAGCAGCACAGGCTCAGCCAGCAGTGTACTGTAACTCCTCCGTTTTTTTTTTTTTTTTTTTTTTTTTGTTGTTTACACCATTATGCTGTGCCAGCCACCGGAGAGCCCTGGGACACAGGAACATACACAGGGGGCAAATGCAGGACAGAGAAGCAAAAAGGGGGCCAGAAAGCAAAGCAAACAGGTAGGGGGAATCCGGAGCAGCAGCCAGACAAGCCGACCAGCAAGTGCCCATGGGGACAGAGACAAAAGCAAAACAGGGAAAACAGCTATCAGAAGGTATCAGACAGAATCAGAAGGGGAAGGGAGACAGCCCGGACCGGCAAGAAGGAAGAGAGGAGAAAAGAAAGAGGGGGGAAGAACAGAAAGGGAACAGAGTAGAGGGCCAACAGAAACAGGAACCACACCACGGATAGGGAACACAGCATCTGTAGAGAGAAAAAAAAAAAACCCCAACCCAGCACAAGCACCTGCCGGAGCGGGGACACCACCTGCGGTGAACGACTCCTGCGCCTCCCAGAAGCACTGCCAGCAGAGCCAGACGCCCGTCTGGAAGGCCGCACCGCCTCTGCAACCTCCGCCTGCAGGGAACCAGCACGCACAGGGGGAACCACAGTTTCCTCCAACAGTCTCCTGGAAGCAGACCGCCGACGCGGACTGGGACTCCGCCTCCTCCCGGCAGCAGGGCTCAGACGTTCAGGAGGACGCGCCCGAGTACTCCGCACCGGACGGGCAGGCACAGCAGAGGATGAACCAGCAGCAACCTCCAGACGTCTAGCAAGCTGTTCCTGAAGCCATTCACCACCACCAGCCTCCAGAAGCCGCTGGATGTCGCCCATAAGACCCGCAGGGGCAGCCATCATACAGGTAGGCTCAATTCTTCTTCCACAAACACAACTGGAAGTGCCTCCCTTTTCCCCAACCTAATATAACCTCCCATTCTCCTCCCCTCTATACTCCTAAAAGGCCCACCCACAAACTTTTTTCATTTGACCCACCCACAGCCCTGACATGATTCCCCTTCTTAGGGGCTTGTGGGGAATTCTTCACACAGTCTGATCTCCTAAACACAGGGACATAAGGGTGGGAAAGAGGGACAGAGGGAGTTGAGTGTAAAAGAGGGACACTTGGGAGGTAAGATGATCACTTGCTACTGGTAATACAGAGACTGTTCTTGCTGCTGCTGGGCTCAGTGCCTCTAGTGGACAGCACTACTAAAGATGATCATTCCCTACTGGTAATGCTGATACTCTTCCAGTGGCGACTCTAGGATTTCTATTTAGGGGGGGGGGGCTCACATGGGGCCAGAAGAAAAAATGGGGGGACAATTTAATGAGCAGTGACAAAGTCTTTACACCTAAAATAATGACAATCAGGACAGTGGGTATGTGTGTACGCACATTATATCAATGGAAAACATTGGTAGACTGGTAAAATACTGATTTATTTTCCTAGCAATTGTTAAAGCTCTAGCACGATGCATCTCATCACTGGTCTATTTGTATTCCTGTCTTAATCAGCTTCAGATATGCCACCACCAGAGCAATACAGAGTTATATGCCACCACCAGTGCAATACAGATTTACATGCCACCACTAGAGCACTGCAGTTAGATGCCACCACTAAAGTATTACAGAGTTATGTCACCACTAGAGCAATACAGTTATATGTCACCAAAGCAATACACTACCACCAGAGCACTAGTTAGATGCCACCACCAGAGCAATAAAGTTATGTCACCAGCACAGCAATAAGGTTCTATGCCACCACCAGAATAGTTATGTCACCAGCACAGCAAAATGCAACCACTAGAGCAATAAAGTGTTATATGCCACCAGCAGAGCAATACAGATTTATATGTCACCACCAGAGCAATACAGAGCTATATTTCAGCTGGGTGAATAGAGAGAGCAAAGGTGGGGAGAGAAAGGGCAAAGAAGGGAAATAAAGGACAAAGGGGAGAAGAAAGGAAAGGGGAAGGGTGTATCAGAGAGAGCACCTTTTGACCAGTGCTGCTTACTGGTTTAAATATGTGCAAGAAAATAGCTGATGGTATAAAATGATCCCTATCCCATTGGGCATTTTATTTGATGGGCGTTTGAAGTTGCAAGGGTTTCTATTGCTACTACCTGGGTGATTTGATGTGGTGGGGGCTCTTTATTTGCAGGAAGATGTATTATGTTGATGGGGGCTTTTGATGTTGCAGGGGGGACGATTGATTATTAGGGAGTTTTGTTATGGCATGTGTTATATTTGATGTTGAGGGGTATATTTTGATGTGGTATTGTCCATACTTGTCACAAAAACTAAAGCAATTGAACACTTTAAGTGCCAGAGGTGTGTCCTGCATTTGATTGAATATAAGGCAATCACCCACCCACACAAACATGGGGTTTTGGAGATTTTAACCCCTTGATTGCAATGCATTAGAGACCACTCTAGCATTCAAGAGGTTAAGAAGCTCCATTTAAATCAGTTGAGATTTGGGGGGGGATTCATTTACCCCTATGGTGCAGATGGTTTGCCCTAGAATTGCACCACTTTAACCCGCTGAATTAGGCCTTAAGTCCTTTGCAATCCTCACCCTATCAGTGTCCTCAGGCCACATCCCATATGGGGCCTTAACACCAAAAATCCCATAGCACAGTCCTCAGCCATCACATAACCATCAGTCACCACATTGTCTCTCTCCCGGTTATAGCCCTTGTTATGGAAATTCAGCCCCATCCCTTATTAAACCTCCCCACTATGTCTCCCATAACCATAATCATCACCCTCATTTCAGAGGAGCCATCAGCCACTTTTCCTCCACAATAGCCCTCAACTATCTCTGCAATCATATACAATGAACCCTTCGAGTGCCAGTGGGGTATGCAATGCACTGAGAAACATTGTGTTGCCCCATTTTCCCCCTTATGCCTCTTTCTGTGAGGAGGGAAAGAGCTGGTGAAGTCCTCCTTAAAGTGTTAGTAATGTCTGAAAAAAACTTTTTTGCATTTAGAAGAGCTTAAAAAGCTGATCTAAATGCAAAAAAACGTATCTCTCAAACTGCTATGGTTTAAGAGATACGGGCATTTAAAGTTTGATTTTCCCTACTGACAGCTGTAAAGCTGTCAGCAGGAGATCTGTGTCGGTCAACACGCTGGCGCTTGAGAAGTGCCGGGATCTTGTTACTTACACGGAATCCCTTCATTGGAATGGTCTAAAACATGTGCCTAGCGTTTTAGACCATTCCAATGAAGGGATTCCGTGTAAGTAACGAGATCCCGGCACTTCTCAAGCGCCGGCGTGTCGACCGACACGGATCTCCTGCTGACAGCTTTACAGCTGTCAGTAGGAGAAATCAAACTTTAAACGCCCGTATCTCTTAAACCATAGCGGTTTGAGAGATACGTTTTTTTTGCATTTAGATCAGCTTTTTAAGCTCTTCTAAATACAAAAAAGTTTTTTTCAGACATTACTAACACTTTAAGACCTTCAGTGCCTCCCTGTGATGTGGTGTCCTTTCAGGCAGCAGCAAGGCTATGCTGAGGCAACCGTCTCAGAGTTCTCCTCCTTAGGCGCATGGATGATGATGCAGGACTCTATCTCCCTCCGATTCCTCACCCCCTGGACCAGCAGACCTCCGTGATAGGCAGCGTGAAAAATTATGGTGGACTGGATATTGGCTTGCTCCAGTAAACCAAGTTAAAGAAGAGGCTCAGTGGTCTCACCCTCTAACTACAGAAAATGATTTTGGCCTTGAATATTTTTATTACAAACATTCCTCCAAGTAATAGGGTGTTTTTTACAATAGGGTGCCTCCCTCCCCCGCTGTCCTTCCCCCCTTTCTTTTTTCTGAATTCTTATTTTCTTTTGTCCTTTTTCTTTGATGCCATCATAGGTTGTTGGTTAAAGTAGCTTAGTTAGCGAATATGTATTGATACATGAAATCCATGAACCCATGACAAACAATTAGATATATATCTATATCTTCAGTGGCAAATCTCATATTGAATGTATCAGTTTAGACCACTGATAGTCTATCAGTGGTCTAAACTGATACATTCAATATGAGATTTGCCACTGAAGATATAGATGGGTTCATGGATCAATGATAGATAGCTATATGTGATTATGTTGTGACCCTCACCCTTGAATCGTCACTGGCTGCTCAAATTGCTGCTGGCTGCTGTCCCAGACCAGTTCCCTGCCGCTGGCCTACGCTGATCGCTCTGTCATCAACAGCGTCCTCCTCTGGGTGTGTCTGGGTCTCTTTTGGTGGCTGGTGCGCAGATGCAGTGAGTTACACTGTGTACCTGAGATGGACGTCACCAGCTAATCCACCGCCTGCTTATTCATCGGGCACTATAGTACAGTGCTCCAGCATCTTGGCACTTATTGGGTTCTGTTCATTCGGGCTGCCTGAATGAATAGAGGCAAGAGCCCGAATGAAAAATGCAGCGAGGTGCGAGGGAGCAGGAGGCAGGAGCATGAGGAGGTACAAAAAAAGCTAAAGCACTGGGAGGTGAAGAAAATTGGGGGGGGGGGGGGCACAGTAGAATGTAGGGGGGTCCTGGTCCCCCTGGTGACACCACTGTACTCTTCTTACTACTGCTTGGCCCACAATTCATGCTGAAGGTTTTTGTAAGATCCATACAAGAATGTACATATAGAATCTTTATGTTTTTTTATTCCTCTGGCCTGTAATGCGTTGCACACAACTCTAGTCCTCAGATGGTTAAATCAGAGCTTTATTTATGGACAATAGCTTTGCAAAGAGTTGTTCATCCCTCCAGCATTCACTAAGCACTTGCTGCTAGGCTGAAGAGTCTTCTGTTTTGAAAGTCCAAATATGACAACTCTATTGTAACAAATAAGGTGGCCAGACCTCCCCTGCAAGACATCTAAATGTAAATCTGTAGCTGGACACAGAGGCAGTGGGGCGTACACATAAAGACAGTGGACTGATGTCAGGCACATTGATCTGCCTGTTCAGAGTATGATGCTCCCTTGAGGCAGATTTTTAAGTACAAGTCTCACTGCACTTCCCCACTGAAGGGTCAGCCAGCCCTGCTTTAGTGAATAGATACAAGGGAAGCAGGCAGACCAAACTCCTGTTCCCATGCCTCAGGATCAAGCAAGGGCAATGAGTTGGGCAATAGACCTCCCCTGTATGACCCTAACCTGTCCTTCTCTGTGGGGGATGGAGATGATATGGTGGTGATGAGGGAAGAATATGGAACTGTGGTGGATTAAGGTGATATGGGGGAGGAGATGAGGAGAGAAGGTAGGGATAGGAGAGGAGGTCATGAGGAGGAGGAAATTGATGGAGAAGATGTTGGGAGAAAGGGCTGAAGAAAGGGGTGAGAGAAGCTGGCCACTTAGGATTTTATATACATGTTAACAAGGACATTATTAGTGTCATGTAATAATGGTATATTAATATTGCTAGTGATTACAAATGCATAATATTTGTTGATACTAAACTTTTCTTTCTTACGCAGACCATTTTTTTATTACAGCCCTCAGTCAACAAAGGATGGATACCTCTGTGGTAAGAGATGTCTGATGGAGCCTCACAGATGCTCTAATCCTCTGTTCTTTCTTCTCCAATAAAAAAAAATATAAAAAATAAATCAGTCATTAAATTAAAATAACAAACACGTGTTGAAAAAACAAAATCCTTCCTGGGCCAATGCCCAGAAAATACAAAACAAAAAACTCCTGATTGGCTTATTTATGAGACAGCCAGAACTTAACCCTTTAAGGATCTCAGGAGTGTGCAACGGTTTTTGGTTCTTGGAGGGTTAAATCCCTCCCAGACATTAAGTTGCAGGAAGAAAGAGTCATGCATGGGGTAGTGTGTGCCCCTGTGTCACCTCTCCCTCACTATTAAGCCATGGATTTAGAGGAAATGGTCACAAATGATGGCCCATTACATAAAACTCTGGTGCCAAACTGTGTCATTGATTAAGCTTCCTGTTTGTCCAGACCCTGTAGATCTATAAAGTTGCAGTAGGATGTACACTTGAGAATGAAGGACTCATTGCTGATACTGATCTGCACAGAGACCTTTTGGTTACAGCACATATCTGTCACACAAAAGGTACTGGAGGACACAATGCCATTCCCATCCTCCAGTAAATGTCTTACCCATGTTGGCATTAACCAGTAATATTTGGCTGACATCCACGTGTCAACCAACCTTGTTACACACCTCCTCCATGCCCCTCGTGAAAGAATAGCAGAGAGGAAAGAAGCACAATGGAGGTAAGATTTCTCAAGTAGTTTGGAATGAGCTTAGTCTGTGTCAGCTAAGCCCTTAAGGGTAAGTAAACTGGTAAATAAACTAGGAGACAGTGTCTGGTACAGAGACTTTGTGATTACACTGGTTACACCCACAACCCACAATCTGGGAGAGCCCAGCCCTATCAATAAACCAGACCGAGTGTCAGTCGTCCCTTGTGATCAGTGCTTCTGGAAGTCTTAAAGGGATAGTAATGTTTCATAATAAAAGCAGCTCTAATTAATCATCATAGTATTTGGACTTTGGAGAGTGTTATTTCAATTCTGTCAGAGTTGTAGTTCAAGAGTAATTCAGTGACAAAGTATCCTCCTCCCCCCGCCCCCTTTACTGATGTAACACTGCTCATCCAGAGCAGAAGGGAGGTACCCAGGTAGATTGCAGAGAGGGACAATCTTCAATTAAGATAAGGAAAAAACCTGAAAAACTTGTCAAGGGGGGCAGGGCTTTCATTGCTCTTATAGTCAGAAGATTGTCCCCTTCTGTTATCTGTCTGGTCTTACAACCAGATTCACATCTGAGAAGAGATGGCTTACACCGGGTAAAAGGGGCAGGAGGGGAAACTTTGCTTGTGAATATCTCTCAAACCATAAAGGTTTGAAAGATAAGACATATCATTCTTCATGTTTTTTTAATGCCTACAAAATAAAATAAAGATAAAACAAAGTATTACTATCCCTTTAAGGTGTCCAGACACAGTGCTTTGGGTCTGAAACAACCAGCGATCTGATAGATGAGTGATGTGATTGCTAGTTGCTCCTGTTCACACAGACAAAATCCAGGCAATGTCGCAGCAGTCGGATTGCCTGTTTATCTGCTTGTGTAAGGCTCTGTAATCAGGTCTAAACCACCTGACATCACAGTCCCATTCATAATAGCTATGGTTTGGTCTGTTGAGGCTCCACACATTTCCAAACTGGGCTGAACAACCAAAATCACCAATTCTGCAGGTCAGACTTGTTTGATGTAGCCCATACACAGTGTGATATCAGTCTAATCAATTTCAATTCCGGAATCGGCTGACGGAATCTCACTGTGCATGGGTGACTGTTCACACACTGGGTCTTCTGTTCAACCCTTTGAGTGCCAGAGGGGTACGCAGCACATTACTTTACAATGCGTTGCATACCCATCCGGTACTAGGGTGACCACGGGTCCCGGAACGTCCGGGACTGTCCCTTATTTTAGGGCTATGTCCCGCGTCCCGGGTCCCCTTCAACCGGGACAATGAAGTGTCCCGGAATGAAGGCAAGCCGCCCTGGATGTCAGCCTGCAAGCGGTGTGTCACATCATGGACGCCGCGAGCGGCGTCCATGATATGACACACCGCTTGCAGGCTGACATCCAGGGCGGCAATGCAGCTTACCTGGAGGCAAGCGCTCTAGTAATACAGAGCGCTGGGAGATGACATCATCTCCCAGCGCTCTGCATTACTGAGCACAGCGCGCGGGAGCTTCAGGGACCAGGGACTTAAGGTATGATGGGGCAATAGGGTGACCACGTCCCGGAATGGCAGAAGGGAAATGTGGTCACCCTATCCGGTACTCATAGGGTTAAAGGAGCAATTTGGGTGCAAACCATCTGTACTGTAACAGACAAATAAATATTGCAAAAATTCTATTTAAATAAGGCTGATAACTCATTACATGCTAGAGAGGTTTCCAGTGCATTGCTTCGCAATAGGTTGGATACCTTTCAAGCATTTAAGGGGTTAAAAGCCTCATTTCAACCGAGAGGATTTTTTTATTTGTCCCCTATGGTGCATTTGTTTCAGCCCAGAATTGCTCTGTGTGGTCTTTAGATATAAGGCTCAGTGAGTTTTTATAGCAGTGATTGATTTTACTGGGAAGGAATGCACTGGGAACCTCTAGGATTCAAGAGGGTAAACGCCCCATTTAAATCAGTGGTAACTGGGGGAATTTATATCCCCCTCCCCATGGTGCACTTCAGCGGAGGAGTGGCAGCATGTAGCCCAAGAGAAAATGCAATCTATTGGCTCATTTCTACTATTGTCCCAGCCCACCTCCTTTTGTTAATTTTAAAATCAGCATTAATGTTGTGAAGTACTACAGAGCTTGCAATTGAAGTAAAGCTAGCTGTTTCAGTTGTAAGCTCTGTGGTACCAGTAATGTAGCTCCATTTGCAGCAGCAGCAAGCGGGACACTGAGTGAGGCAGTGGCCCACCAGCCCAGAAATATGAGTGGCCCAGGGGGCAACTCCCCCCCCCCCAGGCCAGTCCTCCCCATGGTGCACTTATTAACATACCTGGGAACTTTCTTTATGAGCTGACCCTGAGATCTTTGAAATATTAACCCTTAAAGCTTCCCAGAATGTAGATTTTATGCGATATGTGCCTGCTTGCTCTAACACAGAGGTGCTCCAGTCAGTGTGCGAGGGACCTTTAACATGCTACAGTTTGGATAACTCACTGCCTGAACACAAACAAGACAAGCAGGACATCTCCCACTGTCTCTCTGTACTAATGGCACCAGTTTAGAGGCTAAGGAAACATTTAATTGGGGACATTCATATAGTAGGTGACACAGACCTCTCTCACCCTGAGAATTTGGCCCTTCACCCTGAGACCCTGAGATTTGGGTCAAACCCTGAGAGTTCCCAGGTATGCTTATTAAGCACTAGAATTGCTGTTTTTTTTTTCTCTTAAAGTGTTAGTAATGTCCACAAAAAAGTTTTTTGCATTTAGAAGAAATAAAAAGCTGAGCTAAATGCTTGAAAACCAGGCACACGTTTTAGACCATTCCAATGAAGGGATTCGTGGTAAATAACGAGATCGCGGCTCTGCTCAAGCTCCTCAGTGTCGGCCGACACGGATCTCCTGCTGACAGCTTTACAGCTGCCAGTAGAAGAGATCAAACTTTAAACGCCTGTATCTCTTAAACCATAGCGGTTTGAGAGATACGTTTTTTTGCATTTAGCTCAGCTTTTTTTAAGCTCTTCTAAATGCAAAAAACTTTTTTTGTGGACATTACTAACACTTTAACATATGTCCCTATATGGCATGGGCTTCCAACATGTGAACTAGTAACAAGTAATCCTGTGCTTGCCAGTATCATACAGCTCAAGAATAGATGTTTTTAAAATATTAATAGTGTCATTGACATGATCAAGAAATAAGCATACCTGGGAACTCTCTGAATTTGCCCCCAGACTCCGTTTTTTGCAGTTAATTACGGGGTCTCCAGGGACAGAGGCTGATTCTCCAGTGTTGGTGAGTTTTTTTTAATGAAACTTTGCCCTCTTCTCCTCATTCCCACCCTGTTCATCCCACTTCCCGCCCACTTTATCAAACAGCCCATTAAGCCCCACCCCAAATGTTATTATGCTCCACCCCTTTGTAACGCAAATCATGTCATTTAAATCCCCCAGAGGCACCAGATGACCCCCTCAGGTTACTCTAGAAGACTTGGAGGGAGATTTATAGACCTGGCATTATAAAAAAATATGGAGTAAAAGTTGCCTAAAACTGAATTTGGCATTTAAAAATAATCTACTGCAGTTTGGGAAACTTTAACGACAAATAGTTGTGTTTCAGAGAAAGTAGCGCTAAAGCTGCGAAAAATTATTGCTCAGCAAATTTATAGAAATGTCACTAACTGCGACAATTTACTGGCATAATTTTTGATAGAATGTTAACGGCAGGTATAAGGTGTTCTTAACCGTTCCAGGAGTTAACATCAGATTGCTAACACCAGATATATATATATATAAAAGGTACACTTACTCTTTTATAAATAAGAATTGGCATTATCGCAAGTTGCCCTGACTTAAAGACAATTCTTCAGACTGAGTTTTATAAATCTTCCCTAAAGTTTGCAGGTATGTAAATATGTAAATCAATGAATAGCTCACAGGCTATAATTCACCATCGTTATCAATAAAAAAGTAATTATGTTGGCCCTCACACTTATGGGTTTCTGATCATGTGGCCCACAAATGAAAACTTGGACACCCCTGCTAAATGGGATAGTGTAAAATATTTTTTCCAGAATTCCTCTCTCACAGTACAAACAGCAGCAACAATATTGCATTAAAAGTACAAAATATTCCATTAAAGCCCATATTGCATATAGAGAGGTTCATTGCACACCTATCTGGTTAATTATATCACATGGGAGCTTGGAATCAATGTACGAATTCCCCAGGGCATCACCCCTGACGTTAGTGCTTAAAAGGATAGTAATGTTTCACAAAAACAGCGGCTCCAATTATTTTTCATAGTATTTGAGCCACAGAGAGTGTTATTTCAATACTATCAGAGTTGTAGTTCAAGAGTACTTGAATGACAAAGTGTCCCCCTCCCGCCCCTTTTACCTAGTGTAACACTGCTCTCCTCATATGTGGAATCTGGTTGTAAGACCGGACAGCTCACATCAAGGGTCAATTTTCTTACTGTGAGAACATTGAAAACCCTGACCCCCTTGACAGGTTTTTCAGCTTTTTCCCTTATCTTAATTGAAGATTGTCCCTCTCTGCAGTCTACCTGTGCACCTCCCAGCTGTTCTGAGGTGAGCAGTGTTACCAGGGTCGGATTTATAATTAGGCAGAGTAGGCATCTGCCTACAGGCGCACCCAACAGAGGGGCTCCTGTCACTGGGATCATGTTGTGTGTGTTTAGTCACCTCCCCCGCCCAGCGCAGTGAAGACAGGTCTGTGCAGAAGAAGGCTGCTGAACTTCCCCGGCTCTTTAGTAATGACATCATCTCCCAGCGCTCTGCATTACTAAAGAGAAGACAGTGCGGGAGCTCCAGCATCTACAGTTGGATGCTGCTGCTGGACCACCAGGGAAGAGGTAGGAAACGGACACTGGGGCAATATGAGGATGCAATGTGAGGGTAATATGGAGATGATGGGGGCAATGTGAGAGCAATATGGAGCTGATGGGCGCAATGTGGAGATGATGGGGGCAATATGGAGCTGATGGGGGCAATGTGAGTGCAATATGGAGCTGTTGGGGGCAATGTGGACATGAAAGGGGCAATATGGAGCTGATGGGGGCAATGTGGAGATGATGGGGGCAATATGGAGCTGATGGGGGGCAATGTGAGTGCAATATGGAGCTCTTGGGGGCAATGTGGATATGAAAGGGGCAATATGGAGCTGATGGGGGCAATGTGGAGATGATGGGGCAATATGTAGCTGATGGGGGGCAATGTGAGGGCAATATGGTATATGGAGATGATGGGGCAATGTGAGGGCAATATGGAGATGATGGGGGGCAACATTACTCTTGTACTACAGCTCTGACAGTATTGAAATAACACTCTCCAATGCCTAAATACTATGGGGATTAATTAGAGCTGTTTTTATTATGAAACATTACTATCCCTTTAACTCCTGTTGCTGCTCATAAGGATATGTATTACAGAGTATGATCTCTGTAGTGCATACTGGTGGACATACCTGGGAAGTTTTTTTCCTCTTTTCCGGAAAGAGGATGTCAGTGACGCAATGCACCTCATAAAAGGGGTGGGGCTTAATCAGGGGGGCATGGCTTGTTCATCTGCATGTCATAAAGTGGGAGGGAAGGAGAAGAAACTCAGCACTGTCAGATAATCAGCTTCTGAAAACCAGGGCATGTTCAGAAAGTTATGGGGTATGCTGGTGGGCACACAGAC
The DNA here is from genome assembly GCA_037306005.1 of Rhinophrynus dorsalis. Lineage (NCBI taxonomy): Eukaryota > Metazoa > Chordata > Amphibia > Anura > Rhinophrynidae > Rhinophrynus > Rhinophrynus dorsalis. Next base: position 51,300,829 of record CM074722.1, read on the forward strand.
TTGAATTACTAGAAGCAACGCAGAGCAGTCCCATGGCATGCAAAGGCAAATGGCTTACACTAACACCATTTCTTTTATGCCTTGTTTATTAGATTTGTCTAAATAACTAACCACCTCAAATACCTTCAGACTGAATCTTGTCCTCACCTTGGTGCGAGCATTGCATATCTCCCAAGTGTCCCTCTTTAGGAGGGACAGTCCCTCTTTGAGACCCAAATCCCACTGTCCCTCTTTCCCACCCTGGTGTCCCTGTGTTTAGGAGATCAGACTGTGTGGTGTGTATATAAGTGTATCACCCTGGTGTCCCTGTTTTTAGGAGATCAGACTGTGTGGTGTGTATATAAGTGTATCACCCTGGTGTCCCTGTGTTTAGGAGATCAGACTGTGTTGTGTATATAAGTGTATCACCCTGGTGTACCTGTGTGTAGGAGATCAGACTGTGTGGTGTGTATATAAGTGTATCACCCTGGTGTCCCTGTGTTTAGGAGATCAGACTGTGTGGTGTGTATATAAGTGTATCACTCTGGTGTCCCTGTGTTTAGGAGATCAGACTGTGTGGTGTGTATATAAGTATATCACCCTGGTGTCCCTGTGTTTAGGAGATCAGACTGTGTGGTGTGTATATAAGTGTATCACCCTGGTGTCCCTGTGTTTAGGAGATCAGACTGTGTGGTGTGTATATAAGTGTATCACCCTGGTGTCCCTGTGTTTAGGAGATCAGACTATGTGGTGTGTATATAAGTGTATCACCCTGGTGTCCCTGTGTTTAGGAGATCAGACTGTGTGGTGTGTATATAAGTGTATCACCCCGGTGTCCCTGTGTTTAGGAGATCAGACTGTGTGGTGTGTGTATATAGGTGTATCACCCCGGTGTCCCTGTGTTTAGAAGATCAGACTGTGTGGTGTGTATATAAGTGTATCACCCTGGTGTCCCTGTGTTTAGGAGATCAGACTGTGTGGTGTGTATATAAGTGTATCACCCTGGTGTCCCTGTGTTTAGGAGATCAGACTGTGTGGTGTGTATATAAGTGTATCACCCTGGTGTCCCTGTGTTTAGGAGATCAGTCTGTGTGGTGTGTATATAAGTGTATCACCCTGGTGTCCCTGTGTTTAGGAGATCGGACTGTGTGGTGTGTATATAAGTGTATCACCCTGGTGTCCCTGTGTTTAGGAGATCAGACTGTGTGGTGTGTATATAAGTGTATCACCCTGGTGTCCCTGTGTTTAGGAGATCAGACTGTTTGGTGTGTATATAAGTGTATCACATTGCTCCACAGCAATAACACTCAAATTAATGTTTGTTTAAACTTCAGTATCTGTATTTATAAATGTATCTGTACAAATAATATACTTTGGTCTGACTCTAAATCATTAATTCACTAATATAAAGAGCTGTCAACAGATCATGAAGTAACCTAAAAATTCTCAGTAATGCCCCGCCCATCAGCCACGCCCCATGCAACACCACCTAAAACAAAAATGTCCCTCTTCGGCCATTTGAAATTTTAGGGGGTGGTATGGTAATGTTAAGGGGGAGGATTTTGTGCATAAGTAGCTGAATAAATGGACATTACATTGGCACAGGAACAGAACACCAATGCCACTCATGTTATTGCCTGAAATCAGAACACTAGATTTTCCCCCTTATGTTTTATCTAGTGTCAACACTCAGACTTGCCTGTGGACAGGAACAGATAGATTGTACCATACTGCTGTATTGAGTCAAGGAGTATTGAACATGTCTCAACATGTTGCAATTAATTGTTTCAGAACTGGAGGGGGAGCGAGAGGTTAGTCTTGGAACATGATCTCAGTTGTCATCCCAGACCCCATAATGATTCCATCAATATCACACTAACACCAGCCTGGGGAGGTCAGAGTGGACATTTAAAGAAACACAAACACATCCTCATAATAAGTCCCCACAGATAAGGAATTTTTATTTCTCCCTTTTGGTGCACTTGGTTTGCCTCAGAATTGCTCCAGGTTTCTTTTACACAGAAGGCCCATATGAATCAATTCTCAATGGACTGGCTCCACAAAATTAATCTTTAATTAGTACTAGATATCATGTCCATGAAAGCAAACAGTTCTTTGTTGCAAGACTCCTAATAAGGAGATAGCAACCTTTCTTAAAGGGTTAGTAATACTTAAAATGTAAAAAAAAATATGTTGTAGAGTTTATCCCCCTGAGTAAAACAAGGGCACTCCCACTGCTGAAAGGTGTTTCATTCAAAAGTTATTAATTTTCAAAGTTGAATTTTTTAGGTGCAATATCACAGTGGCCTGAAATTGTACAGTGACGCTGTTGCTACACCATCCTATGGAGATTTATGGTCAACTGACCAGAGCTGTTCATAAGATCATGTAGCAACAGCGCCACTGTACAATTTCAGGCCACTGTGATATTGCACCTAAAAAGTTCAACTTTGAAAATTAATAACTTTTGAATGAGACACCTTGTTTTACTCAGGGGGATAAACCCTACAACATATTTTTTTTACATTTTAAGTATTACTATCCCTTTAACAGAAGAGTGGTGGGAACTAATCTCAATAAATTAACTGCCTTTGCTCTTATCGTTCATTACCAAGTAGCACAAACAAATGTAACAAATGCTGTCTGCACAGGACATTTTAAACACAAAGTAAAAAGGTTAGGGTATTATCTTAACTCTTTTCATGAAAGAGAGGTAGCCAGGGCATTGCAATGGGTTAAAGGGATAATAATGTTTCATAATAAAAACAGCTCTAATTAATCATCATAGTATTTGGACTTTGGAGAGTGTTATTTCAGTTCTGTCAGAGTTGTAGTTCAAGAGTAATTCAATGACAAAGTATCCCCCTCCCGCCCGTTTTACTGATGTAACACTGCTCAGCCAGATCAGAAGGGAGGTGCCCAGGTAGATTGCAGAGAGGGACAATCTTCAATTAAGATAAGGGAAAAACCTGAAAAACTTGTCAAGGGGGGCAGGGCTTTCATTGTTCTCATAGGAAGAAGATTGTCCCCTGCTGTTATCTGTCTGGTCTTACAACCAGATTCCACATCTGAGAAGAGATGGCTTACACTAGGTAAAAGGGGCAGGAGGGGAAACTTTGCTTGTGAATATCTCTCAAGCCATAAAGGTTTGAGGGATAATACTTATATCATTCTTCATGTTTTTTTAATGCCTACAAAATAAAATAAAGATAAAATGAAGTATTACTATCCCTTTAAATATGTGAATCCTATTTTATTAGTAATACAATTTCTTAAATAATTAGGTCTAAAAGTTAATATTTTTCAGACAAGCTTTTGGGAGATCCTCTCCCTTACTCAGGGCAAGAGGTTGTTTGAATTGTTAATCTCAAAGGTAGTTTAATACAAAAGGTATCAACAATACCAAGATACTCAGATATTTTAATTACCGCAACTAGACAAACACAGCTATGAAAAACGATATTATAGGGATCCAACAAAACAAATATTTTTACAGATGATAGTTATAAGTGCAAGATATTTAAAATTATATCAACCGGTGTCATTTTTAGTAACGTAGTTGATAAGGATCAAAAAGACGAGTTAACCAAATGTTCCAAATCTCCTTTCTTAATCCAGAGGAAGGCAAAAGTAAAAACCAAACATTGAGCTAAAAGTTCTTCAATACCCATCTCATCATTAAAGAGGCATGGTGGAAGCATGGTGGAGGGCAGCAGATACACACACTGCATCGGCCATATATTAATGTATCATTGGCTGATGCCCATGAGTTGGCCATTTATTGAAAGTTGCAATAAACATTGCGAAGTCTAGATTGGCCACCATGTATACCAGCTCTGCTGAACTTTCCTGCAGTCAACACATGGATATACCTGGTAACTCTGTCTTCTGGAGTCCCCAAAGTGGACTTGTGGAACCGGTGGGAGGTTACAAATGAGCTGATTTGCATCACAAAGGGTTGGGGCTTAGTAACTTGTGGGGGAGGGGCTTAACAGGCTGTGCAATAGAGTGGGCTGGAAGTGGGCCGAACAGGGTGGGAAGAAGGAGAAATGGACGGGAAATGGGAGGAACAGGTTGGGAAGGAGAAGAAGTGGGCAGAGTTTCATAAGAAACTCCCCACCACCGGAGAATCAGCTTCTGTCCCTGGAGACCTGGTAATTCACTACAAAAAATGGTGTCCTTGGGGCAAATGTGGAGGGTTCCCAGGAATGCACTCATATGGATGCAGGAAAGTTGCAGCACACTGCGTTCCATTGCCCATGCAATGCAATTAGCTCTAATGTGAACAGTCACATTGTGGCAAATATGTCCAGTTCACTGGCTATTAAAGGGATAGTAATACTTAAAATGTAAAAAAAAATATGTTGTAGAGTTTATCCCCCTGAGTAAAACAAGAGCACTCCCACTGCTGAAAGGTGTTTCATTCAAAAGTTATTAATTTTCAAAGTTGAATTTTTTAGGTGTAATATCACAGTGGCCTGAGATTGTATAGTGGCGCTGTTGCTACACCATCCTATGGAGATTTATGGTCAACTGACCAGAGCTATCCATAGGATCGTGTAGCAACAGCGCCACTGTACAATTTCAGGCCACTGTGATATTGCACCTAAAAAATTCAAATTAGAAAATTAATAACTTTTGAATGAAACACCTTTCAGCAGTGGGAGTACTCTTGTTTTACTCAGGGGGATAAACCCTACAACATATATTTTTTTACAATTTAAGTATTACTATCCCTTTAACTCAGCATTCCAAAATGCTGAGCTGGAATCTCATGTGTGGATAAGGCCTCGAGTTCTCCAGAAAGTTGGCCGTCAATAGGTGTTAGTGTTCCTTTAAAAAGCACAGTAAGGCCTGGTTCACACAGCTGTTATTAATATAGCATTTCTTACATTGAGCTGAAAACACCTTTATATACATCACATATGTGTATATGGCTCTTTACATTTTGCACTGCATGATGCAGATGCATTGGATCTCTCATTTGATGAGTTTTAAGCCCCATTTAAATCAAAGGGAATTTTTAATTATCACCTATGATGCCGTTAGTTTACCACGTAATTACTCCTGTTTGTCTTAGTACCTCCTCCTCCTCAGTCTCATTTTATATGTAAAACAGTCAAAGCATTCGTCATTAAAATGCAACACTTTTTCTCCATCCATTTCTATGTTCAACATGTGGTAACAACTATATTTTTGTAGAGCCACAATATATAAAAAACTCTCACCACTCCAGACCTGTATTGACTGTCAATAGGCAAACACTCCTGAATTTAAAATACTGGAGATATTCAGGCTGAGTACATTATTGTTTCTTTCTCAGGTGTATACCTGTAACAGGTGTATATTTGTGAAAGAAACAATAATGTACTCGACCTGAATATTTCCAGTATTTTATATTCCAGAGTGTTTGCCTATGTTCAACATGTTAACACAGCTTGAAGAAGAACTGATACTTCATAATAATAGCCACCAATTACCCTTCTATGCAGGGCCGGCGCAACCTATAGTCGAGGTAGGCGCCGGCCTAGGGCGCACATTCTCTGAGGGCGCATCGGCCCCCGCTGCCGCTCACCACTGCGGAAGCAAAAAAAACAAAAACATACATTTTGGTGCCCTCCCTCAGCTGGCTATTTTTTTTAACGTAGCACAGCGATACCTGTTTCTCTCTCCCCCTCCGCTCCTTCAATCCTGGACCAGGATTGAAGAAGCGGAGGGGGAGAGAGAAACGGACATCGCTGTGCTACATTAACCCTTTCAATGCCAGAGGGGTACGCAACGCATAGCTTTGCAATGTGTTGTATATCCCTCTGGCACTGAAAAGGTTAATAAAAGCCAAACAAGGGAGAGCACCAAAACGTACTCACTGGGGAGAGAGTGCACCGGGAAGAATAAGTGGAAGGGGGGTCAAGAGGGGATAAAAGGTCAGAAGGGGGTAGAGAGAGTCAAAGGGGGGATCAGCAGTCAGGAGAGGGATCAAGAGTCAGACGGAGAGAGAGAGAGAGTCAAAGGGGGGTCAACAGTCAAGAGGGGGAGAGTCACATATAGAGAACATACACTCTGTCACACTGATACACATATAGAGAAGCACACACACATACTTACACACTGATGTCCTTACAGAGACTCACACACACTGACACACTTATATACATATAGGGAATACATACTGACATACACATATAGAGAACACACACAAGCTGACACATATAGGGAACACACTGACACTTAAACACATACAGAGGAGGGGCATAAATGGGAAGGGCACAAGGGGCGGCAAAATTAGGTTTTGCCTAGGGTGGTAAAAATCCTTGCACCAGCCCTGCTTCTATGTCCAGAAAATCCTCATGGCACTTATGAATGTTTCCCTAGTGCCTTTGTTCAAGAGATAACATCTACAATCAGTCCTGGATGTCACGTCTATGGAGGCAGACATGATAGTTCCTGCAGTTTTTTTTCCAAACTGAAACAGGCAGAGTGCATGGGTATAAGTAACCGTTCCAGGACCAGAGGGTGGTGTATCGCATTGTAAAGCAATACATGGCACATCCCTCTTGACCTTGGAAAGGAATTTTTGTAGGTTCCGGACCAACAATGAACCAACTTATTTCAACATATATAGGGTTAACTTGGTGATGGTGCCTATAGTAAATTACATGAGCTGATTTGACTGAAGAAACCTCAGATAGAATGGCCCTGTTTTGTAGCACCCAATGGGATATTTAAAATCATATAATCTTTATTGAAATTATATAAAATCTGGACAAAGAAAATGTGTGTGTGGGGGGGATAAGTATCAAAGTAAAAACAAAAGACACGTTTCCTTATCCAGGGACTAGGAATACATTTCTAGGATTGAAATTGTATCGGTGTGTTAGGTGATTAGTGAACCTTTTGTTAATATTACGATGACCAAAGGGTTAAAGGGATAGTATTACTTCAAAATTACTATCCATCATATTGTAGCCCTTAATAAACTGAGTTAAATGACACCAGTGGCATCTCTCAAACCTTTATGGTTTAAGAGATATCTGCTTTCAAAGTTTCCTCTCCCCTGCTGTCAGCGTTCTGCTGCCAACAGGGGAATCCGGTCCCGGGACAGGCGGAGGCTCTTAAACAGAGCCGATATCTCATTATGGAAGGAAAAATGATTCATTGAAACAGCCTTCTACATGTGCTTGGTTACCAAGCACACGTAGAAAAGACTGTTTCAATTAATCATTTTTCCTTCCATAACGAGATATCGGCTCTGCTGAAGAGCCTCGTCTTGATTCAGAGACCGGATTCTCCTGCTGGCAGCAGAACGCTGACAGCAGGGGAGAAGAAACTTTGAAAGCGGCTATCTCTTAAACCATAAAGGTTTGAGAGATGGTGCTGGTGTCATTTAACTCAGTTTATTAAGGGCTACAATATGAGGGATAGTAATTTCGAAGTAATACTATCCCTTTAACATGAATCTTAGTTAATATTGTTAGGATCCTATACAGTTTAAATCCAAGAAATGTACCCCTAGTTCCTGGATAAGGAAACTCGTCTTTTGTTTTTACTTTGATACTTATCCCCCACACCTGTTCTTTCAGCAGATTTTATATGATTTTCAGTAAAGATTATATGATTTTAAATACCCCAGTGGGTGCTATAATACAGGTCCTTTCTATCTGAGGTCTTTTTTTTTTCTTCAGACAAATCGGCACAACCCTCTTTACCGTAAAGATTACCATGTGCAGTGGGCAGAGTCTGAGGTCCGGTAGCCATGTCTGCCTTCATGGACATGACATCCAAGACTGAAAATGTTACTGAAAAATTCATAGGTTATGATTAGGAAGTGTTAATTTTCCTTTGAACCTCTGAGTGCCAGGAAGGTATCCAAAGCAAAGAGCTGAGATAAGAACGAGAGCTCATCTATTAAGACTAGAGGAAAGGTGCTTTAGACTTTCAACAAAAGCAGTGATTTTTTACAGTAAAGGTGGTAAAGCTATGGAATTCTTTGCCTCAGGATGTTGAACTTGCAGATAATGTAACTGAATGCCTATCTAGGACAGAACAATATTGAGAACTATGCCAGATGGCTTCAATGCAGATAGCTTGTTGATACAGGGAAATATTGGACTGCCATTTGGAGTCAGGAAGAATTTTTTTTACCCACTTAGGGCTAAATTGGACATGGCTTCAGGGTTTTTTTTTTTTTTGCCTTCCTTTGGATCAAGAAGGGTGATTTGGAATGGGCTGTACTTGATGGATGCATGTTTTTTTTCAGCCTCATCAACTATGTTACTCAAAGGGCTAAACATGCATCATTGCCTCAGTGGCCTCTCTTACAAGATCATTTGGCAACTAGGCTGAAAGGAGGAAGACGCTTGAGGCTGTTCACAGAATGAAATCTCTGTCTGATCTGCAGCGCAAAAGTCAACTGTTGGTTTTTTTTCCGCTCACAATAACTGATTTGGGTGGAAAACCTGAGGCCCTCCAGCTGTCCTTGAACTACAAGTCCCATGTGGATTTACCATGTGCTGAGAGCAGAGACTGAGGTTCTGTGGTCCGGCTGGCATTGGTCATGTTCGCCTCAGTAGAAATGACATGGAGGACCAATTGAAGATGTTAAGAAGCAAGGGCAAAATTCATAGAGGCCATTACAATTTTTTTGGCTATGGGAAGTTGTTGAGTTATTAAAAAGATTTTGTTTTTGCTTTTTTAATAAATACTTATCTTTCTGTTAACTGCAATTAGACCTCTCCATGACCCATCAGATACAGAATTATATTCCAGTATTTAGCTGGTATGATAACAGCTAAAAACTTAAATACAGACACACATATAGAATAATCATACCTGGGAACTTTTGAAATGAGCTCACCCTGAGATCTTTCAAATATTAACCCTTAACACTCCCAAGAAAGTAGATTCTAGGTTATTTGTTTAAAGGGATAGTAATGTTTCATAATAAAAGCAGTTCTAATTAATCATCATAGTATTTGGACTTTGGAGAGTGTTATTTCAATTCTGTCAGAGTTGTAGTTCAAGAGTAATTCAATGATAAAGTGTCCCCTCCTGCCCCTTTTACTGATGTAACACTGCTCAGTCAGATCAGAAGGGAGGTGCCCAGGTAGACTGCAGAGAGGGACAATCTTCAGTTAAGATAAGGGAAAAACCTGAAAAACTTGTCAAGGGGGGCAGGGCTTTCATTGTTCTCATAGGAAGACGACTGTTCCCTTCTGTTATCTGTCTGGTCTATGCATACCTCCCAACATTTCAGATTGCCAAAGAGGGACACTTGTGTTTTAGGAGGTATTGCTGTGGGAGTGACTGGTGGGTGGGGCATTAATGAGAATTTTTAGGCTAGTTCATGACCTTTTGACATCTCTTTGTGTAACCTAATAAATGACAAATAACAAGACCAAAGTATTTTATTTACACAGACTAATTTATAAACACATATACTGATGTTTAAACAAATAATAATGTGAGTTTTATTGCTGTAGACCAATATGACACACTTATATACACACCACACAATTTGATCTCCTAAAAAGAGGGACATCAGGGTGGGAAAGAGGGACAGAGGGATTTGGGTCTAAAAGAGGGACTGTCCCTCCTAAAGAGGGACACTTGGGAGGTATGGTCTATGGACTGCATTCCACATCTGAGAAGAGATGGCTTACACTAGGTAAAAGGGGCGGGAGGGGGAAACTTTGCTTGTGAATATCTCATAAACCATAAAGGTTTGAGAGATAAGACTTATATCATTCTTCATGTTTTTTTAATGCCTACAAAATAAAATAAAGTTAAAACGAAGTATTACTATCCCTTTAAATCAAATATTATTGAATCAGCAATGAAAAGTAACAGGCATGTAAATGAATGCATAGATATATTACATGACAACAATACCATAGCACATACAGGGTCAGAAAGAGAAGCAGGCTGAATATGGGTTTCTGGTAACATAAGCCAGATCACCAAAGTACCATAGACAATAAAAGTCCTTCAGAGAGAAACAAAGTCTTCCCCTGACAAATAGAATTGAGACAGGAGTTATAGGCAACTTCTTGCGATAGTCCGGGAGTTTGAGAATATCAGAGAGTATCGATAAAAGAAGGTAAGGAAAGAAAAGGTAGTAAAGAAACACAGGAAACAGAAAGAAGAGATACAGAGAGAGATAAAGAGAGAGAGATTCTAGGTTATTTGTCAATGTTTGATCTAAACAGAAAAGAAATTCAGCAGCTCATACTTCCAAGTTGCATGGGACAGTAGTTTCACTTCCAAGGTCTGATAAAATATAAAGCTCATCAACAGGTGACGATCTTCATGCATGTGTACAATCACTCTGTCACTCCTCATGTGATCTCATAGAGAGATGGACTGGAAATGCTCTGTGGGTGTGATAAAATAATAATAACACCTATTATTTCAGCTGCCGATTTGGTTAATTCCAAGAGCGTGCGCTGACAGCGCTTTGAGTCCCACTGGGAGAAAGGCGCTATATAAATACTAGTTATTATTATTATTATTATTATAAAGTGATTTCCCTTCAACCACCTATAACTTGTAAACCATGGCAAAAACATGCACTTCCAAAGGCAGGACCAAAATCCAGAGATAAAATCATAAAAGCTTTATTGGATAATATATGATAAAAAGTTCATACCTCCACAATCTTCTGGCCTCACAATATCTGACTGGAGAGACTTACATAAGATAAGCAGAGCATCTTGGATCATGAATAAGCATGGTAAATGCGAAACGCGTTGATCCCTGGGATGCCACTTTGTATCATCTACTGGTCTGCTCCTTTAGAAGATTGTGGAGGCATGAACTTTTTATCATTTTGTATCTAATAAAGCTTCTATGATTTTATCTCTGGATTTTAGTCCTCCCTTTGGAACTGAGTTTTTCTGCCGTGGTTTTACAATGCTTGATCTAACCTAGAGATGATCCAGTCAGTCCTCAAGGAACCTTTAACATGCTACAATTCTGAGATATCGCTTCTTATACACTTAAAAGACAAGCAGGACTTCTCCCTCTGACTTTCTGGAAAAAATGTCACTAATTTTGGCACTGAATAAGAAGTAAATTGGTGTAAATCATAGAGTAGGAAACACTGTGTACCTCCCTTCATTCAAATGGCCGGGGGATTGTTGCTGGTGGTGTGTTGATGGGCAGGGCATTACTGGGAATTTTCAGGTTATACTATGACCTGTTGACATCTCTTTGTGTAACTGAATAAATTATTTAGAACTATCACGATGCCCGTGATTCATGCAACATTTTGACATATTTACTTCCTGGTGCCTTTTCATTGGCTGCGCTGTATAGCCCCGCCTAGTGACAGCCTTTATATACCTTGGGCTGTCACTTAGGGGTTGCCCTTTCGTGGTGTATCTGTTGCCTAGAGCTAGTTACGTTTACTCCTATTTGATACCAGTGTATGACCCGGACTGTTTGACTACTCTGCTTGCTTATTGTTCCTGCTCTGTGTACCGACCCGGATTGGCTGACGTTCCTGTTCCTATGTTGACCCGGCCTGGCTGACGTTCCTGCTCCGTGTACCGACCTGACGTGTTTGGCGATCCTGCTCCACGTACCGAATCGACTTGGCTGACGTTCCTGCTCCGTGTACCGATCCGGCTGGGTTGAAGAGCCTGCTTCAGTTCCGTTCCTGCTCATTAAGCCTTTCCACTTCTCTGTTGCTCAAATCCTTGGGCTTGACAGAGCACCGGTGATCCGGTTTTGCATAGTAGTCCAGTTCTCTACCTGTTCGCACACTGTGCCCTGTGTGACCCTCCGGTGATTCCGATTAGCACCACGATGCTTGGTCTGTTTGTGTCATTACTGAGGTTGGGTATGTTTGGGCGCCTCAGATTGCCTCCTCGTTACAGACCGGAGCGTACATTAACCCCTTGAGGGGTGGTGCTGGGCCTTTGTGTTTAAGTTTGTAGTCTCCGTTGGGCGCATATTATTCCTGCTGCACTTCACATTGATTCACGCTGTCTGTAGTCTCCGGTGGGTGTTCGCTTTGCAGCAGTCCTCCTTTATTGCCTTGCCAGACCTGCACTGGCTTAACCCGTTGCATACGTGTCAGTCGCTGTTGTGACTCCCTGCGTAGAGCATTACACTGGGCCTACCTACTTTGAGGTCAATCCAGTCATTGGCCTAAATTGTTGCTTGTGGTCATTCTAACACTGTATCAATTGTGATTTACCTGACCTGTGTCAGTACTGTAATACTGTGCTACATACTGGACCCGTGTGGGTTAATCATACTATTGTAACCTGTCTTGTGTCAGCTTATCATATTACTGTATGCTGGACCCGTGAGGGTTACTATTATTCATTGTGTTTCAATAAAATTGTGGTTTTACCTAAACCTTCCGTTTCTGAGTGTACTGAACCGTAACAAGAACAACACCAAAGTATTTTATTTACACAGACCAATTTATAAACACATATAAATGAAGTTTAAAAAATAATAATGTGAGTGTTATTGCTGTGGAGCAACACTTCTATACACACCACACATCTGATCTCCTAAACAGAGGGACACCACGGTGGGAAAGGAGATGGACAGAGGGATTTGAGTCTCAAAGGGGGACACTTGGGAGGTATGCACCGGACTAACACTTGCTTCAAAAGCATGAGTCTCAGGGTCAAACCCAGACAATTCACACGTATGAGAATAATAAGTATTGCAGGACTCTAGCTACCCTGACTTTCAGAAGGTTTTACATCCTAACAAAAACAAGACAATAGTAGGCAACAGTCTAGACACATTCATCGTGGTGAAGTGTTCCTCAGGCAAGCTTCCTGCTCTCTCTTTATAATGATCCCATCCCCCATGTGAAGCATAGCAGGTCCATGTGTCATCCACAAAAGACACCATTCCACTTTCCCACTTGTTGCTGGACAAAAACAACACTATCTCATGAAGGAAATCCTTGATAACTGATCTCACCAGGATTTGTCTTTATTTCCATCTGAAATGAGACCTGCTTCCTGTTTGCCAGCAATTTAAAGGCACATTATCACCTAAAAATAAGAATTTCGATGAACTTAACTTGATGGGTTCTAATTTCAAATTAGTTACCTCTGTTTATGGGTTTATCAGATTTTCTAACAGGCCTGATAACTGTAGACACTTTTAGGCAATTGTAACTATTATTTTAAAATACTATAAGTATTACACCAAAGGAAAAAAAGGAAATTAAGTTTTAACCTCCTTAAATTCTAGTAGAAAGGGCTCCGGTGCATTAGGGAGCAATAAGCTGGAAGTCTCTCTAGCCTTCATATTCCTGCCTACTGCCCCTGATTTCCCAGGACAGTGCCTTGCTATGGCTTCCTGTCCCTGGATCCTGTTGTCCCTGCTCATCTTACATAGTAACATAGTAATTTAGGTTGAAAAAAGACTTGCGTTCATTTAGTTCAACCCTTTTCCTATTCCTGTTTACCACAGTTGATCCAAAAGAAGGCAAACCCCCCTCTTAATACTGCAATTTCAAATTCTGCCTTGAATAGGGGGGGGAAAATCCATCTTGATTCCAAATGGCAATCAGATTTCTCCTTGGATCAACAAGCACTAAATAAATACTAATTCCAATACTAACGTACATAGTCCTCTATGTTCTGCTTTTTTAAATAAGTATCCAGGCTACACTTGTGCGATTTGGTTCTGTTAATTTTGGAATTCGGACGAATAAGTGTATTCGGCATCATTTGGACCTTCCGAAAGCCAAGGTCCAGGGCCAGATTTACATCTCAGGAGCCTGAAGGCACAGAAATCTGAAGCGTCCCCCCTGCCAACCATTGGCCATCTCCACAATGCTCCAAATCTCCACATTACCCCCCATCTCCATATTGCCCTCACATTGCCCCCATCAGCTCCAACTTGCCCCCCATCCTCCCCATGTTGCCCTCACATTACCCCCATCATTTCCACATTAAGCCTCACATTGACCCCCTCCCCCTCTGTTTCCTACCTCCCTGGTGGTCCAGCGGCAGGAGAGATCTGTGCTTCTGCACAGACCTGTAGCTGCTGAGCTCCCATGCGGTCTTCTCTGTAGTAATGCAGAGCGCTGAGAGATGATGTCATCACCCAGTGCTCTGCATTACTACAGAGTCGGGGGAGCTCAGCAGCTACAGGTCTGTGAGGCACAGACCGTACCATGTTGCGGGTGGTGCGGCACGCCGCTTAAAAAAAAAAAAAAATTAAAATAAATAAATAAAATATAAAATATTGATTCCAATGACAGGCGCCCCTCTGTGGGGTGCGCCTGTAGGCAGATGCCTACTCTGCCTTATGGCAAATCCGGCGCTGCCAAGGTCCACCCACAAAAAAAAAATCAGAATACAAAACGGACCTAGTCCAAAACTTTGGTGTAAATTTCGGAAATTCGGACGGTGCTTTCCTGCCTGAAACTATTACAATGTTGCTACATACTGCTAAAAATAGATCTGGTAAAACAGGCGCTTTACAGTTCATGCAAAGTGCAGATATTAACCACATAAGGACACAAGCAATTTTGGCATTTTTGCTATGTGTGTGTTCAACCATAATTCCTATCTTTCTCATTTATTGAACAAACACATATTATATACAGTTTTGTAAAGGGCAGAAAGGGCTTTAATTTGACGTGACATATACATATATAAGTGCGTAATGGTTTATAAAATACCCCTTCCTGTCTCATTAGAGATTTAATATTATTATTAATTTAGTTTAATGTATTTTTTATTTTTATTTGTTTAATTTAACATTTTTATTGAATATTTCATATTCTTTTTTAAATTCGGCTGAATAATTCGGACTATTGCCTAATTTCGTCCGAGTCAAACAGGTCCGGTACGAAATTCGGATCTTCCGAATGGGAAAAAAAAATTGTACAAAATCGAATTTTATCGAAAATCTTTGGCGTGCACAAGTCTAATCCAGGCCCTTTCTAAAGGCATCTAATGTATTCGATAGCACCACCTCCTCAGGCAGTGAATTCCATACATTTATTGTACTTAACATAAAGAAACCCTTCTGCTGTTTTAGATGAAATCTCCTTTCCTCAAGTCTAAGCGGGTGGCCCCTTCTCCTTTGTACTTTTGTGGTCCTGGTCCTGGTTTTAAAATTGAGCCTCGGTACCATATTCTTTGTGTTTATCATTAAAAGTTTAATAGCTTGTAAGCTTCCTCACTTGTTAATAGTACTTATTTGTATCATTTAATGCAGTTTTTATGTATTGGAAAGGTTTATTTTGCTGTACAAAATGACTTAGCGCTACACAGTACTATAGACCATTAGTGACATTCCGCATAATTGAACCTGCAAGTTCAAGCTTACCCACAGTATCAAAGAGGCATAGGCGTGCGCAGCCAATTGCATTAGGGTGTGCACCCAAAAGCACAAAAACACACTTGCGTTCGCGTATGTAATAAATATACACATACATATATATATATACACACACACACATATATATATATATGTGTATATGTATTACATACGCGAACGCACGTATATACACATATATATATATATATATATATATAAATATATATATATGTGTGTGTTTGTGTGCTAAATAAATGATTGCCCCCCATCTGCTCCATATTGCCCCCATCAGCTCCAACTTATCCCCCATCAAATCCATATTGCCCTCACATTGCCCCCATCAGCTCCAACTTGCCCTAACATTGCCCCCATAATCTCCACATTGCCCTCAGCTCCGACTTGCCCCATCAGCTCCATCTTGTCCCCATCAGCTCCAACTTGCCCTAACATTGCCCCCATCAGCTCTAACTTGCCCTCAACTCCAACTTGCTCCCATCAGCTCCAACTTGCCCTCACATTGCCCCCATCAGCTCCAGCTTGCCCTAACATTGCCCCCATCAGCTCCAACTTGCCCTAACATTGCCCCCATCAGCTCCAACTTGCCCCCATCAGCTCCAACTTGCACCAACATTGCCCCCATCAGCTCTAACTTGCCTTCATCTCCAACTTGCCCCCATCAGCTCCAACTTGCCCTCACATTGCCCCCATCAGCTCCAACTTGCCCTCAGCTCCAACTTGCCCCCATCAGCTCCAACTTGCCCCAACACTGCCCCCATCAGCTCTAACTTGCCCTCACATTGCCCCCATCAGCTCCAACTTGCCCTAACATTGCCCCCATCAGCTCCAACTTGCCCTCAGCTCCAACTTGCCCCAACATTGCCCCCATCAGCTCTAACTTGCCCTCAACTCCAACTTGCCCCCATCAGCTCCAACTTGCCCTCACATTGCCCCCATCAGCTCCAACTTGCCCTCACATTGCCCCCATCAGCTCCAACTTGCCCCAACATTGCCCCCATCAGCTCTAACTTGCCTTCATCTCCAACTTGCCCCCATCAGCTCCAACTTGCCCTCACATTGCCCCCATCAGCTCCAACTTGCCCTAACATTGCCCCCATCAGCTCTAACTTGCCCTCAGCTCCAACTTGCCCCCATCAGCTCCAACTTGCCCTCACATTGCCCCCTTCAGCTCCAACCTGCCCCCATCATCTTCACATTGCCCCCTTCCATAATGCCCCTTCATCTGCACAATGCCTCATTCTTCTCCAAATTGTCCCTTCATCCCTTACCTTCAGTCCCTGGTGGTCTAGCGGCGTGTCATAAGAGAGCTCTGTGCCTCCTTCGGCACAAAGCTGAAGCTCCCTTGCGCTGCTCTCAGTAATGCAGAGCGCTGGGAGATGATGTCATCTCCCAGCGCTCTGTATTACTACAGAGCCTGGATCTCTCTGCAGTGACAGGGTCACCTAGACGCCGCGAGGGAGCGCTTGGTAGTGTAAATCAGCGCTCCCTCGCGGCAGATTTATTTAAAAAAAAAATTTCCAGCTTCCCTGGCCGGTGCGCACGGGGCCGATTAGGGTGTGCCTGGGCACACCCGGCACACCCCTTGCGCACGCCTATGCAAAGAGGGGTGGAGATGTTAGTGACCAAATAATGTTATTATGTGGGTGGGACTTAATTGAAGTGGAAGGGATTGAGAGGTGTAAATCTAGAGTGTGCCATGACATGGGCAGGGTAGTGATTAGGAGTGGGTGGGACAAGGGAACTCCACACACCAGGGAGTCATCTACTGCCCCCAGAGACCTGGTTGGAGATGCATTAAGATGTGATAAACAGGTGATAAACAAGTGATAAAGTGGGGATGACTTCTCCACTGTTCCTAACTTTCTATGTCCTGTTATTCTGTGGAGTCAACGCACTAAGTTTTTTCCACCTTTAGAAATCTTAGTGCATTGGCTCCATAGAATAGCATGGGAGCTGGAGAAGTGATATCATTGAAGAAGTCCTCTCCACATTATCACCTCTTTTTCATACCTTAATGCCCCCCCTGGTATTAAGACTAGAGGAAAGGTGCTTTCAAACAGGGATTCTTTACAGTAAGGGCGGTAAGGCTATGGAATTCTTTGCCTAGGGATGTTGTGCTTGCAGATAATGCAACTGCATTCAAAAAAGCAATGGATGCCTATCTAGCACAGAACAATAACTCTATAACTTGGTCACTTTGGGACACTATACTAAGTGTTAAATATGGACAATTCTGGAGCAAACCAACTGAACTATAAGGGCTAAATGAAAATTGTCACTGGTTTAAAGGGATAGTAACACTTACAATGCAAATATATTTTAGGGTTTATCCTTCTGAGTAAAACAAGGGTACTCCCATTGCTGAGTGCTGCTTTATTCAAATGTTTTTGCAGCTCAAATTTTTAGGTGCAATATGCTGCACCATCCTATGGACTGCTCTGGTCAGTTGACCATAAACCTCCATTTGATGGTGTAGCAACAGCGTCACTGTAAAATGTCAGGACACTATGATACTGAACCTAAAAAAATTCAAGTTTGAGCTGCAATAACTTTTGGGGAAAAAAAACACCTCGCAGCACTGTGAGTACCCATGTTTTACTCTGGAAGATAAACCCTACAATATATATTTAGTATATTTATATTTAAGTGTTACTATCCCTTTAAATGCAATCTTTAACCCACTGAATGCATTTCATTTAGATCAATGGAAATTTTAATTTGTCCAATATGGTACAGTTGGTTTGTGGATATAGTTCTAAGTCAAAGCTGGGTGACTTGAGGACCTACTGCTGGGTTACAATTCCCATCTGCCTCGCCAGTCACTGACTGTTAGGTCATAATGGGAGCTGTAGTCTGGAGGCAGCTGGAGGGCCTCACATTGCCTACCCCTGCCTTGAGTGCTTTTCACTGAATGGGTGTAGAGATAATAGAAGCTGTATTAGACATGACTAATGTAGATCTCAAGACAAGAGCATATTGCTGGGGTTCTAGTCATAGAGTTCTAATGAATGAATGTCTCTCTGTGGTTCAATGTATTGACTTGTCATCAAGTATTAGGAGAGTGAATGCAATTTACCATTTAGGAATATACATGAGAAAGGTTAATAGATCTAGCCTTTTAAATGAAAAATATGCTCTCAAATCATGACAGAGATATTTAATTGTCAATATGTTGTCGTCTGTAAAAACAAGTACTTCCTTCTCCAGAAATTGCCTGTCCTTTATTTATCGCTTAGTGAAGTTGTGTTAGTGGAGCTGCTCAGGCAGCCATTTTGCTCTTGCTGTTAATATGGATGAGGCAGCTGTATGGCTTGTTATGGCCAGTAAAGAAGACACTGCACATGAGATCCAGGAATGATTGAAGGTGTTATCTGTGTGTGTGTGTGGGGGGGGGGGGGGGGGGTATTATTAGGAGGTGTTAGTTCTCCTTTAAGGAAAATAAGAAAAGGAGTGAAGGTCTAGTTAGCCCTTTTACCATACTGTAGGGCAGTTTTAAAGGGATAGTAATGTTTCATAATAAAAGCAGCTCAAATTAATCATCATAGTATTTGGACTTTGGAGAGTGTTATTTCAGTTCTGTCAGAGTTGTAGTTCAGGAGTAATTCAGTGACAAAGTGTCCCCCTCCCGCCCCTTTTACTGATGTAACACTGCTCAGCCAGAGCAGAAGGGAGGTGCCCAGGTAGACTGCAGAGAGGGACAATCTTCAATTAAGATAAGGGAAAAACCTGAAAAGCTTGTCAATGGGGGCAGGGCTTTCATTGTTCTCATAGGAAGAAGATTGTCCCTTGTTGTTATCTGTCTGGTCTACGGACTGCATTCCACATCTGAGAAGAGATAGCTTACACTAGGTAAAAGGGGTGGGAGCGGAAACTTTGCTTGTGAATATCTCTTAAACCATAAAGGTTTGAGAGATAAGACTTATATTGTTCTTCATGTTTTTTTAATGCCTACAAAATAAAATAAAGTTAAAACAAAGTATTACTATCCCTTTAATTTCAGTGCAGCTTTAAAATATGCTTGCTTCTTATGTGTCCTCAATTAAAGGTGAGGCCTCATCTCTGGATCTGCCCGGAAGACTTCAGTTTTTGCTGCTGATTACCGGGTCCACAGGGCAAAGGCCGATTCTCTGTATGTAGGGAGTTTATACTGAAACTCCGCCCACTTCTGCTCCTTCCCAGTCTGTTCCTCCCACTCCCACCCTACTTCTCCCCCTTCTCCAGCCTATTCCTCCCAATTTTTTTCATGTTCTGTAAGCCCCGCCTCCACTTGTGATTAAGCACTACCCTTTTTGCCGCAAATCGTCTCATTTATCTCACCCAGCAGCACCACAGGACTCCCTTTCAGGGTGTGCACCAGAAAAAGTTCCCAGATATGCTCATCAGGTTAGTCTATAGGGACAGGATTGCACAGGACGGGATTGGACTGTGAGACTACAGTCGCTTCCATTGTAACCAACACATGTGCGCCACGGTCTCTATCAGAGCAGCAGGACAGGATTTTCCATTAGGCAGAGTAGGCACCTGCCTAGAGCTGTGGGTGTGGCCAGAGCAACCTCAATGTCCCTGCACCAGTTTTATATCCCATTACAGGCTATTATTTAACTCCTTGGAGGCTAGAGACATCTCCAATGCATTGGAGATCCTCTAGCAACCAAGGGGTTAAAGCCTTTTTCATTCTTAATTGTTATAGATCAAGGGTACTTTCTGTGCCACAAAGCAGTGGATGAGACTGTGGGTGGGGTTATGTGAGGATTGGACGTGTGGTTATGGGTGGGGCTAACGGCACCTTGAGTGCCTAGCCTAGGGGTGTCTGAGATGTAAATCCAGCAGAGGAGTAATTATAGGGGGTGCGGTTGTGCCAGGGCCCAGCATCCAAAGGGACCTCATAATAATTTTGTGTTAGAGGGCTCATAAAAAGTTAGGCACTGAAGCTGTTCAATGACTAGTTATGCCATTGTCTCTTTTCAGACCTTCACATTTGCTTAGACAGGTCTGCTCTGTGAAGAGCAGAAGTGCGAGGGAGTTGCATTTTAACCCTTTGAGTGCCAGAGAGGTATGCAACCCAGTGCAATGGATACCTCTCTGGCACTCAGAGGGTTAAGACATGAGCAGTTATCTAAGCAATTTCATCCGTGCGCTTTTAGTCCTAGTTGGTCTGTGATTAGAAAATGTTACAAACTGTGGATGTTACAGCAGTTCGAAATTATTTTAACCCTTTGAGTGCCGGAGGTGTATGCAACACATTGCAAAGCATATCCCTCTGACACTCAAATGGTTATCAGGTATATTGTTACAACAGTGACCAGAGGGAATAAAATACAAATGTTTGTAAGTTGTTAAAGCACAGCTCTTCTAATGTAACCCCTTGGAAGTGAGAGGGAAGTCTCTAACACATTGCAAAGCATCTCTTACTTCAAAGTTGTATAAAGGACGCGGTTTTGTCCCTGTCACACTCTGTAGCATTCTGTAGTCATAGATATGGGAGAAGCTATCACAAATACAACTATCCAAACAAAATGATTACATACCTGTCCTAGGGTTGCCACCTTTTCTTCAAAAAAAATACCGGCCATGACATTCCCTCCATAGACTTAACATTCGACAGAAGCCAATTTTTTACTGGCCTGCCAGTAAAATACCGGCTGGGTGGCAACGATATTCTGGTCGTCAAAGTGTAAAACCAAGTCTTATAAATGGGGTAATTATTCAAGGAAGACACAGACAACTAATTATGGGCTTAACTCAGGCCACAGCTTTATTTAAAATTACATAATAATCTTTCCAAACACCAACTTTAAGCCCTTGCCAATCTCTTAATTCAATAAGCCAAAACCTGCCTGCCCCCTTTTGAGCCTTAGGCTCATCCCAATCTTGTTCCACCTTACCGCGCCCCA
Source organism: Rhinophrynus dorsalis (assembly GCA_037306005.1). NCBI lineage: Eukaryota > Metazoa > Chordata > Amphibia > Anura > Rhinophrynidae > Rhinophrynus > Rhinophrynus dorsalis. Next base: position 51,322,029 of record CM074722.1, read on the forward strand.
TTAGCTGGTCAATGCAGCTCAATGACGCCGGTGTCTATACCCGCAACATAGGCCAAGATTTAATTACCCATAGGCCGCTTGCCTACCATCTTCATGTTACCATATCCAATTCAATGAGCTTCTCCACATTGGCAAGGGCCCAAAGCACCCCTCAAGCTGTGAATAAACAAGAAAACAACACCCCACATGCCCATGACCACCAACTCCAAAAATTCCCCTTTGCAACCACCAACAAACATAAGGGAGGGAGGGACACTGTAAAGGTGACAGTGAAAAGGAAGTGTCCCCTGTAGTGTTGAGCGAGCACCCCGATGCTCGGGGGTTCGGGTGCTCTGACCGAGGACCCCCGGAGGCTCGAGTGCTCGGCCGAGCACCCGAGCCCCATTGAATTGAATGGGAGGACTCGAGCATTACACCAGGCACCCCCTGCTCTGATGAGGGGAGGGTGCCTGGTCAATGCCCCCCTTCATCTCCACAATGCCCCTCTTCCACAATGTCCCCCTTCCACAATGTCCCCCTTTATCTCCGCAATGCCCCCTTCATCTCCGCAATGCCCCCTTCATCTCCGCAATGCCCCCCTTCCACAATGTCCCCCTTCCACAATGTCCCCCTTCATCTCCGCAATGCCCCCTTCATCTCCGCAATGCCCCCCTTCCACAATGTCCCCCTTCATCTCCGCAATGCCCCCTTCATCTCCGCAATGCCCCCTTCCATCTCCACATGTCCCCTACCTCCAGTCCCTGGTGGTCCAGCGGAGCGTCTGTAAGATCTGTGCCTCCTTCGGCACAGATCCCTGCCACCCGAACATGGCGGGCGAGCACATGGCGGTACTCGTACGAGTACCGCCATGTGCCGAGCAGAGCGATGCTCGAGCCGATCCGAGCATCGGCCGAGCATGCTCGCTCAACACTAGTCCCCTGCTGTTCATATCACTTCCTCCTCTTCTCTACACCTCACTTCTTGCACTTCATTGTATACCTTTCTCGTCCCCCAGCTCAGACATGCCTCCCATTCTTAATTTTTCACAGGGAGCTCTTCACAGGAATTTCCATATATCTTAAAGGGCAACTATAATCTAAAACCAAGTGGACCCTAATGTGTTGAAGAGATGGATGTAGCTAGGCAGGTGTCTTTCACACAGCATTCAGGTGTATCTGTCTATGTATGTTCTGCCTGTTCCTATACAGTATATAATCATCTATGTCAGTGGATCTCAGCCAGGGTGCCTTGGCACTTTGGTGTGCCACGGACATCAACTTAGGGTGCCCCATGTTTTCTATGAAGACTTTAACAAAAATGTGAATTTTGAGTTTAAAATGTTTATTTGTGCAAATTGTTATACACAAAATGTTTATTTCTGTTAGCATGATTGTGAGACCTAATAATAACGGTATATATATGTATTGTACCCTTCATTATGAACTTGTTAAATCACATTACATGTGCTACGGGTGCCCCGAAAGTTCCAGATTGCCTCACTGCAAAGTATGGCCTTCAACAGAGCTGAAGTGCTTGTAAGGGACACAAAATTTTATCAGGTTGTACACTGAAACCAGGGGTCTCCAAAAGACCATAGTCTTTCCCCCAAAGACCTTGGGCTTGGTCCGACTTAATGTATTAATAGTTAACTAGTGTAAAAGCCTGTGTACATGGGACAAGGTCCGGGTGATATTAAAGGGATAGTAATACTTCGTTTTAACTTTATTTTATTTTGTAGGCATTAAAAAAACATGAAGAACGATATAAGTCTTATCTCTCAAACCTTTATGGTTTATGAGATATTCACAAGCAACGTTTCCCCTCCCGCCCCTTTTACCTACTGTAAACAATCTCTTCTCAGATGTGGAATCCAGTCCATAGACCAGACAGATAACAGAAGGGGACACTCTTATTCCTATGAAAACAATGAAATCCCTGCCCCCCCTTGACAAGCTTTTCAGGTTTTTCCCTTATCTTAATTGATGAATGTCCCTCTCTGCAGTCTACCTGGGCACCTCCCTTCTGCCCTGGCTGAACATTGTTACATCAGTAAAAGGGGCGGGAGGGGGACACTTTGCTTGTGAATATCTCTTAAACCATAAAGGTTTGAGAGATAAGACTTATATCATTCTTCATGTTTTTTTAATGCCTACAAAATAAAATAAAGTTAAAATGAAGTATTACTATCCCTTTAACCCTTTGAGTGCCAGAGGGGTACGCAACGCATTGCTTTGCAATGCGTTGCATACCCCTCTGGCACTCAAAGGGTTAAGAGGCCGGTCCTGGTCTGCGTCCTGCCGCCAACGCAGTCATGCACTGTAGATACTGCCCGAAAGCACAGAATGCTCCCAGCACAGAACTCCCAACATTCTGTGCGTTTGGGCAGTCTGCACTGTGCATGACGGCTTCTGACAAACATCCTAGCGAATTATTATATAGGATTGTTAATTTACACCTCTAACATTCAAAGGGTTACAAAGACCCATTGAACCATTGAGTGCATTGCGTAGCCCTCTGGCACTCAAAGAGTTCAACTAGTGGCCTTTTTAAATACGCTTTTGTTAGCTGTGGTGCTGTTCGTTTTCTCCACTTTTGTCTTTGCAAATATGGACCTAAGAACTGTAGATTTACTTTTATTAAACATGAGAAAACGTCCAAGAACAAACAGAATGAGTCAAGATGAAAGTGTTGTGTTTGAAGAGAAGTCAGTGACATATTGCCCCTCTGGCACCGGGATGGGGGGAGGGGGTGTAGGGGGGTGCAGTGCATTTTATTACAAAGAAAAATAATTCCAGACTTACTGGACATACTCCAATCTCTGTACAAAATGCTGACTCTAGACTTTTGGTAGTTGAGGGAAAAAAATGAAATTTATGGAGGAGGTAAGGACTGCAGTTCCCATGCAAATCCATTTTGAGCAAGGATTATATCAAGCATGGGTGGCAGGGGAGCAATTGCATCATAGGAGTAAGAGATTTTAACCCTTTGAATGAGAAGTAACAGCTCCTAATATTAACTCACCCATTTACCTTACTATAGCCAAAAACTCCAAATCTCCCCTATAAATGTTGCCCTTGTTCGCGTGATAATGGGGTTTATGCACTAAGGTGTGATAAAGAGGTGACAAAGTCGAGATGTCTCCCCAATTTCTATGTTATTCTATGGACCATGTGCACTAATATTTCTTCAGCTTTGGAGATCTTTGTGCATTGGCTCCATAGAATAACATAGGAACTGGAGAAGTGATATCACTGGAGAAGTTATCTCGGCGTTATCACCTCTTTATCACACCTTAGTGCATCTCCCTCAACATCTTCAATCACTCCTGGATGTCACATGGTGGTGGACGTGATAGCTGCTTGCATGAACAAACTCCTGCACTGCACATGACAATCTTAACTCTTTAAGTCCAAGAAGGATGTGCAATGTATTACACACCTCTCTGGTCCTGAAATGGTTAAGTTGGCTAATGAACGCCTCTTGCTTCAAGTTTAAACTGGCAGGAGCTGTCATGTTTGCCTCTATGCACGTGACAACCAAGTCTGATTGAGGATGTTATCATTTTATCCAAGGCACAAAGGGAAAATCCATAGGGGCCATTAAAGTTTTCTGTACATACTAAGGTATGTTGGCAATTATACCAGAAAATTCTCCGGATCTGCCCCGAGACTCCGGTTTTCAGACTGCATTACTGGATCTCCAGGGAGAGAGGCTGAAACTCACTTCCTGTCTACTTCTCCTACTTCCCTCCCTGTTCCTCCTACTTCCTGCCCACTTCTCCTACTTCCCTCCCTGTTCCTCCCACTTCCTGCCCACTTCTCCGTCCTACCCTGTTCTGCCTGTTTTCCAACCACTTCCCGCCCACTTTATGACACACAGCCTCCTAAGCACCACCCATCTGATTAAGCCCCAAATCACGTAAATATCCCATGGTCAACAGAACATGAGCCCTCTCCAGGGGCTCAAGGGAAAAAATTCCCAGGTATGGCGATTATAATTAGAAGGACCATAGTGGTGTGGGATGTATTGCTTGGCAATGCACTGCACCCCCATCTGGTTGTAAAGGGTTAAAGATTAAGTATTACGTGGATAGCGCCCTTTTGGCAGGACCACGCCTCTGGGAACCTGTAAAGGAAGTCAGGACTGTACTATGATCCTTGGCAGAAACATGACCTGTATGGCTGTCAGTCTGATATTGCGTGTATAGAGAGACTATTACTGTAAGGTTTGAAGTCTTGCAGCCAGTCCTCTAGGGTTGTGTGGATGGCTCCCATTGACTGCAAATTATATTGGTTCTTATGTATAAAAGCAGAGTGGTGACACTGTAAATCAAACCAACTTCACACTACAGGACATATTCTCATTGATTTAAAAGGATAGTAATACTTAATATGTAAAAAAAGTATATTTTGTAGGGTTTATAATAAAACAAGGGTACTTCCACTGTTAAAAGGTATTTTATTCAAAAGATATTACAGCTGAAATGTGATTTTTTTTTTTTTAGTTGCAGTGTCTCAGTGGCCTGAGATTGCACAGTGGCGCTGTTGCTACACAATCATATGAACAGCTCTGGTCAGTTGACCATAAATATCCATAGGCTGGTGTAGCAACAGTGTCACTGTACATTTTCAGTCCACTGAGATACTGCACCTAACAAAAATCAAGTTTGAGCTAAAATAAAGCTAAAATAACTTCTGAATTAAACACTTTTTTCCAGTGGGAATACCCTTGTTTTACTCACTAGGATAAAACCCAACAACATATATTTTTTACATATTAAGTATTACTGTCTCTTTAAATGAGGATTATAACCTACTGAATGCTACAAAGGTTGCCAATGCATTGCTGCACAATGTGTCAAAGACCTTTAGCATTCAAGGAGTTAAAGGGATAGTAATGTTTCAAAATAAAAGCTGCTCCAATTAATCTTCATAGTATTTGGGCCACAGAGAGTGTTATTTCAATACTGTCAGAGTCCAAGAGTAATTGAATGAAAAAGTATCCCCCTCCCTCCCCTTTTACTGATGTAACACTGCTCACCACAGAGCACCAAGACTGTCCAGATAGATAACAGAGAGAGACAATCTTCAGTAAGTATAAGGGAAAATCCTGATTTCTAGATCGTTCCAGTGAAGGATTCCTTTCTCAATAACACAATCTCAGCTCTGCTGAAGAGCCTCTGACAGTCCCGGGACCGGATTCCCCTGCAGTCAGCTTGAGCGCTGACTTCAGGGAAAGGGGAGGAAGGGGGGAAATTTAGTGCAGAATACCTCTCAAACCATACAGGTTTGAGAGATGGGACTAGGGGCATTTAGTTTAATTTTGTAATTGCTACAAGATACATTTTAGTTAATATTTGACCATACTATCCCTTTAATTTGTTAAAAGGTTACTTACCTAGGTAGTAGTGTTTTATACAAAAGTAATGTATATCTATACAGGTTTTGTATTTCCACTGGAAATGGTTTGAAGTGTATAGCTAAACACTAGAAATTCACTATCTGAAAATAGAAGGAAGTGTTCTCTATTGAATTTCTCATTCAGACTGTTGACGAATATTATCTTCTGTGAAGAAGTTTGAAATAAATGTAGGCTTCAGTGACAATTGCTAAATACAAACACTGCAGATACTATGCAAAAGATAGATTAGATAGATAGATAGATAGATAGATAGATAGATAGATAGATAGATAGATACAAATGCCTACAGTAAACAAATTCAGAACCGCTTACTCCTATAGGTTAAATGGTGATTGACAGCCAGAGTGGCTGAGAACTTTAAGTTTCATGTCAGCTTCAATTTTTTACTTGTCCCGGTTCAGTGAACTACTGGATTGTATCACCTAGGGACTCTAGTCATTAAAACTGAATGCGTGCAATTTTCCCTTGACATTTTGCATGAAAATCTTTAAATATTCTCACACGGAAAATGTATAACGTGCCCCCCCAGTATGTTTTCTTGTACAGTGGGAAGAGGTGATAATTTCCCTCTGCCACATACATACATACACACATACTTACATGCACAAACACGCACACACATATACACACACAAAGACTCACACATGCACACACACTCACACACATACATACTCACACACACGCAGTACTCACACACTCTCATACATACACACACACACACACACACATTAACATACACACATTATTTTATCCACAAAAAGACATCCTATGCCTTTAGTCAAAGAACAGGCTTCCCTCACATACAATGGTTCCATCTTAAAGGAATAGTAATGTTTCATAATAAAAGCAGCTCTAATTAATCATCCTAGTATTTGGACTTTGGAGAGTGTTATTTCAGTATTGTCATAGTTGTAGTTCAAGAGTAATTCAATGACAAAGTATCCCCCTCCCACCACAATTAAGCAATTACATCCAGTGGTAATGTAACTTTATTTTTATTTCCTTTTTACTTTCTGTCCGTCAACACTTTTTGGCATTCCTTTCTTCTATGCTGGGTTACACCAGGTACTTAAGACGGAAGGGGGTTGTGTGCTCTGTGAGGTTGTCTTGATAAAGATTCAAGTGAAGACCAAAATGTTGACCTTTTCTGAATAAATAGCAATTCTCTGAAACTTAAAAAGGTTTTAGAGTGCTGATTTTACAATCTCTTTCTATTGTATACAGATAGATAGATAGATAGATAGATAGATAGATAGTGCGTTGCCTGTGCAAATAGTCATACCATGCACGTCGGGAACCCAGTGGACCACTGCTGTGACAAGTGTCACTGCAGTGATTTTTACAGGAGGGAGAAAGAGGTACATAACCAGTGGCGTAACAATAGGGGTCGCAGGGGTCGCACTTGCGACCGGGCCCATCACTCTCAGGGGCCCGGCTGCACCCTGCGACCTCCTTGCAACACGCCCGCAGAACAGCTGATCTCCCGGCGGCCGGAGCTTTAATAATGCAGAGCGCTGGGAGATGACATAATCTCCCAGCACTCTGCATTACTAACAACCGCGCGGGAGTTTGGTTCCAGAGGTCTGTGCCTCATTCGGCACACCTCTAGATCACCAGGGACTCGAGGTAGGAGGACGGGGGGGGGGTCAGTAGGGGCAATGTGTAGATGGGGCAATGTGGAGAATGAGGGGCATTGTGAAGGGGAGTATTTTTGAAGGGGCAATGTGGAGATTGAGGGGCAGTGTGGAAGGGGCATTGTGGAGATTGAGGGGCAGTGTAGAAGGGGCATTATGGAGAATGAGGGGCATTGTGGAGATGAAGGGGCAATGTGGAGAATGAGGGGCATTGTGGAGATTGAGGGGCAATGTAGAGGTGGCCAATGTGGTTGAGGGGGGCCAATGAGGTCAGAGGGGGGCCCATGAAAATTCTTACACCAGGGCCCCGTGGCTTCTAGTTACGCCTCTGTACATAACTAGCAGACTTGGTACAGCTTTTCCCGTACATTAACCAAAATAAAACAGAACACAGAGACCCAAACACACAAAGACATGCAAATTCAGAAAACCAAGCAGTCATAAATCGGAATCGTTTGCTCCATTAACCTATTCCTTTCTCCACTATGCCGTATAGAGTAAAGAATAGACCAGTATAGAGGAAGGCAGAGAACTGTTGGCACGGGTAGGCAAAGCATTGAATGGATGGGAGGAGGAGTTGAAGCGGCGAATGGTTGGGAAGGGGAGTCAAAGAGGCAAATGGATGGGGGGGGGGAGGCAAAGAGGCGAATGGATGTGAAGAAATCTGGACCCATACCCACTCCTGTCAAAATCAGGCCCCCTTGTATGTTGGAAACAGGCAAGGACAATAAGGACAATATTAGCATATTTCCTCCTTGCTGTCTCCCTGGAGTGTGGCAGACACTGCCTGAGAACTCTCCGTCACGCGACTGCTTACTCTTATAGTATAGATGTGTGTGGTACTTATACACACAGTCCCTAGCAGACGTTCCTCTCATTGGAGGGAAATGTTGATTTTACAGCCCTTTGCTATAATTGAGTTTGACATGCCTGCTCTAGTGTTTAGCATTCTCTCCAGAGGCCATTTTCTTGAAGCCCAGCACATGCATCACTATCTCAGATTTCAATACTCACTTCTCCCTTTCGAGCTTAGAACCCTGTGCTCTGGTGTCTTCATTACAGGACTTTGTATTGTCCTAGAAGAGGCCTGTCCAGGACAAGAGACACACATTTAAAAGATGGGACTCTCCTGAGCAAACAGAGGAATGTGATAACACTATCTGTGAGTATGAAGATCTAATGTAATATGCCCAGATTCAGGAGCAGCCAAGAGTGCATCACACAAGATGTGATCTGGGAGCAGCTGGACCATTTCTGGCACAATCACACTACTGCTCACTGAATTATTTATTTAGCAAAAGGCTCATTTCCGAATGCATTTATTGTTGAGTTAGCGGCTAAATAGTAATGTGCGTTCTCGGGTGAATATTCATTTGCTTCCGCACATTTAATTTCATGCAACACACTTTGATGAACTCTGAAGATTTTTACAATAGAAATGCATAGAAATGGAATGTGAAGAAATGTGTGTAATTGTATTAACCTATTGAGGATCAGATGAGTGTGCAAATGTACTGTGAAGCAATATGTTGCACGCAACTCTGCTCCTCAATGAGTTAACGTGCCATCATCCCTTTGATAAATACAGCCCTTAAAGGGATAGTAATACTTAAAATGTAAAAAAAATATGTTGTAGGGTTTATCCCCCTGAGTAAAACAAGAGTACTCCCACTGCTGAACGGTGTTTCATTCAAAAGTTATTAATTTTCAAAGTTGAATTTTTTTAGGTGCAATATCACAGTGGCCTGAAATTGTACAGTGGCGCTGTTGCTACACCATCCTATGGACAGCTCTGGTCCCGGGACCATAAATCTCCATAGGATGGTGTAGCAACAGCGCCACTGTACAATTTCAGGCCACTGTGATATTGCACCTAAAAAAACTCAACTTTGAAAATTAATAACTTTTGAATGAAACACCTTTCAGCAGTGGGAGTACTCTTGTTTTACTCAGGGGGGTAAACCCTACAACATATTTTTTTTTTTACATTTTAAGTATTACTATCCCTTTAAAGGGATACTAATGTTTCACAATAAAAGCAGCTCCAATTAATCTTCATAGTATTTGGGCCATGTAGAGTGTTATTTCAATACTGTCAGAGTTGTAGTTCAAGAGTAATTGAATGATAAAGTATCCTCTCTCCCCCTTTTACCTAGTGTAACACTGCTCACCTCAGAGGTGGAATCTGGTTGCTTAACCAGACAGATAACAGCAAGGGACAATCTTCTTACTGAGAGAACAATGAAAACCCTGCCCCCTTGACAGCTTTTTCCCTTATGCTAATTGAAGTTTGTCCCTGTCTGCAATCTACCTGGACGCTCCCTGCTGCTCTGAGGTGAGCAGTGTTATATCAGTAAAAGGGGCGGGAGTGGAATACTTTATCATTCAATTACTCTTGAACTACAACTCTGACAGAATTGAAATAGCACTTTCTATGGCCCAAACACTATGATGATTAATTAGAGCGGCTTTTATTATGAAACATTACTATCCCTTTAATATACAATGATGTGTTAACACCTCCTTTCAGTAACCTCAATTTATCTTGTGATAATAATAACTACCATGAATTGATTCTACGTGAATTGCTTCTCCAAAAGTAATCAATAATTAAATAGATAATCATGTCCATGGAGGAGGATGAAATGAATTTTTTGCTGGACCAAAAACGCCTCTTCATAGGAAGCCTTCAGTGGGAAGAGTCTTGGGCATAATATCTAGTCCTAATTGACCCTTTCAATGCCAGAGGGATATGCAACACAATACAAGCAATACATTGTGTACCCCTCTGGCACTCAAAAGGTTAAAGGAAAATTTTGCTGAACCAAGTCCAATCAGAATGGATTCATAGTGTCTATTACAATGTAGTGTTCAGATTGAGGTAAATGGGGGCTTAATTATTAGGCTGTGTTATTGTCCCATTAAAGGGATAGTAATACTTAATACGTAAAAAGAATATATATTGTAGTTTTTATCCCCCTGAGGATTTTTGTTTGTTGTTTTGTGACAATATTCAGTAACGGACGCTTTTTTCAGCAAAAATAAAAACAGATTTTGCCCAAACTATGTAACTAAACCCTCAACTAGAAAAAGTCAATAAATATGTGGGCACACCTGGGGACACTGACTTCGCATTTGACCTGGAGAACCCATTTTTTTCTATACTTTATTACCAGGTCTCCAGGTACAGAGGAGAGTTCTTGTGTAGCCCTGCCCTCTTCACTGTAAATTCTGGTCACTTTCCACCCTTTTCTTTCTACTATCTGCCTAACTCTACTCCCCCCAGTCAAGCCCCACCATCTTTATCACACAAATTGTGTCATTTTGACACTCCCACCCCCATGTCTTAGTGGACCTCTAGGGTTCTTGGGGCAAGAAGGTTCCGAGGTGTGTATGTGGGTGTTATGGGCAGTAAACACTCAAGTTCAGGTTTTAAAGGGACAGTAATGCCCCATAAAAAATTCTGCTTGTAAAAAAATAAACTATGTGGCACAAATCATATCTCTCAATCCGCTGCGGTTTGAGAGATATTCGCATTGAAAGTTTCCCTTTTCTGCTGTCAGCCAACTCGAGGAGTCTCTTCAGCAGAGTCGAAATTGAGTTATTTAAAAAGAACTACTTCATTGGAGCGGTCTACAAAGTGTGCTTGCAAACCAGGCACACTTTGTAGACCTTTCCAATGAAGTAATTGTTTTTAAATAACGTGATTTTGGACCGAGATCTCCTGCTATCAGCACAGCGCTGACGTCAGGAGAAGGGGCGGGAGAGGGAATTTTTGCAGCAAATAATTTATTTTTTTAACCTCTACAAAACAAGCTGCTTTTTTAATGGGACATTGGTGTCCTTTTAACCAATCTGTATGAAGTGGTCGGGTCTGTCTTATGTTTCCTTTCTCTAGCATCCAAGGGGTTAACCGCAAACTTGGATACTCTGAAGATCCAAAGTCTCCAGTCTTTACATTAAATTACCAGGTCTCTGGGAACAGAGGCTGATTCTCAGGGCTCGGTGAGTTCCCTGTTAAAGGGATAGTAATACTTTGTTTTAATCATCTTCCCTCCCACCACAACCAGCTTTACCCCAGACATTACCCTCACCATCAACAACACTACCATCACACCAACCCCTACAGCTCGCTGTCTGGGGGTCACATTTGACTCTGCCCTATCCTTCATTCCTCACATCCAGTCACTCTCCAAATCATGCCGCCTCCACCTCCGCAACATCTCTAAAATCCGACCCTTCCTCACACATGACACTACCAAAATTCTAGTCCAAACACTCATCATGTCCCGCCTTGATTACTGTAACTCATTACTAATTGGCCTTCCTCTCACCCGACTAACCCCACTACAGTCCATAATGAACTCTCTGCAAGACTAATCTATCTCACTCATCGCTTGTCTGACACCAAACCCCTCTGTCAATCCTTACACTGGCTCCCATTAGCATACAGAATTAAATTCAAAATTCTGGTGCTTACTTATAGAGCCCTCACTAACACCGCACCACATTACATTTCATCTCTCATCTCCAAATACACTCCGTCTCTCCATCTTCGCTCTGCACACGACCTTCTGCTCTCCACAGCTCTTATCACATCCTCCCACTCCCGCCTACAGGACTTCTCCCGTGCTACACCTCAGCTCTGGAATTCCCTCCCCCGCCCCATCAGACTCTCCCCCAGCCTTCAGATCTTCAGACGCTCACTGAAAACTCACCTCTTCAGGGAAGCCTATCACCTGCCTCCATAAACAATATCACTAAGAACCACCCCTTGCCTTGACCACTGCACTCAACAGCACTTCTCACACCCACCCACTGACTGGCAGGAAGCACTTACACCCAATAGCACTTACTCCTCCTGTGTCATACCTACCTTCCTCTAGACTGTAAGCTCTCACGAGCAGGGCCCTCTGATCCTTCTCTTCTCCACACTTGATTGTACTATTTAATACTTCTGTATGTCTACTCCCCACTGTAAAGCGCTGCGGAATTTGTTGGCGCTATATAAATAAAGATTAATAATAATAATAATAATATTTTGTAGGCATTAAAAAACATGAAGAACGATATAAGTCTTATCTCTCAAACCTTTAGAGAGATATTCACAAGCAAAGTTTCCGCTCCCCCCCCTTTTACCTAGTGTAAGCCATCTCTTCTCAGATGTGGAATGCAGTCCATAGACAAGACAGATAACAGAAGGGGACAATCTTCTTCCTATGAGAACAATGAAAGCCCTGCCCCCCTTGACAAGTTTTTCAGGTTTTTCCCTTATCTTAATTGAAGATTGTCTCTCTGCAGTCTACCTGGGCACCTCCCTTCTGATCTGGCTGAGCAGTGTTACATCAGTAAAAGGGGCGGGAGGGGGATACTTTGTCATTGAATTACTCTTGAACTACAACTCTAACAGAACTGAAATAACACTCTCCAAAGTCCAAATACTATGATGATTAATTAGAGCTGCTTTTATTATGAAACATTACTATACCTTTAACTCTGCCTACTTCACTGCCAGTTCCTGTCACTTTATTGTTATTATTTAAAGGTCCTTGCTTTGAGCTTGCACCCTAAATCCCTGAAATAATTTGTTAGGGACCTCCATCGCCTCCTACTTTGTCATTGGTACCAATATGTACCAAGACAGCCCCTACCAATAATCCGTCTGTCCTGTACACAATATGTCGAACCTGAGCAGCAACATACTGTTAGTCATTCATGTTCCTTGAGGCAGATTACCCTATCTACCCTCCTAATAATAGATTCCCCTATTACCACCACCTGCCTTGGTTTCTGCCTACTCTGCATCCCATCTAAACTGGAAGGAGGACTGTTCCCCTGGCTGCTAGATGAATCATCTCTCTGCCGTATTGCAAATTAACATCTTCCTCCCACTTCTCCTCCTTCTACACCCGGTTCCTCCCACTTCCTGCCCACTTTTGTGATGTATTTGTTAGGCTCCACCCCTTTTCACACAATTCGCATCAATTATATCCCCCAGCGGTACCAGAGGAGTCCCCTCCGGAGAGTCTATAGCAGAAAGGTCCCAGGTATGGTTAAATGACAAGACTGTTAACATATTAACCCTTTGAATGCTACAAAGCAATGCATTGTGCACCCCTCTGGCACTCAAAGGGTTAACACTTTCAGGATTGGGCAAATACTACACAAATCTTCTTGTGATCTGCCAGTAACCACTGAGTGATCCAGCTATCCACTGGGGACCCTGTATTAGTGAATGGATTGAGCAGTACTAATAGACTACAGCTTTTGTGCATGGGACTTTGAATGCAACCAGACGATCTCTTCATAGTCAGTCAGTGAAGATACAAACAGCATTGAGTGCTTATGTAACAAGTTAACATGACAAGCCAGGAATAATGTATTCTCCAGATACAGTAGGGATTTTTATTAAGGGGAAAAAGCTGTAGATCAAAACGGAATTTAATGTCTATCGGCACCACTGAGTTCCAGCTGAATCCGATTTTTTTTTTTTTTTTTTTTTTTTTTTTACATTTTAACCCCTTAAATGATAGTAAGTTGTCCAACTCAATACTTTTGCAACAATGCTCTGCATACCCGTCTGGTACTCAAATGGTTAAATCAGTGGTGCACTCCAGGCACAAACTATCTGCACTCTGGGTTACAAATCAATATTCTAAGAATCCCTATTGATTTCAGTGGGTCTTTTAATCCATTGATTGCTCAAGCTGTCTCCACCGCATTCTGGGGGCTAAAAGCCCATTTTTTTTAATTTATCCCCTATTATGCAGTTGGTTTATTCCGGATTTTATCCATTTTGCCCTTATACATAAACCCATTGGCCCCATATTTATAAATGCAAACTGGCGTTATTCTGGAGTAAACCAACTGCACCATAGGAGACGCAAAAAAATTCCTATTAAATTACATCGTTTTTTTTAAACCTTTGAGTGCCAGAGGGGTATACAACACATTGCAAAGCAATGTGTTGCGTACCTCGCTGACACTCAAAGGGTTAACCCTCCGAATTCTAGGACCCCAATTATTGGATATCTCTCTAGCATTCAAGGGGTTAAAAAAAAAGCTCTATTCAAGTGCATGGGAATTTAGTCGTTTTTATTTGTCACCTATGGTGCTGTCATTTTACTCCAGAATAACTCTGGGCCGTTGAGTTTTATAAAATTAAGATCAATTCTGGGGCAAACCAACTGCACCGTAGGGGACAAATCAAAATACCCCTTAATTTAAATGGGGAGTTTCACCCCTTGAATGGTGGTGAGGCCTCCAACTGCATTATATGGGAATTAACACTCCCACCCCCCGATTTAATTGGGGATTTTAACCCCTTGAATGCTTGTAATGTCTCCAATGATCACAACACAAAGTGTTGTAGAACCATCTTGCATTAAAGAGGTTAAAAAACAAATTTAAATCCCGGTGGTTATAGCCTCCCTATATTGCAGTTAGTTGGTATGCTCCTGAATTGCATCACTTTGCCTTCATATGTAAAGCTTAAAGGGCCATTACTCATCAACTGTCACCGCTGCGGCCCCTTCTGATGCATCCTCTGAAATGGCTGCCAGCTCGCTCATGCGCAGTTCATTTGGCGGCTATTTCCAGGTGTGCTGAGATCGGACGTTGTGACGTCAGGAGCGTTGGCAGCCTATATAAACCTGTAGCACAAAGGCCTCCACGCTCTCTTGTCGGGCTTCCTTTGCGTTCGATTGCTGTGTCCTCTGCATCTTTTGCACTTATTGTCTTTATTAGTTTTTGATCCCGGCTACGTGTTTACTGTCCTCTCTTTAGTCTGCAGCCTGCCCTGACCTCGGCTTAGTATTTCCGCTCAAGAACCTCCTCTGCCAGCCCCGAACTCAGTCTCCTTCCTGACCTTGCTTATCCACTGCCTGCCCTTTGACCTCGGCTCTTCCCTGGCCATTTTAGGTCTGCCCCTTGTCGGTTCCTTCGCTTTCGGTTCTATTCAGGGGTCTGTGGCTTGCAAACCGGCTGTCTGCCAACCTTTGTGTTGTTCTACTCTACACAGAGTCAGCTTACAGACAGCTAACAGTACAAGAGAGCCTAGCCTGAAGATGGAGCCCCTTACTTCCCTAGGAAACCAGATCTCTGCACTCACTCTCACCTTGCAGGACCTACAAGCCAACCAAACCCACATGCAGAAACAACTGTAAGAATTACAACCCAGAGTGCCCCCTCCAACAGCTCCAAGCCCTACGGTCCAAGGGGAGGGTGGCACTTATGCCCCTGAACCTCAAGTATCTCTTCCCGAACATTTCAATGGGGATAGATCCCATTACCATTCATTCATCATGGCCTGTGAGCTACTGTTCTCCTTGAACCCTCAAATCTACCCCTCTGACTTTGTTAAAGTTTGAACCACAATCACCTTGATGACAGGCGAACCACAAGCCTGGGCCCATTATTTATTGCAGACTCATGACCCTCTGCTGATGTCCTTGACCAGTTTCCAACATGCCATGGAGGCACTTTATGACAATCCTTTTCGGGCTACTACTGCCCAGAGAACTCTGCGTGCCCTTAGCCAAGGGATGAGATCAGTTGAGGACTATGTCACGGAGTTCCGCCTCCTGTCTAGTGATTCCAGATGGAATGAGGCTGTACTTTTTGACCAGTTTTGCTTGGGTTTGTCAGAGACTCTCAAGGATGAACTAGCCAGGATATATTTGCCTACTAGTCTTGAGGACCTCATTCATCTCTCGATCCAAATTGGCCATAGACTACAGGAGAGGCATAGGGAGAGACTTGCCCAGGCACCGGTGCCAGTATGACGTGTACCTTCTGTTGCTCCCCAAACTCCGGATCCAGCTAGCAGTGCCCAGGGGCGGATTGTAGGGGAATACCAGCCCGGGCTCCCCCCCCACACACACACACACTCCGGTGCGCACTGAAAATTTGGACAAACTGCAAGACAACTAACGCTGCCCGTTTCTATCCCCCTCCGATCCACTATGTCTTGAGCGCAGAATCTCTCTCTCTCCCCCTCCGGTGCGCACTGAAAGAATTGCAAATAAATTGCAGTTCTTTCAGTGCGCACCGGAGGGGGAGAGAGAGAGTCTGCACTCAAGACAAAGTGGCTCGCGATATAGCGGCCCACCGGGGGATGCCCAATCCCCCGATAGGACAATCCGCCCATGGCAGTGCCCCTGATAACCAATCAGATGAACCTATGCAACTTGGGGCAGTTTGAGGCCCACTGACTAGAACAGAGAGGGATCGCCTCAGACAGCTTAACTTCACCTCTCTCTGATCTATCTGCTTCCATTCCTACCGACACAGCCAGTTACCTATCTGTTCTTGTTATCCTGCAGTGGAATAACCAGTAGAGTGAGCTCACCACAATGATCAACTCTGGAGTGAGTGGGCTCTTCATTAACCAAGATTTCACTACTGACTTGGGGATTCCTGTGCGGAGGAAATCGCACCTTCTCTCCATTCGAATGCCTGATCAAAGCCACATACAGTCGGGTCCCATTACCTTGGAAACAGTACCCATATGTCTTCTGAAATCTGGCCAATGAGAGCCCTCCAGATTACAAGGAGAAATCCTCCATCATTGGAGGAGGCTGGATCGAGACCCTACTTGGGTAGGGGATCAGAGGAAGATTGACAGACTGCGGTGCAGAGCTGTACCCTCAGTCTGTCTGGAAGCAGGGCACCGCATCATTTTTAAACCTTTAATTTTAGGCATACCACGAATTTTATAAAAAAATATAAAACAAGTTTTCAAGCTAATTGCTATATTTAGTTAATTATTAGGCAGACTTGGGATAGTTCCCCTTTAATTCAGGTGTGTTTAATTTAAAGCTGCATTAAAAATTGCCTATATGTAAAGTTAGGCAAAATTCAAGCAGGTATATAATTTAGGAGATATTCACATTTTGTTTGTCTGGGCAAAATGAAAGGGAACATTCCCTGGTACTGCACAAAGCTTCATTAGCAAAAGAAACACCACTGGAACCTTTATTAGCATATTACACATCACTTAAATATTTAATTAGCATATGAAACACCACCAAAAAGCTTAATTAGCATATGGAATGTCACTATTACTGCACAGGTTCCACCATTAGCATATGGTGTGAATATCTCCTTAACTGTACATTTGCTGGTCTTTTGGTTAATATAGGATGCAAATATAGTTTTTGATACCTTTATTGGTTAACTAAGCAGATTTAGAATGCAAGCTTTTTGAAGACCTTGGGTCTCTTCCTCAGGCATGTTATACAGATAAATATGAAAACATCTCTCTTAAATACAAGTACACATTGCATTGTTTAGAATGGAAATCAGATAAGAGAACTCAACCCAGATCCAGATACTTTTATCAGTCACTGGTAAATTGTACTCTTCCTCTGAGGCTTTAGAGGTATTTACGATGCCAGTGGGTCTGTTGGATAGGTTAATCCACTAAGTGATAATGTGACAAGAATTCTCTGTCCTTATTCAAACCATTATGAATAGTATGAAACTTTAACATTAACTTAACCTCCCATACTTTTCTGTCCCTCTGAGTGCGGAACAGTCCCATCAATACAGCTAACAATGTCCCTGACACTGTCCATTTTGACAAAAATGTTCTCTCACTGGTGTCTCAGTCTTTTTGTTGTTAACACTGGATCTGTGGGAATTAAACCTTTTATGTAGTGGCTGCCCAGTTTCATCCACATAAAGAGCTGTTGGGCATTTTGCACATATGATATGGTATATTACATTGGATGATTTACAGGTGAAGGTATCATTGCTCTTATAGTGTAACTGGGTGTTTGGAATTGGTATCTTGTCCATAGTGTAAATGTGTGTACAGGTTTCACACCTCTTTTGTAGGCAGGAAGATGTGCCATTTATTGTATTTTGTATTTAAGAGAGATGTTTTCATATTTATCTGTATAACATGCCTGAGGAAAAGACCTAAGGTCTTGAAAGCTTGCATTCTAAATCTGATTAGTTAGCCAATAAAAGTTTCAAAAACTATATTTGCCTCCAGTATTTCTACGGCTAACACGGTGCCAACTCTAATCTGTTTTGGTTAATATGACATATAGGCAGTTTTAATGCAGTTTTCAAATATGAAAATTTGAATTAGGGGAAAAGTTCCACTTTAAACAATGAGTAAAGGAAATTAAGTAAGTGCACACCATATCTCTGTGCACACTATGGCTTGCTGGCATTAAAGTTTCAACAGTGGAAGATTGTGTTTGCCAACATCGGTTATTTCATCTAAGCTATATTGCATTTACATTGAAGTTGCCTGTGTGAATGTAGGCTTATTTTGGTAGTTCAGTCTATCAGGTTGTGATATGATTACAGGTATAAAAACTGACAATCAAATTGGTGCAAATTGAAAAAATGTCATGTAAGAAAAGCATAACATGTAAGCCCATTTTCACTTTGATAAAGGTGTTCCTAAGGTTTGGTTCAGAAAATATAAAAAGTGGCTGCAGATAATAACCATCTTGTTCTTCTAGTCAGCCTAGTTCCCTAACTGTTAATCCTTTGGATGCCAGAGGAGTGGGAACCCTATTGCTCTGCGATGGTTTGCACATCACTCTGACACTCAGTGTTGAAAAGCTTGAACTGAAATCACCTGCCACAATAGAATCTCGTCAATCCTAGGCATTCCTAAATTCCAGATCTGATCCAGTACTGCTGTGATAGAAGATTTTATAAATGATAAACTTTCTATTCAATGCTAAATTATCTCTTTTTTTTTTTTTGTCCTAAGGAACTCATGAGGAAAAGGCCTAAGTGCCGAGAAGTGCTTTGAGTTGACATTTTAATGCTTTTTAGCTTAGCTGGTTAAATTAAACTGGAGATTGCAAGCTAATCTTAAATCATTGCAGGTCGATTCCAGAGTGTAGAGTACTATGGAAATGAGAGGCTTTTCCGTGAGCTGGGTGGGTGGATTACCCTACAAGATTCACAGCTAGTTAACCCACTGAATGCCAGTGAGATATCCAACACATTGCAACACAATGCTTTTGTTAACTCTTTGGCACTCAAAGGGTTAATGCTCACGAACAAACTGGCTGCCGAATAATTTCGAGTACAACCTCTTTTGTTTTGTCACACATGAGTTCATATTATAGTTTCCCCTGCCTGTGTGTGTGTGTATTCTGTTGTGGATCATGGGAGTTGTAGTCTCCGACAACAGTAATGTCAAAGATTGCCTATCTCTTTTCTATAAGCAACTATCAGTATATTCCTATATCCTGAAAATGCAACCATGCCTTCATACCTCCCTAATGTCCCTCTTTAGGAGGGACGGTCCCTGTTTGGGACCCTGTGTTTGGGACCCTGTGTTTAGGAGATCAGACCGTGTAGGGTGTATATAAGTGTATCACACTGATCCACATCAATAAAACTCACATTAATGTTTGTATAAACTACACTATATGTGTTTGTAAATTAAAGGGATAGTAATACTTAAAATGTAAAAATATATATGTTGTAGGGTTTATCCCCCTGAGAAAAAAGGGTACTCCCACTGCTGAGAGATATTTTATAAAAAAATTTTAACAGATCAAAGTTGAATTTTTTAGATGCAATATCACAGTGGCCTGAAAATTTACAGTGGTGCTGTTGCTACACCATCCTATGGACAGCTCTGGTCTGTAGATCATAAATCTCCGCAGGATGGTGTAGCAACAGAGCTACTACAATGTCAGGCCACTGTGATATTGGAGGATTTTCACTGCCATAGAATACAATTTTTTTACTGTTCTCCCCCAAGTACCTGGGCCAGACAATACAGGTGTGAAGCCAGGTGTGAAGACTCTACATTGTGCCAAGATCGATGTGAATCGTCCATCTTTTATCAGACTAACGTCGGTGTATGCACTTAGCAATGTGTGAATCTAGGTGTGAGCTTGCAACAGTCTATAACGCTAAGTGTAAAGTCAAGTTTGTGTAAAGCTTCCATAAGCTTGAATATGCACTTTCAGTAGAAGGGGAAAACAGATGTAATAACCCTTTGAGTGCCAAAGCAGTACGCAATTCATATGCTTTGCATATCTCGTCAGCATTCTACAGGTTAATTTACCCTTTGCATACTAAAGAGGTCTGCAACTCATTGGTTGAAGACCTCTCGAACATATAATAGGTTAACCCTTTGAGCACCAGGGAGGTATCAAATGCATTGCATTGCAAGGTGTTAAATATCTCTCTGGGACTCAAAGGGTTAAATGATCCTGTTACTATAAAGTTTGCTGAGGTCCAAGAAATAGGTTAAAGGAACAGTCTTTTTTTTTTTAATGAAAACATCTATCATACGGCTTTTCTTGCTGCGTAAAACAAAGGTATTCTGACAGCCAGCAAATGTATCTTTCCAGAATTATTACATTTGAAACTTTTTATTTTTTTACATTAGTATTGTCCTCTAGTGGCCAGATTTCATATAGTTATTCTGTTGCATTCTATGGGAGAGTTGATTCACTGACAACAGTTCTATATAGAATGTATGAGGACTGGACTTTTAGGGTGGGGACTCCATGGAGCTGGGGGGAGCCCCCAGTGTATTTTTAAAGTTGAAGGTTAGTATCACTTTGATACTAAATAAATATAAAGAAATAAATTAAGCAGTGGAAGTTTCTAGAGATGGTTGATTTTCCCACCCTGCAGCAGGATTAGCTAAAGATTTTACCTCTTGCCAGGTGTGCTGTCAAGGCTGGAAAAACAGGTATTTTACCTCAGATGAATTGAATTCGTGAACGTCTCGGCTCACACCCGCCCTCACTATTTTAGGAGTTTAATGAACAGGGGCGGACTGACAGGACCCAGGGCCCCTGGTCCAAAAAGAGGTCTGGGCCCCCTACTCAATTACATCATTGGCCCCTCCCCGTGACATCATTGGCCCCTCCACGTAACATCATTGGCCCCACCTCCCACTACATCCTCAGCCCCGCACACCTACCTACCCTCCCCCCCTACACACACACACACACACACACACACACTCCTCCCATCCAGAAGATTCACATTACACAAATTAAGGTACTCCACACCATTTTAGAAGTAAACCTATTTTAATAAAATTAATCTTGTGTTTAAAAAAAATAAATAAATAAATAAATAAATAAAACTAACCTTACACTGCTGGCTAGCTTCTTGCCGGTTGATTGAAGGCTACTTGGCTACTGGCTGGATAGCTTGAGGGTGTTCTGGATGTCTGGCCTGGTGGCTGTGCCTGTAGCGAATACAATGTTCCATATATAATTTGCAAAAGTGTGGTTGCCTGGGGTATTGTATGGCCTGGGGGTACTTCAGGCCATTCAGTACCCCCTTCCAGGCCATCCAGTACCCTTCCTCCAGGCCATCCAGTACCCCCCTAGGCCATACAGTAACCCCCTCCAGGCCATGCAGTAGCCCCCAATGACATCCAGTACCTGCCCCTTCCACAATGCCCCCATCTCCAGTCTCCACATTGTCCCTCAATCTTCACAATGTCCCTTCCACAATGCCCCTCAATCTCCACAATGCCCCTTCATCTCCACAATGCCCCCTCATCTCCTCCACAATGCCCCCTCTCCACAATGTCCCTTCCACAATGTCCCTCAATCTCCAAAATGCCCCTCCATCTCCACAATGTCCCTTCCACAATGTCCCTCAATCTCCAAAATGCCCCTCAATCTTCACAATGTGCCTTCCACAATGCCCCTCAGTCTCCACAATGTGCCTTCCACAATGCCCCTCAATCTCCAAAATGCCCCTCAGTCTTCACAATGTCCCTTCCACAATGCCCCTCAATCTCCAAAATGCCCCTCAATCTCCACAATGTGCCTTCCACAATGACCCTCAATCTCCAATATGCCCCTCAATCTTCACAATGTGCCTTCCACAATGCCCCTCAGTCTCCACAATGTGCCTTCCACAATGCCCCTCAATCTCCAAAATGCCCCTCCATCTCCACAATGTCCCTTCCACAATGCCCCTCAATCTCCAAAATGCCCCTCAATCTTCACAATGTGCCTTCCACAATGCCCCTCAGTCTCCACAATGTGCCTTCCACAATGCCCCTCAATCTCCAAAATGCCCCTCAGTCTTCACAATGTGCCTTCCACAATGCCCCTCAATCTCCAAAATGCCCCTCAATCTCCACAATGTGCCTTCCACAATGACCCTCAATCTCCAATATGCCCCTCAATCTTCACAATGTGCCTTCCACAATGCCCCTCAGTCTCCACAATGTGCCTTCCACAATGCCCCTCAATCTCCAAAATGCCCCTCCATCTCCACAATGTCCCTTCCACAATGCCCCTCAATCTCCAAAATGCCCCTCAATCTTCACAATGTGCCTTCCACAATGCCTCTCAGTCTCCACAATGTGCCTTCCACAATGCCCCTCAATCTTCACATTGCCCCCATATCTTCTCTTGCCCTTCAGTCTCCACAATGTCCCTTCCCCAATCCCCCTCACTCATGCCCCTACCTGGACTCCCTGGTGGCCTAGCAGAGTGATCTGTGCCTCCTGGAGCTCCCGCGCGTTCTCAGTAATGCAGAGCGCTGGGAGATGACATCATTTCCCAGCGCTCTGTATTACTAGAGCGCCGGGTGCAATGTCAATACACAGTTGCTGCAGGCGCATGGCGAGGGGGTCGCAGGAGGCCCGGTCGCAAGTGCGACCCCTTTTACGCCACGGAGCAGTGCGACTGCAGCGGGCAACTACAAGGTAGCCGAATGGAGAGGGACAGCCAGGACTACATTTCTGCTGGTGGCGGCGGGCCCCTTTCGGTCGCGGGCCCTCGGTCCGTGACCGAATTGCCCGATGGTCAGTCCGCCCATGTTAATGAATGTAAGTAGTCGCAGCATGGAGGGTTGTTAAATAATTTATTATAAGGAATTATTAGTCGGCTTTTGCTGGTAGGGCAGAGCCACGTTCATGTTGTGGTTGGCTTATCATGCGTTAATTATTTATTTAATAAATGCTGCGGCCTTACCACCATCCTCCAGTTGTCCAGTCTCTTTTGTTATTAATGGTTTTGGGGTAGTTTGGAGGAAAGTGTGGACTTCAGCCTCCATGTGATAGATACTGCTGTGTCACTTCCTGTCAGATTGAACTTGCAGGTAGGGTTGCCACCTTTTCTTAATAAAAATACCGGCCATGGCATTCTCTCCATAGACTTAACATTGGACAGAAGCCAATTTTTTACCGGCCTGCCGGTAAAATACCGGCTGGGTAGCAACCCTACTTGCAGGAAGTAAATGCCCTGGATCTGTTTTTCCAGAGAATATAACAGATCTGAACTGTTGTAACTTTGGAATAAAACAATTGACAATGGTGAGAGTGCCCTTGTTTTACTGAGCAGGAAAAACCCTATAACATGTATGTTTTATTACAAAAAAAAACAAAAACAAATTACTGCTCCTTTTAAAATGGTCCTGAGCCCATTATCATAAGCCAGTTGAAGATCTGCAGCAGATCCATGGGTTGACCATTCTAGTCCAAAATGTGCCAGATAAGAATTAGGGAAATATTTGCACAATTAATGTTATACCACAGCAAAGAGCAGATTCTCACAGCTGTACAAATACTTCTATGGACTGAAAAAAGGATGGATTTTGCATTGATTTAAAAAGACACTCTCAGACTCATAAAAAAACGTAAAAACAAATTCCAACCAGTAAAATAAACAGGGCAATATTTCTGAATTATGGCTTTCTCCTCCGTCACATGATAACTCTTTCTCACAATGTTATCACATCTGGGCAGAGCCCAGTTTTATGGGAATGCAGGTGATTTATAGGTTGTTGTTTGGCTTTCTTTCCTAGGAAATATTACAAGATTTGCACTAAGAAAATATATATCTTGGCACATGTCATATGATGGCATTTTATCACGGAAATTTGTCATTATTTTGAGTCTGTTGCCCTATTTGAACCTATAGAATCTGATAAGAAGATTTAAAGGGAATAACCTGATCTTTCTATCAAGAGGCACATATTTCTGAGTCTTGATCACAATTTTCTGGTTTCATCTTTAACCCCTTAAGGACAGCCTTCACTTAAAGGGATAGTAATACTTCGTTTTAACTTTATTTTATTTTGTAGGCATTAAAAAACACGAAGAACGATATAAGTCTTATCTCTCAAACCTTTATGGTTTAAGAGAAATTCACAAGCAAAGTTTCCCCTCCCGCCCCTTTTACCTAGTGTAAGCCATCTCTTCTCAGATGTGAATCTGGTTGTAAGACCAGACAGATAACAGCAGGGGACAATCTTATTCCTATGAGAACAATGAAAGCCCTGCCCCCCTTGACAAGCTTTTCAGGTTTTTCCCTTATCTTAATTGAAGATTGTCCCTTTCTGGAGTCTACCTGGGCACCTCCCTTCTACTCTAGCTGAACAGTGTGACATCAGTAAAAGGGGCGGGAGGGGGACACTTTGCTTGTGAATATCTCTTAAACCATAAAGGTTTGAGAGATAAGACTTATATCATTATTCATGTTTTTTTAATGCCTACAAAATAAAATAAAGTTAAAACGAAGTATTACTATCCCTTTAAGGACCATGGACTTTTTTTTTTTTTTTTTTTTTTGTCACTTCTGGTTCAGGGCTCCCCAAATGGCATGCAGCCACTCGGGGAGCCCTGAATTCCATTACGGTCCTGGCACATCATGGATCCTTAACGCAAATCTACCCATGACGTGCCAGGACCGTCAAGGGTCATTAAGGGGTTAAAATCAATTATTGGAATCGGCTACAAACAGAATGTAACCCCTTGGATGCTACATAAGTCTCCAACACATTGCTGTGCATTGAAGGGGCTAAAACAAATCTGTTTTTAAATATAAATACTAGAGTTAACTATTTATTTAATGACGGAATTTGTTGTACTGCCTGGAATCCCTTCTGTCTCCTCTCAGAAAAGCTGTTGTCTGCTTCTCTGTCCGTTCTGGATAGTTGTATCTCCCCAAGGCACCTCCAACAAGCAAAATAACACAAGTAATGGGCACTATTAAGTCTCAGCAAATTTAATAATGTTGAGGTTACACAATATAGTAATCAACAGTCACAGTATATGGAAGTATATTCCTCACATATTATCTGTATTTTCGGGGTATACTAAAAACAGTTCAACAGTGAACTCCTCCAAAAGAGGGATACTGTGCTGAATCAATGGGCCTGATACTCTCAGCCAATCAGAATCTCTGGATCCCAGAAGTGTACAGCACTACAGTGAATCAGATAGATCTCCAATGTCATAGGAGAAAATAAGATTAAAAATTATTTTGGTTGTCTTAGAATCAGTTAAATGAAATCCCACAACATTGCTGAAATTATATTGTATTCAAGGCTGCTATTTAGCATAGCAGAGTGAACGGGACATGGGTTAAAATTAATAAAAACCACTAACACACCAACTGTCAGCCTTGTAAACTCCCCTCTCTCTGTGTTTCTTTATTGCAACTGTGCTGTTCATTCACAGCCACTGGCAGAAATGGAAGCACCAGTGACATGTGAATGAACAGAATCGCAGCTCAGAGCAGACTTGCGGAGAGCAGGGAAGGAAATCGGATACCTTACTGTGCTCTCTGAACTGAGAGTTCAATCTATGGATGCCTCAAAAAAAGGAGGCCCTCAGGCACAGCACGGCACGGCCACCCTGTTGCACACCCTCGATCCATGACCAAATGCCCTCTCTGATGTGATGTGTTCACATACAGATGCCCTGTGTCTCGCAACAATTTGATGCGAGCAGGGAGCAAAGACCAACAAAATCAAGGGGGGATTGCTTGGATCGTCTGTTCCTACACCCATATCTGAAGCAGCAATTAGACTTTCTGTGCCTATGATGGGAGTAGATCCACACAGTGCAACTTCAGCGTTACAAGCCTTACTTCTGTTTCAACAGAACCACAGAACATGCTGCAAAGCTGGTCCAGCCTCATGCAGGCTCAACTCTGGCTGTTGAGAGCGGCTGCTGGCCGACCAGACTAGACTTAAACATCTTCATAGTATTTGAGCCAGAGAGAGAGTTATTTCAATACTGTGAGAGTTGTAGATCAAGAGTAATTGAATTGAATAATAAAGAATCCCCCTCCCGCCCCTTTTACCTAGTGTAAGCCACCTCCTTAAAGGGATAGTAACACTTCGTTTTAACTTTATTTTATTTTGTAGGCATTAAAAAAACATGAAGAATGATATAAGTCTTATCTCTCAAACCTTTATGGTTTATGAGATATTCACAAGCAAAGTTTCCCCTCCTGCCCCTTTTACCTAGTGTAAGCCATCTCTTCTCAGATGTGGAATCTGGTTGTAAGACCAGACAGATAACAGCAAGGGACAATCTTCTTCCTATGAGAACAATGAAAACCCTGCCCCCCTTGACAAGTTTATCAGGTTTTTCCCTTATCTTAATTGAAGATTGTCCCTCTCTGCAATCTACGTGGGCACCTCCATTCTGATCTGTCTGAACAGTGTTATATCAGTAAAAGGGGCGGGAGGGGGATACTTTGTCATTGAATTACTCTTGAACTACCACTCTGACAGAATTGAAATAACATTCTCCAAAGTCCAAATACTATGATGATTAATTAGAGCTGCTTTTATTATGAAACATTACTATCCCTTTAAGACCGGCCCTCCACTGTTATTCACGTCACTGAAGCAGCCAGCGGGCATCGCCACTGAGTGAGCATAGGGGTGCCCGGCTGCTGACAGTGACACTGATGGGACACACTGCAACACAGACCTGGCAGCTGGCAGAAGCGCACAAAATAAACATGACATGGGCTGGCAAATTGCCGCCCCCGTGCCAAAGTGCAGCCTGGGTCCATGGACGCACAGGGACCCATGTAAGGGCCGGCCCTGAGTGCAGCTGGTTGGATCCAAACCTCTGGATGTCTATAATTTTATTTTAGTTACCTATTTTGTCCTGTTTGTCTCACTGTTCTTCTGTGTGTAGAGTCCTGGATTAAAGGGATAGTAATACTTAAAATGTAAAAAAGAATATGTTGTAGGGTTTATCCCCCTGAGTAAAACAAGAGTACTCCCACAGCTGAAAGGTGTTTCATTCAAAAGTTATTCATTTTCAAAGTTGAATTTTTTAGGTGCAATATCACAGTGGCCTGAAATTGTACAGTGGCGCTGTTGCTACACCGTCCTATGGAGATTTATGGTCAACTGACCAGAGTTGTCAATAGGATCGTGTAGCAACAGCGCCACTGTACAATTTCAGGCCACTGTGATATTGCACCTAAAAAATTCAACTTTGAAAATGAATAACTTTTGAATGAAACACCTTTCAGCTGTGGGAGTACTCTTGTTTTACTCAGGGGGATAAACCCTACAACATATATTTTTTTACATTTTAAGTATTACTATCCCTTTAAAAGATGGAATAATAATGGATGTTGCTGTGTTCTGATATTATTATACCTATTAAAGGGATAGTAATGTTTCATAATAAAAACAGCTCTAATTAATCATCATAGTATTTGGACTTTGGAGAGTGTTATTTCAATTCTGTCAGAGTTATAGTTCAGGAGTAATTCAATGACAAAGTATCCCCCTCCCGCCCTTTTTACTGATGTAACACTGTTCAGCCAGATCAGAAGGGAGGTCTTCAGAGAGGGACTATCTTCAATTGAGATAAGGGAAAAGCCTGAAAAACTTGTCAAGGGGGGCAGGGATTTCATTGTTCTCATAGGAAGAAGATTGTCCCCTGCTGTTATCTGTCTGGTCTATGGACTGCATTCCACATCTGAGAAGAAATGGCTTACGCTAGGTAAAAGGGGCGGGAGGGGGAAACTTTGCTTGTGAATATCTCTTAGACCATAAAGGTTTGAGAGATAAGACATATCATTCTTCGTGTTTTTTTAATGCCTACAAAATAAAATAAAGTTAAAATGAAGTACTACTATCCCTTTAAAGGGTTTTCACCTGAAATATTAAGGGCAAGCCAAGAGTGGGAGTTACTTTTTCCCCAGATCTCCTAACTTGCACTCTGCTGCCCTTTGAGATAAAGTGATAGCGATCGTCTATAAGGACAAAAGTTTCTCGCATTTGTGCATAGGTCTATGCCCGAGTGCACCCAGATGCAGGGGAGGGCTGGTACCTTGTGGCTCCGGGGGGCAAATACAATCAAGTGGTCAATTTCTATTATCATTTGAGCCCACTGTCTCAGCACTCTCTTTTGTTAATTTTAAAATTGGCATTAATGTTGCAAAATAAGGCAAGTGATATCACATAGTTTACAGGTGATATGGGGATGCACTATTGATACTATAGAGCTTACAAAGGAAATGGGTTTATGCTTCTAGTGTAGCTCTACTTGGATTGTAGCTCTGTGGTGTCATTTGTGTAGCTCCCTTTACAGAAACAGCGAGTGGGAGACTTACTGAGGCAGTGGCCCACTAGCCCAGGCATATGACCAGCCCAGGGGGCAATTGCCCCCCTGCCCGCCAGGCCAGCCCTCCCTTGCCCAGATGTTGTTTTAACACAAAGCCCTTCATCCAGGGGAGGGCTGGCCTGGGGGGCAGGGGGGCAATTGCCCCCTGGGCCAGTCTTATGTCTGGGCTGGTGGGCCACTGCCTCTTTTTGCTGCAAATGTAGCTACAGTAGTGATACCACAGAGCTTACAATTGAAATGGAGCTACAATCCAAGTGGAACTACACTAGTAGCATTTTTACTTACATTGTAAGCTCTGAAGTTGCACCAGTGTAACGCCATTTCAGTTGTAAGCTCTGTGGTATTGCTTGCCTTACTTCACAACACTAACCCTTTGAGTGACAGAGGGGTATGCCACGCATTGCAACGCAATGCGTGGCATACCCCCTCTGACACTCAAAGGGTTAATGGCAATTTTAAAATCAACAAAAGAGGGTGGCCTTGGTCATGGGGCTGGAACGATAGTAAAATTGGGCCACTTGATTATAGCTGCCCTCCAGGCCACAAATTACCAGCCCTCCCCTGCCTTCATCTGCATTTGACCTCAAACTGTAGTGGGATTGAAATTCCTATCTGTTGTTGCATGCATTTCCCAAAATCCTCAGCTGGTGTCCACCCAACTGAGAACGAAGGAAATTGTAGTACCACAAAAGATGAACGAAACCTAATGGTGTTGGATGACAAACAACACAAGGCAATGCGATACATACCTCTCTGGCACTCAAAGGTTTAAGGCAGGCTGTAGTTACACAATTATCTCTGTAATAAAAAAGGTACATTGAGGGTTAAGATATAAGCGTTTAAAAGAAGGTTATTTGCCACAGGGCAAAAGGTAATTCTGTACAATGCTTAGGGAGGAGCTACAATGGTCAGTGGGAAACAAGCTGACTGAAGACCAGAGGAGAGGGAGGTGAATTACAGTATTGATCCGAGCAGTGGAAACACTGTGCAGCCTCAGTACACAGACTAACTGAACCTGGTGAATGGGTGGGTCATGTTCAGACTTACATTAACCCCTTAAGGACTAGATGATGTATTATGACCGTCATGGTCCTTAAAGGGATAGTAATACTTAAGTATTACAAATCCCTATATTAAAGCCCTAGTAAAAAAAAAGTATTGCCCCCAATGTCATCTCTCAAACCATAAAGGATCGCTTCTAAAGTTGCCTTCTCCCTCCCCCTTCCCCGTAGTTAGCATTCTAGCTGACTGCAGGGAACAGAGTCGTACGACTTTCAGGCGGCTCTCCAGCACAGCCTGATCCCGTTAACTAAAAAAAAAAACTCACACTGAAATGGTCTTCTACGCGTGCTTGGCTTGCAAGCACACGTAGAAAACCGTTTTAGTGAAAGTTTTTTTTTGTAGTTAACGTGATCGCGGCTCTGCTACAGAGCCGCCTGATGATCTCTGACCGGATTTTCCTGAGTCAGCTAGAATGCTGACTACGGGGAAGGGGGAGGGAGAGGGCAACTTTAGAAGTGTTCATCTCTCAAACCATAAAGGTTTGAGAGATGACACTGGGGGGGCAATACATTTTTTTTTACTATCCCTTTAAATACTTAAGGCCCGATGATGGTCATAGCACGTCACATACTTTTTACTTACAGCCCTCCATGTAAAATTCGAAACGTGTATTCTTAACTGTGCAAAAAGATTTTATTGATTTTAAAATAAATACGGTTTCCTAAATTACCCTTGGAGGTTTGCTGGAAAATCGTTTAGTGGAGAAGATCACAGAGTGATGATCATTGACTCCAGCTCTGCGTGTATTAAACTTGGGTCTGGAGAACATAACCTTATATAGGGGGGCATATTTCTTATATTATATACAGATTTGCTCTTAGAGGGTCTTGCACCATTTCTCTCTCTTCTGTTGTTTTAGAAATTTTACGCCCTCCACTGTTGTTTCAGAAGGGCTGCGACCTCTTGGAGCATTTGATGAAAAGGACTATGAAGGGAATTAAATATAATCCCCCTCCAAATATTTTTATCACCAAAAAAAACAAGGAAGATCTAAGAAAAACCCCTGTAAAATAGAGGCTCTTGAAAGATTGAACTTTTTGTGATTACTTTCGGAGTATGGACTTATATATCTACAGTTATTAAAGTTTGGAACGTTTGAGAAATAGAGTAAAGTGCAAACAATAGTAGCGCCATAGCACTGTTTGTGTATTGTACACTACTGGGCCAGGTCTAGGCGGGATGAGGATTAGCTCTGTTTTAGACATATTGAGTTTGAGGTGCCTATGAGCCATCCAGTCTGAGATAGCCGAGAGGCAATCTATGACTTAAGTTTGAATATCAGAAGTCAGTCAAGGTGCCGATAAATAAAGCTGGGTGTCATCTGTATAGAGGTGATATTTGAGTCAGAATGAGTTAATAAAGTCACCAGGCATTCTTGTGTAAAAAGAGAACAGAAGCGGTCCTAGAACAGAACTTTGAGGAACACCAACAGAGAGGTGGATGGGAGAGGATGAAGAGGTGGCAGAGGAGACACTGAAGGATTAGATAGTTAGATAAAGGGATAGTCAGTCCATTGCTAAGTTACGGATTCCTAAGGAGTGAAGAATGTGGTGGAGGACAGCATAATCAACAGTGTCAAAAGCAGCTGAGAGATCAAGTAGGATAAGTACTGAATAGTGACCTTGCAATTTGGCATTGTGAAAATCATTGACTGCTCTTGTGAGAGCAATTTCAGTGGCGGGAGCAGTGCTAAAGCCAGACTGTAAAGGATTGAGTAGGTCTTGTGTGTTAAGGAAGTCAGGCAGGTGGGAGTAGGCTAGGAGTTCTAAGAGCTTAGGGGCAAAAGGCAGGAGAAAAACTTGTCGATAGCTAGAGGGTGTGTTACTGTCAGAGGAATTGATCTTGAGTATGGATGTTACTATGACATGTTTGAAGTCATCAGGAATGGTAGCAGTGGCAAAGGAGGAGTTAGAAATTTGGAATAGGATAGGGATTAGCATGGAGAAGAGGGACTAGATGAGGTGTGAGGGGAACGGATCAAGTGTGCATGTAGTGGAGGGAGAGGACAGGAGGTTGGTCAGTTCCTCCTCTGTGAAAAGAGAAAGAGTGTCCAGAGTGCCAGGAGGGGAACGAGGGAGGATAGGAGGAGATTTACAAGGTGGGATATTATCCGGGATGGAGTCCACCTTGGCTTTGAAGATGTCAGCAAAGTCTTTTGGCTGTATGGAGTTTGCAGTGGAGACAGATGGAGGGTGGAGGAGGGAGTCAAAGGTAGACAAAAGACAGAGGGGGATTGGATTTATGAGGAGTGTTAATTAGCTGTAAAAATATATTTTTTTAGCTAGCGACAGAGCAGAGTTAAAGCAAGAAAGGAGGAACCTGTAGTGGATAAAGTGTGTCAGAGAGCCAGAATTTCTCCAGTCGTTCAGCCGATTGGGTACAGGAGTGGAGGAAGCTGGTGTCTTTATTAAGTCACAGCCATGGGTTAGTTTTACGGTTGCATCAGAGAGAGAGGAGAATGCAGGTTCAAAGAGGAGAACAGGACTGAGTTGTATGTTTTGACAAGGCTGTTAGTGTCAGGATTAATGGGAATGGATTAAAGTCCAGTAGCCAGGGAGGACTGGAAAGCAGTGAAATTAAATGATTTGAGGTTACGTGTGAAGCGGAGAAAAGAAGCAGATATTGCAGAAGGTGTATAAGCAGTGCTGAATGTTAGAAAATGCTGGTCGGATAGTAGAAGAGGGGAGATATTAAAATCAGAAAGTGCTCAGCCTCTAGTGAACACAAAATCTAGGAAATGACCATCCTTGTGAGTACTAGCATCTGCCCACTGGTGCAGTTCAAACGCAGATGTTAGAGAAAAAGTGCCCAGGAGACAGAGAGATCAGCCACATGGCAGCTGAAGGGAAGGTCTGTCTGATGACAGGAAAAAGGAAAGCCACAATTCAAAGACAGACATGAAATGTGAAGGTGTCTATGTGGTGGTAGGTGGATGATAGATAACCAAAACTTCTAGAGAGATGGGAGCAGCAGTATGATGTGGGGGGCAGAAAGTGGTTTGTAATGGCAGTGTTTAGAGAGCAGCAATGTGATGAGAGACTACCATAGGAGATTGCTGCCTCTAAAACAGATTGAGAGAGCCAGGTTTCAGTTAGAGCAAGTAAATTTAGAGAGCGGGAGAAAGACATCATGCACAGTGTTATATTTGTTAATAATGAAGCGAGCATTCCAGAGAGCACAGGAAAAGGGAAGAAATTGAGGTTGAAGGCAGGAAATGGTGATTAGGTTTGAATTGTTCCTATATTGACTGGAGGTAGAATGTTTGTGAATGGAGAGGGAACCGGCTGTCATTAACAGAAGAAGAGAGAGAAAGGAGATGATGTGTGGATTTGGTTTCTGGTTTGTGTGGGGTAGGGGAGTGCAGGAGCGGATAAAAGTAAGGAATTGTTGTGTAGAGGTTAGTATGGATGAGAGAAGTAATGGAGAAATGTAAACAGAGAGGGGAGGATGAGAGGGCGGAGGGTATAAGGAACCAGACATTTTAGTGAGGACTGCAGCAATAGAAATAAGGAAGAGGAGGTATCTACGTATTGTTAGTAGAGGGAGAGAAACAAAAATCAGAATGGGCCAGGAGCATCTTTTAATGATGGTAATGTTTGTAAACAGAGTCTACTTTAGCTTTGGCCACTGTCCTGGACCTGATGTTAAACAGAGAATCTTGAACTTTAAGAGAATTGCAGTGGTTCAACTGAGCCTAAACTTTGATTGTGAACATGGATGTCAAAAAAACACAAACTGAAAGAGCGCCCAATAGTGTAAAAATGTATAATTAATGTGCTCAACATATACATACAAGAATTGTAATCACATTTGTATATAGTCAACACTTAGGGATAACCAAAGTTGACAGTAATGCCTGTGGAGATCTCACACCGTCCCCACTCGGTGATACCAGGTACACTGCTCCGTAACAGGACACACAAAAAGACAAACTCCAACAGCTGATATGCTCCTTATTAAAATGTAATACAGCTCAAAAAATGGTGCATATACAAAATACAGATAAAATAATAATAGTCCAATTACTTCCGGGCTACATGTTTTGCAGTGGAAACACTGCTTTATCAAGCCCAAAAGAACATGGAACATGGATGAGCAGTTCCATCAAGTGCTTTAAATTTGGATACTTACTTCACATCATTATTATGAAAAAGGAGAATTTGAAGATAAACATTGGCACACTACAATATTACTGGTGTATTTTTTATTAGTCTTTATATAGAGCCAACTTAGTCCGCAGTGCTGTACAATTCCATCATCTGTGTGCAATATAAATGATCTATTCATAATTCACCAATATTTTTCTTCATTATGTTTGTTTTATCAGCTATACAAGCATTTCATGTCCATTTCATTAATTTCATGTCCATCATTCTTCATAGTCATTATCAAAGTGGCGGAACTTGGAATGCATGGGATGTGCGATAACAAATCTAATCCATACACATTCATTCAATTTTTATTGTCATCTAACTTTAAGAATATATTCTAATCAAATGTGGCAGTGGATATATTCATACCAATTGGAGTAGAAAGTAAAAGGTTTGATTACACAGGTTTTCACAATACAATAATATACTGAGCTACCATATGAAATAGATATAATAAAATGAATTCTTTAAACACCTATGGACACCCAATACTTCGTATGTATTACCTTTCTAAAAATTATATATTTTTATTTACATGTTTATACCTTGTTGTATATTATTGCGCATGCATTTCCAGTATGAAGTTGATAGATTTATCTGCAGCCTTGGTTTCTATTAATAAATCTGTCATTCGTTGCTGATCACACTTTAGCTTCTTTGCTTAAGTTTATCCATAAAGGCTATTTGGCCCTTTATAGTATATACACTTTTCAATCTTTAGTCATTTATTTAGCACAGGTGAAGGACTAGACATATTAAGGTCCTCTATTATGTTCAGGAAATCTTAAAACACACTCAGCTTATCACATACACATCATGGTATTTTACTGTCTAAAGATCAGAACCACTTATACTCTTTAAAGTTCCCACAGCAATTGCTAAAATAAAATCTCAAAACAGCCAAATGACAAACTCTTCCCATTTTTGCGAGAATTACATTAATTAAAATGAAATCCTTCTCCAGATTTACTTATATTACACTGAGTCTCCCCAGTTTTCTGAAGTACAAAGATTCTAAAGAGCTTAAAGGGATAGTAACGTGTCACAAAAAAAACAAAACAAAAAAAAAAGCCGCTCCAACTAATCTTCATAGTATTTGGGCCATGGAGAGTGTCCTTTCAATACTGTCAGATTTGTAGTTCAAGAGTAATTGAATAATAAAAATATCCCCCCACCCCTTTTACCTAGCGTAAGTCACCTCCCCTCAGATGTGCAACCTGGTATCTTGACCAATCTCAGCAAGGGACAATCTTCTTACTGTGAACATAAGGAAACCCTATCCCCCTTGACAGGTTTTTCAGGTTTTTCCCTTGTGCTTACTGAACATTGTCCCACTCTGCTATCCATCCGGACAGTCTTGCTGCTCTGAGGTGAGCAGTGTTACTTCAGTAAAAGGGGCGGGAAGTGAATACTTTATAATTCTATTACTCTTGAACTACAACTCTGACAGTATTGAAATAACACTCTCCATGGCCTGAATATAGGGTGACCACATTTCCCTTCTGCCATTCCGGGACGTGGTCACCCTATTGCCTTACCTTGAGTCCCTGGTGGTCTAGCGGAGTGCAAAGTGCTCTGTGCCTCCTCTGGCACAGAGCTGAAGCTCCCACGCGCTGTGCTCAGTAATGCAGAGCGCTGGGAGATGATGTCATCTCCCAGCGCTCTGTATTACTAGAGCGCTTGCCTCCAGATCAGGTAAGTTGCATTGCCGCCCTGGATGTCAGCCTGCAAGCGGCGTCCATGATGTGACACACCGCTTGCAGGCTGACATTCAGGGCGGCTTGGCTTCATTCCGGGACACTTCATTGTCCCGGTTGAAGGGGACCCGGGACGCGGGACATGTCCCTGAAATAAGGGACAGTCCCGGACGTTCCGGGACCCGTGGTCACCCTACCTGAATACTGTGAAGTTTGATTGGAGCTACTTTTATTGTGAAACATTACTATCCCTTTAACAGCCATTTTGAAAATATAAATATTCACATACAGCTCTTGCTCAGTACCAAGTTTCCCTTTCTAAAGGCTTTCTTACCATGCCTAATAATATAAATATCAATTTAGCCTGTTTATTGAGATTTACTTTGAAATGAGATTAGAAAAAAAGCCTCCTTACTAAACTTCGGCTAGAGAGTTGATTGTTTCCACAAACTCTTCATTACTTTTCTTGTAAAGCTCATCTCACCAGATCAAATCAAATATTTTCTTTAGAGACACCTTTAAAGCTTAGAGTGTTTTACTCTCCTCACTTAATCTTAATGATCAAATTTCCAAATATTTACCTATTACACTTAACCCAAATTCCCCGCAAAGATTCTTCACAGTATTTTTGCATCTTGGCATTATCTAGGGCTAAAAAAATATAGGCTCTCTCAATAAGCCAGAAAAAAAAGGTTTACTACTTCTATGCTCAATTGTTTAACCCTTTGAATGGCAGAGGGGTCCACAATGCATTGCTCTGCAATGATTTGCGTACCCTTCTGACACTCAAAGGGTTAACCCTTACAGTGTCAGATGGGTGAGCATTCTCTCTGGCACTAAACAGGTTTATATGTATAGTCTTCATGAAAAGAATCTTACTGAAAGTTTCTATCATAAAACATTCCCCAGTTTCGCTCTTCCTCTGTTATAGATAAACTCATGACTACTATCAAGTTACATCATTGAAAAAACACTCTCGCAAATATTTTACTTAATTACATACTTTGTTCAAAACCCAGCATAAGTCTTTCTTAGATACTGTCACCATATGATCTAAGTAGCTTAATTTCACAATTTATGATGTTTGCTTAAAGCAGGGCTGGTACAAGGATTTTTGCCACCCTAGGCAAAACCTAATTTTGCCGGCCATTTGGCTCCGCCCCTTGAGTCCCACCCCTTTATACCCCACCTACTTATATATTACAATATTCATGATTGTCCTCTCTCTGTCCCCTGGGCCAGTCTGCCCCTGGTCTGGAGATGCCTGTAAGAGATGCCCCCCACCAGCTCCACTTTGCCCCCACCAGCTCCACTTTGCCCCCTATCAGCTCCACCTTGCCTCCACCAGCTCCAACTTGTCCCACCAGCTCCTCTTTGCCCCCAATCCGCTCCACTTTGGCCCTATCAGCTGCAACTTGCCCCCCCAGCTCCTTTGCCCCCCTATCAGCTCCACCTTGCCTCCACCAGCTCCACTTTGTCCCCTATCAGCTCCACTATGCCCCCTCAGCTCCAACTTGCCCCCCATCAACTCCAACTTGCCCCACCAGCTCCACTTTGCCCCCCATCTGCTCCAACTTGCGCCCAACAGCTCCACTATGCCCCCTCACCTCCAACTTGCCCCCATCACATACCTGTAGCTCCCGCGCCGTCTTCTCTTCAGTAATGCAGAGTGCACCGGGAGATCATGACTCCCAGTGCGCTCTGCATTACTAAAGAGCAACCGTGATGAGGGAGCACAGTAGCAACATAGACCTGATTGTGTTGCGTTTCGGTGTGGTGGGTGCAGGCGCAGCTCTTCTCCGCTGCATGCTCGCACCCACAGTACGTGTGCGCCCTAGACCGGTGCCTACCTCGCCTATAGGTGGCGCCGGCCCTGGCTTAAAGGGATAGTTATGTTTCACAATAAAAGTATCTTCAATTAATCTAGTATTTGGATCATGGAGAGTGTTATTTCAATACTGTCAGAGCTGTAGTTCAAGAGTAATTGAATGATAAAGTATCCCCCTCCCACCCCTTTTACTGATATAACACTGCTCACCTCAGAGCAGCAAGACTGTCCGGATGGATCGCGGAGAGGGACAGTCTTCAGTGATCATAAGGGAAAAACCTGAAAATCCTGACAAAGGGGGCAGTTTTCCTTATGTTCACAGTAAGAAGATTGTCCCTTGCTGTGAGCTATCTGGTCAAGAGACCAGATTCAACATCTGAGGGGAGGTGGCTTACACCATTTAGGTACACTGTACTTTGAGCTGTCTTATACATTTCAACTTTTTCAATAAATAAAATGTAAAAATAAACCGTTTTTGGTAGTTTCAAAATGTTTTTGAATTTCCCCGCATCTTTAAAGCGGAACTTTCAGAGCTTACCAAGTCACCATACATTCATTAAACTCATGGTGACTAGCTTGGAAATCGATGGCATACCTTTAAAAATAGCAGATTGTAAAGAAAGCCTTCCCGTTTGGAGACCGGAATTCAGGCTACAGTGCAGACATCTTGTCTGCGTGCCTCCGCTTTCAGTCCCGGTTTCCACTGAGTAGCACTGCAGTGCAAAATATGGTTACTGAAAGGGATTGATGGCGCAGGCGCTTAGACCTCACTAACCTGCCCGTCAGTCCCCAAACAGCAAGCTTTTCTTTACAATGTGCTATTTTTTAAAGGTAAGCCATTGATTTCCAAGCTAGCCTCCATGCTTTTAATGAATGCATGGCAACTTAGTAAGATCTGAAAGTTCCAATATAAAGGGATAGTAATGTTTCATAATAAAAGCAGCTCTAATTAATCATCATAGTATTTGGACTTTGGAGAGTGTTATTTCAATTCTGTCAGAGTTGTAGTTCAGGAGTAATTCAATGACAAAGTATCCCCCTCCCGCCCCTTTTACTGATGTAACACTGTTCAGCCAGAGCAGAAGGGAGGTGCCCAGGTAGACTGCAGAGAGGGACAATCTTCAATTAAGATAAGGGAAAAACCTGAAAAATTTGTCAAGGGGGGCAGGGCTTTCATAGTTCTCATAGGAAGAAGATTGTCCCCTTCTGTTATCTGTCTGGTCTATAGACTGCATTCCACATCTGAGAAGAGATGACTTACACTAGGTAAAAGGGGCGGGAGGGGAAACTTTGCTTGTGAATATCTTTCAAACCATAAAGGTCTGAGAGATAAGACTTATATCGTTCTTCATGTTTTTTTAATGCCTACAAAATAAAATAAAGATAAAACAAAGTATTACTATCCCTTTAAATTCATCTGGTTTTCTCTTTCTTCTGCCCTTTTCTTTGTATAAACTTTCCAGTGAGGAAAAAGCCAACCTTCTGATAGAAATTTGAAGAGCACGTGCAGAGCTTGCTGGGACTATTTGGATAGAGCCAACAGTGTGAAATCGAGAGCAAGGACTCTGCCCATTACCATAGCAACAAAAAAGTTTGTTAAACTGTTGTTTGTTTGGGGGGTTTTCGCTGTTTTTCTTTCTTTTTTTGACACAAATAAGTGATACCAGGGTAAAAATAAACATACAGTAGTTATCTCAATTATATTCTAATTGATGATGTCATTAAAGCAGAACTATCATCTTCATTTCATAATATTGCCCCCAATCCATTACTAATATAGCGATAGGCAAAGGCATTCTTGTATTATGCTGAATAAGATCACATTATTGAAGTAAACCAGCTTCTTTTGCAGCCACTGGTGGACAACAGTACAGTCATCTTAGAGGAAAGGTACCACTGAGTTTGCGCGGTCTACCTGTGCACTGCCTGGATTGGTGGTGACGTTTGTTGGTTACCTTAAAGGGATAGTAATACTTCATTTTATCTTTATTTTATTTTGTAGGCATTAAAAAAACATGAAGAACGATATAAGTCTTATCTCTCAAACCTTTATGGTTTAAGAGATATTCACAAGCAAAGTTTCCCCCTCCCGCCCCTTTTACCTAGTGTAAGCAATCTCTTCTCAGATGTGGATCAGGTTGTATGACCAGACAGATAACAGCAGGGGACAATCTTCTTTGTATGAAAACAATGAAAGCCCTTCCCCCCTTTGACAAGTTTTTCAGCTTTTTCCCTTATCTTAATTGAAGATTGTCCCTCTCTGCAGTCTACCTGGGCACCTCCCTTCTGATCTGGCTGAAGAGGGGGGGATACTTTGCTTGTGAATATCTCTTAAACCATAAAGGTTTGAGAGATAAGACTTATATCGTTCTTCATGTTTTTTTAATGCCTACAAAATAAAATAAAGATAAAACGAAGTATTACTATCCCTTTAAGGTAACGGAAGTTGCTGTCTGTGCAGGCGCACAGAGCTTCTCTTGTAAGCTCTTTTCCCTGGATGCCTGCTGAAGAAGGTGGATGACTTCAATAACGTGGACTTATTCAGCATAATACAAGTATTACTTTGCCTATCGCTATACTACTAACTAGTTGAAGAGCCCGTGTACACGGGCCACAGTGCCACCCAGCAACGGCCGTGGTGCAGTCATGCACAGTAGAGACTGCCAGCGCCGCGGCTGATGGCGGAGCGGGCTGCTCTGTTATCAGCTGTGGCGTGGGCAGTCTGTGTTGCGCATGACTGCAGCATGTGCAGCCAACTGTACTGCGCATGACAGCTTCTGACAAACATACATTTAGTGAATTATTATATAGGATGTATTGGGAGACAATATTATGAGGATGCTAGTTCAGCTTTAATTAGGAAGAGGATGATAAAAGGACAGGAACTTCTGAGAGGATTCTCGGCAAATGCTGTCAGAAAATTCACACAGCTGTAATTAGCTGCCTAACATTTAATTTCCATCTTCATATATATATACTTTTTTTCCATTAGTATCGACATTATTATTAACCCCTTAGATGATCGAGAGGTCTCCAACTCATTGAGTGGCATTGGAGATGTCTTTAGCATACAAACAGTTAAAAGTATAATTATAATCTTTAGCATCTAAGCAGTTAAAGGGGCAGTCAGTAATAATAGAACAAAAACAAGCAGCATGTAGATGGAAAAGAAACGCTACGCAGCTAAATTACAGTTGTGTGAATTTGCTGTCAGTAGTCACAGGGAATCCACCCGAGAGTGGCTGTCCTTTTATCATCATCATCTTCCTAATTAATGCCATCATTTATCATGTAGTCATGTGACACGGACATGTTTCACAGCCTCGTACAGTACGGAAGACAAAGCACCATGGTTTGCATAATCATTTATGTACCGTTATGTACAAGAGGAATGGGTGAGAGATTGCAAGCCCCCTGGGAGTGCCTTGTGTGAAAACATGCCAGAATAGTATACGCTCTATTATTGTCTATTCCCAGTTCCCATACTGGGCCATATGCAAAATGTAAAAGTGGAGCCATTCTGAAACAATCCAACTGCACTGCAGAAATAAAACTCCCATTAACCCTCTGAGTGCCTCACACCCCTCTGGCACTCAAAGGTTTAAGGTAAAGAATTGTGACCCCTGGAATCAGGGCCGGCCCAACACATTGTGCTGCCTGGGTCCAAGGATGAAATGCTGCCCCCCCAAACTACAACCACCAAAACACGCCCATATGGCTGCTCTAAGCAAATTTAACCCTTTGAGTGCAGGGGTATGCAGTGCATTGCAATGAGCTGCACACCCCTCTAGCACACTAAAGGTTAAGCCCCAGGTCTTTCAAAGCCAACCAACTCCCCTGGTTACATTCCCTGTGCAGTTAGTATAATGTGAAGACAAATGGAAGAACTGCACATTTTAGATGATATTTTAAAGCTGTCCATTTTTTTACAATTGCAGCAGTGTTAGATAGCAATCTTTCACATAGGACACCACTTTAACCCTTTCATAACCAGGGATGTCTGCTCCTGTACTCAAAGGGTTAGAATTTTCTGCTCCTGTACCCAAAGGGTTATAAAGTCTAACCGTACAGGAGCAGACATCCCTGGTTATGAAATTATTAAAGTGGTGTACTGTGTGAAAGACTGCTATCCAACTCTGCTGGAGATGTAAAAAAAATGGACAGTTATAAAATACCATCTATGTCTGTCACCCCTCCATGTCTCTCCCTCCATGCCACCCATGTCTCTCTCTCTCCCTCCCTCCATGCCACCCATGTCTCTCTCTCTCCCTCCCTCCATGCCACCCATGTCTCTCTCTCTCCCTCCCTCCATGCCACCCATGTCTCTCTCTTGCTCCCTCCATGTCACCCATGTCTCTCCCTCCATTCCATGTCTGTCTCTCTCTTCACCATGTCACGCATGTCTCACTCCTCTCCCCATGTGTCTCTTTGCCATGTATCTTCTTCTCTTTTGTCTCTCTCTCCTCCATGTCTGTCTGTCTCTCTCCTCTTCCAACCTCTGTCTGTCTCTCTTCTCCCTCCATATGCCACAACCAGTTTGCCCATTAAATATGCCACTGCCGGATGCCCATTAAAACATGCCCCAGCACCCATATTGCCACCCAGGACTTACCCCAGAACCCCAGAACATGCCCCATTGCCCTCCCAGGACATACCCCAGCACCCCAGGACATGCCCACCCAGGACTTTCCCCAGCACCCCAGAACATGCCCCATTGCCCACCCAGGACGTACCCCAGCACCCCATGACATGTCCCATTGCCCACCCAGGATGTACCCCAGCAAATGCCCAACCAGGACTTACCCCAGCACCCCAGGACATGCCCCATTGCCCACCCAAGACTTACCCCAGCCAGCACCTACAGTTGTCCAGCTCCCTGGTGTCTAATGGCAGCAGCTCGATCCTCCCATGCTGCTTCTCGCACTCCCCGCGTGGTCTGATGTCTGAGCACTGGCAGGTCACGTGAGTCCCGGCGCTCTGACCTCAGTACAGCGTGGGGAGCGAGAGAGGCAACATGGGAGGATGTCTGTGCGCAAGCTGACAGCCTGCCCACAATGTGGCTGTTAAGTCAGCGCCTCTGCCAGCAAGCTTTTTTTTTTTTTGCAGGAGACACCCTGCCAAGCGCACCTGCTGTGACAGTGATTAGTCTGGCTCACAGCAGGCGTGCCGCTCGCAGGAGGGACACAGACCTGGCGGCTGGCTGACATACAGTGGGCGGCAAATTGCCGCCCCAGTCAAAGTGCTGCCTGGGTCAGTGGACCCACCGGGACCCATGTTAGGGCCGGCCCTGCCTGGAATGCTGGAGAGGTCTCCAACGTGCTGTATGGAGAAGGTAAAATAAATGTACATATTTGCATAA
Organism: Rhinophrynus dorsalis; assembly: GCA_037306005.1. Taxonomy (NCBI): domain Eukaryota; kingdom Metazoa; phylum Chordata; class Amphibia; order Anura; family Rhinophrynidae; genus Rhinophrynus; species Rhinophrynus dorsalis. Next base: position 51,364,521 of record CM074722.1, read on the forward strand.
AGTGTTAACCCTTTGAGTGCCAGAGGGTATATCCAATGCACTGCAAAGCAATGTGTTGGGTGCCCATCTGGCACTCAAAGCGTTAAGTCCTACTCTTATTTAACTCTTTGAGTGCCAGAGGGGTCAATACCTACTAAGCCTCGTAGTGTAGAAATGTATCTCTATACTAAGGGCCTTATGTTGAAAAGAAAAGTTGAGCCAAACCAATTGCGCTTTTGGGAAGAAATAAAAATTCCTCAATGGCTTGGAGACGTTGCACATCCAATAAGTTAAAAGTCCCATTTAAAGCAAAAGGGATTTTAGCTGTTCTGTATGGTGCAGTTGGTTTGCCCCAGAACTGTTCAACTTTTGCCTATAGTGTCTCTTGCTTCATTAATACTGTAAAATAGGCTCTCTTTAAATTACTTAATAACAAGATCAACTTTCCATTATCATTCAGGGCTGGATTTACATCCCAGGTGCCCCTAGGTAAGGATCCCTAGGATTCCTTAGCTCCTCCCATAGCCACACCCCCATTCCTACCATAACCCCCACTCCAGTCCCATCCACTGTTCTCTGACACAGAAACTCCTCTTAGCCTACAACAAAGAAACACAAAGGAAAAGCTTGTAAAGAGATTTCCAACATATTGTTTTGCAATGAGTTGAAAACCTCACTAGCATCCAGGAGAATAAATAATAGTCAGTAAATGGGTATTTAAAATAATGAGATTCCACTGGCCACACCCACTACTCTGAATATGGGTGTGGCCATCATAGCCAAGACACCCCTCAAAACTTGGCGCTCTAGGCAGTTGCCTACTCTGACTAATGGGAAACCCAGACCTCTCTTTATCCCTCTTCAGAGAATCATATGGGATCTTTAAAGTTCTCCTGTTTTCATATATTTCTTAACTCCAGCCCTACTTCCTTAATGATAAGCAACATTTGTGTCAGAGCAGTGATTAGCCCCTTAAGGACCAGGAAAATCTGGGGTGGATTGCACTTATGGACTAGAGCAATTCTGACCTTTTTGACTATGTTCAACAGTGTTTTCCCTCTAAATCCTTTATTTTACCCACACAAATTATATGCTGTTTTTCAAGCACAAGCAGGGCTTTCTTTTGATATCACACTTATATGGATAAACCATCATTTATTATATTAAAATAAAGAAAATGATAAAAAAAAAATGTAAAAAAAACTACAATTTTTATTTTTTCTCTTGTTATCATTTTGGAGCAATGGGTTAAATTGTTATGGAGACTGCATGAAAGGTATGACCGGTCATTCATACCTACAAAATGGGTAGGTTTAAGTGGGCGCTTTCCCCTGGGGTGAAAATTCCCATGTCCCTCTTTCCCTCCTTATTTGTTGAAACTTAGTATGTTTAAATAAAATCTGCTATTTATAAAAACAAACGTGTGGTCTGTTTTAAATTTAAAAAAAAAAAGTGGCTCTTAGCAGGTCAGAAATGGACCTGCATCCAGTCTGCCCCCAGCACCAGCACTTAAGGGGTTAATACCCCCAACTACTGACAGTTTTTTTTTTTTATTGTGTGTCTGCTCCCTGCTTCTCTCTCCCTTACTTCAATAGTAAGGAAGAGAGAGGCACAGAACAGACACAAAGGCAGGGTCTCAAGCACACTGCCCTTTTGAATCAAAATACCGGTACATGTGATTGCTCCTGGAGCGATCACGTGTACAGGCAGAATAGACAAGGAATGAAGCTGAGCACTCCAGGTCCCAGAGCGCTCAGTTTCAGCCTGAAAAGCATGATAGCAGCGTGCACCGAGGCACTCTGCTATCATTTAACCATTGACGTGCCAGGACCGTCTTGAGTCCTTTGGGAAGTTTACCCATGAAGGTCATAGCACGTCATGGGTCGTTAAGGGGTTAAGGATGTTATTACTACCAATATAGTTGTTTTATCCTCTGCATAATCCTCTGCATTAAAGTATCTCCATGTAGTTGGAACTCTGTTTCACATTTGTACATGCAAATTAATTCATTATAAAATTCTTTGGCAGAAGGTTTTCCAAAAAACTATTAATTGTCATAGTGTGACAAGTCATGAGCATACCCGGGAACTCACAAGGTTTGACCCTGAGACTCAGGGTTTTGAACCAGATCTCAGGGTCAAGGGCCAAATTTTCAGGGTAAGAGAGCCCAGTGTTTCCTTCTCTCTGACGCATGCCAATTTACTGCTTACTTAATCTCTAAATTAGTGACATTTGTACCAGAAAGTCAGAGGGAGAAGTTCTGTTTGTCTGATGAGTGTTTAAGAAGTGATATCTCAGAACTGTAGCATGTTAAAGGTTCCTTGAGGAGTGGTTAGATCTTCTCTGGGTTACAGCAAATATTGACACAGCATCTACAATCTACTTTCTCTGGAGTGATAATGGTTAATATTTCAAAGATCTCAGGGTGAGCTCATTTCAAAACTTCCCAAGTATGGTCATGGGAGTCAAGGACCCAGTGACAAGTCACCAAACTGAGGGCCTTGGAGATGGCAAGGCACGCAGGAACAAGTCTGCAAAGCAGAAGAGGCCGGAATCCACTTTGGACTGTGTGGGGAGGTTTTCTCAGACCACAAAGAACCAGGGTGCTTAGTAATAAAGACTAAGTCCGGTGCTCTGATTCCAGTCGTTTATGTTTCATTTGTACGCACAGAATTTTTTATGTTTTCTTTGGCTCACTGTAACTTTTATAGACACCATTCCCTATGTTTGTGGGATATCCCTTGGTCAGCACCATTTTCGGAGCTGAAAGGGATAGTAATACTTTAAAATTACCAATCCCAATATTGTAGGAGTAAAAAAAAAGAAATTATTTGCGCCCAGTGATATCTCTCAAACCTTTATGGTTTGAGAAATATTCACTCGCAAAGTTCCCCCCTCCTCCCCCTTTCCCTGAATTCGGTGTTGTAGCTGACTGCAGGGGAAGTCTGCCGTACGACCGTTTGGCGGCTCTGCAGCTGAGTCGCGATCTCGTTAATAAAAAAGAAATCATTCACTTAAAAGGTCTTCTACGTGTGCTTGCAAACCAAGCACATGTAGAAGACCTTTTAAGTGAATGATTTCTTTGTTATTATCGTGATCACGGCTCAGCTGCAGAGCCACCAGATGATCGTAGTACAGGCTTCCCCTGCAGTCAAAGGGAGGAACTTTGAGAGTGAATATCTCTCAAACCATAAAGGTTTGAGAGATATCACTGGGGGGCAAATAATTTCTTTTTTTTCACTCCTACAATATTGGGATTAGTAATTTTACAGTATAACTATAACTTGAAGTTATGGGAATTACCAGTGCCAGGTCATCCATATAAAGGGATCAGCTGAGCTTAGGGAGGCAAGAAGCCAGACTGTCTGTATGTACAATGATATTACATTATCTGCGAGTACATGCACTAGTCCCCTGAACAATGGCTTCCTGCCAGGGAGTTATTAAGCCTGAGGTGACTGAAAGGCACAATGAGGAAGGGAGATAGGAATAGCCATTGTATACAGATAATTTGTCAGCAGATTGCTCATAGGCCATTTACAAAATCTGAGACTTGACAACAAATCTCTAATTGGTTGAATCAGATCTCCTTTACTTGAATTGGTTTACTGAGCTCCAGGGGGCAGAGTAAGTGGTATCAGCGATTTTGCCCGACTGGGAGGTCCAGGGAGCATGGGGACATATAAGGTTGGTTTTGCAGTGGTTAAAGTGCCTGTGTACTTCTGTGTACGTCTCAGATTTGTCATCACTGAGTGGGCAGAGACGTAGGACATGCTCTTACGCCCCAAGAACAATTCTGCAATAAAAGAATGGTGAATTAACCTCTTCAAGTCTTTTCTGTGGTCCTTTCTATGAAGAACCTACTAGAGAAACCCAGTCCAATGTGAGTGTTCTGTAACACAGTCTGTTAAATGGATAGTAATGTTTAATTTTATGTTTCTTTAATATTGTAGGCATTAAAAAATAATTACATCAATGTAAGTCTTATCTCTCAAACCTTTGTGGTTTGAGAAATATAACTGGCTAAAGTCCCCCCCTCCAGGCTGTTTCGGAGAAGTCTGCCATCTAGCTCACAGCAGGAGATTCCGGTCCTCGGACCGGCCAGTGGCTCTTCAGCAGAGCCGAAAATATGCTATTTAGAAATAAAAACTTAATTGGAATGGTCTACAAAGTAGACCGTTCCATTGAAGTATTTATTTCTAAATAGCTTGATTTCAGCTCTGCTGAAGAGCCGCTGTCCGGTCAAATGACCCGAATCTGCTTCTGTCAGCTAGAGCGCCGATTTCTCTGAAACTGCCTGGAGTGGGGGACTTTAACCAGTTCTATTTCTCAAACCATAAAGGTTTGAATGATAAGACTTACATAGATGTGATTATTTTTTAATGCCTTCAATATTAAAGAAACATAAAATTAAACATTACTATCCCCTTAAAAGGGCTTCCAGAATTTCTTGTTCTGAGAACCTATATGTGTGTTATCGACAGAAGCACATGTTCCGTATTTTAATGTTCAGTGCCACCAACAATAAGTAACAGTAACTATATATAAAGAGGAGGTTCACTCCAATACTTGCATTTGTGCACATTAATATGTAAATATCCATTCAAGTCAGAAACCAGACATATCTCCAGAAACAACATTTATGGTAATTGAGAAACCAGTGGGTCTGATTCTATACACATTGCTGAAAATAAACACTGCTAGTCCCATACTAGACCTCCAGGACCACCCATTATTTCTGCTATGGAATCGTTTACACAACCTCTGTCAGCATTCATTGACCATCTACTTCAGAATTTGGTTAAAACGATACGGTAGTTTGTGTGCAATATAGCTTATTTTCTTTAATTATTAGGAGACTATAAGGTGACCTTGGATAATGTCACCGTGGCAGCACCTGCTGTGAGAAGCCTATATACCAAATAACCCATCAGGAGGGTTTGCATTGAAGAGCAACATCCTGAATTTCTATTGAAGTTGGAAGAATTTGTTTTGTCCACAACCTATTTCACGTTTATAAGTGACTATTTTCTTCAGTAGGATTCTTTTCAGCCACAGTTGGAACAAGAAGCCCTGTAAGCCTTGTAAAATTAGGAGTGTAAGTGTAGAATACTGATACTCCCACAGGTAAGCATAGTGGCAATTATCTAGTAAAATACTAGATTTTTAAAGCGTAACCATAACCTAAAACCAAAGCTTTACCATGCGTTTTAATGTTTAACCCAACATTAGTGCTGTGTGTGTGTATGTTCTTCAAGTCGCCTGGTAGTGGAGATATTTGCCCTGCAAAATCGGGCACTTCCGCATTCTACGGTACCATGTACCGTCTCAGGACTTCCCAGCTGCCCCAGGGAGCGCGTTCACGCTGCCCTTCGAAGCTGGATTTCTGTGATGTAGCGTTACAGCAAACTCCGTTGACAATGCTACTGAGGTTGCAACCTCCACTTCCAGCTTCGAAGGGGAGCGTGAATGCGCTCCCTGGGGCAGCTGGGAAGTCCTGAGACGTCATGGAGTCCCACAGAACGTGAAAGTGCCCGAATTTGCAGGGCAAATATCCCCACTACCAGGCGACTTGAAGAACACACACATACACAGCACTAATGTCGGGTTAAACATTAAAACTCATGGTAAAACTTTGGTTTTAGGTGGTAGTTCCTCTTTAACCCCTTAAGGACTACGTGACGTGCTATGACCGTCACGGTCCTTATACCCTTAAGGACCAGTGATGGTCATAGCACGTCACGTACTTTTTACTTACATCGCTCTACCGGGAGCGCTGTAAGTAAAAACGGGGCCTAAAATTGATCGCTTCAAGACCGGAGCGATCTCTCTTATGCCTCAAAGCGGCGCTCCAGTATGCGTAACAGGTCACGTGTACCGGTACATCGGCAATGATCAAAGCGGTCCTTACGGGAAGGTAACTTCCCTGGACCGCTGCTCCTTAAGGGATTAACATTTGTTTTTATTATTCTTAGGTTAATTGCTATTTAGCATAAACTGTACTGCTTGTGGATGTTGATTCGACAACATTGAATCTGTGCCTTAGGTTGGAATTAACAGAAAAGCTAATTTGTAATATACCTTTTATGTTGTTAATCATTATTGACAAAATAGGAGAATAACAACATCAAGTTATCAACCTCTGGTCTAGCACCAAACTGGTTGGTAGGAATCAGGATTTAACCCCTTGAGTGCCAGAGGGGTACGGACTGCATTGCAGAGCAATGCCTTCCGTACCCCTCTGGCGCTCAAATGGTTAAGGATATCCACGCATAAGGAAAAGTAAATTCAATCAAAATGCCAACGATTTATTCACAAGTGCTTCAGTAGAAACATCATTAAATTCATACATGTGATATGCTCTTAATGTGACCCAGTACTCATAAAAACATAGTTTTTAATCCACGTTTAAAGGAACTTCATTAGGAAAGCAATGTTGTGATGAAATCGAATAAAACACTACAGTAGCAGTAACCAACCTTGTCAGGTTATTTCATCAGTTTTGTACTAATTACTATTTTTTATTCAGCTTTATTTGTACAATTTTCTCTCCACTTCTTCATTTTCTGGTAAACTACACAGTGTATGTGGGATTAACATTCAGAGACAGCCTAGGAGGGTAGGGATTGACAGGGAAGGTGTTGAACAAACGTTAGATTTTGCAGCAGCTGCACAGAGCTGCTTACACAATGCCAAGGTGCGTGTGTGTGTATCTCTGTCTGTGTGCCTGTCTTTGTGTGTGTCTGTGGTGGGGAGGCAAAAATTAGTTTGCATAAGAACCAGAGTCCCACTGATCCTAGGCTCTTAAAGGGATAGTAATACTTCATTTTATCTTTATTTTATTTTGTAGGCATTAAAAAAAGATGAAGAACGCTATAAGTCTTATCTCTCAAACCTTTATGGTTTAACACCTTAAGGACCCATGACGGTCCTGGACCGTCATGGGTTGCAGTCCCGTTAAGGACCCATGACGGTCCAGGACCGTCATGGCTTAAATGATAGCAGCGTGCCTCCGTGCACGCTGCTATCATTAATTCCAGGCTGAGACTGAATGCTCCGAGACCGGGGCATTCAGTCTCAGCCTTTCTTGCCTTTGCTGATTCATGCGATCGCCGTTCCAGCGATCACATGTACCGGCAAAGTGACAGACACAGACAGCAAAGAAAGCATGCTGTCTGTGCCTGTCAAGTCTGCCTCTGGCTCCGTTGCTATGAAAGTAACGGAGACAGAAGTAGACAGGAGACACCTAGTGGTGAAAGTAAATACAGCAGCTAGGGGTATTAACCCCTTCACTGCTGGTGCCAAAGGCTTGCTAAATGCAGGTCAATTTCTGACCTGCAATAATTGTTTGTTTGTTTTTTTTTAAAAAAAAAACACAAAACACTTTTTTTTTTTTTTACAAAAATATTTTATTTAAAAAAAATAATAATCTAATTAAACAAAAGTGTAAGTGTGATTGTTGTGGAGCTATGTAATACACTTATATACACCGCCAAATGTCACGGATAAAAAGTGTCAAAATAGGGTGGGAAAAAGGGACATGGGGATTTTCACCCAGGGGGGACAGTGGCTACTTTAAACTGTGCATTTTGTAGGTATGACTGACCGGTCATACCTTTCATGCAGTCTCCATAAAATTTTAACCCTTTGTGCCCAATTGATCCAAAGAGAAAAACCAAAAATCATGTTTTTTTACATTTTTTTTTACCTTTTTTTTTAAATTTTAATAAAGTAAATGGTGGGTTATCCATATAAGTAGGGTATCAAATGAAAGCCCTATTTGTGCTTAAAAAAACAGTATATAATTTATGGGGGTGGAATAAAAGACTTAGAGGGAAAACATTGCTGAACAAAGATATAGTCAAAAAGGTCAGAACTGCTCCGGTCCTTAAGGGAAAACAACCTCAGATTTTCCCGGTCCTTAAGGGGTTAAGAGATATTCACAAGCAAAGTTTCCCTCCCGTCCCTTTTACCTAGTGTAAGCCATCTCTTCTCAGATGTGGAATCCAGTCCATAGACCAGACAGATAACAGCAGGGGACAATCTTCTTCCTGTGAGAACAATGAAAGCCCTGCCCCCCTTGACAAGTTTTTCAGGTTTTTCCCTTATCTTAATTGAAGATTGTCCCTCTCAGCAGTCTACCTGGGCACCTCCCTTCTGCTCTGGCTGATCAGTGTTACATCAGTAAAATGGGTGGAGGGGGATACTTTGTCATTGAATTACTCCTAAACTACAACTCTGACAGAATTGAAATAACACTCTCCAAGGCCCAAATACTATGATGATTAATTAGAGCTGCTTTTATTATGAAACATTACTATCCCTTTAACCAGCTATAAAACACCGGGAAATAAATATCAACACTAGAACAGTTATTTCAGCATTTATGTAAAAATAAAATATACATAAATTGTATCTCGATGAAAGTTTCCCTTTAAAATCCTTTGCGTGCCAGTGAGGTATCCAACGTGTAGATTTGTAATTAGTTGGATACTACTCTGGCACTCAAAGGGTTAAACAGCCTGTTCCTCACACTCCTCTTAATACTAACAAATGTTTCATTTGGAAGCCATTTAGAGCCATATTGATCAATTATTCTGTAATCAAGAAATATGCGTAGAAAGAAAGAAAGAAAGACTGTGAATGTTGGTGCATATTTATCAAATTAAAGGGGAACTAACACCTCTAATTAATATGTGCTCCCTTATCTTATCTCCTGACACCTCTCATGGTTTCTACAGCTGTCAGTATTCTATGGATTTGTGCTCTGACAGGATTAATTACAAGGAACTTTTGTTACAAATTAAACCAGATGTTCCTTTGTGGCTGCGGTCCAGCTGCAATTGATCGCTCGCTCACTTCTGCCATGCAAGAGATACTGACTGATACCCCAATACCACTTGATTTAGTATCAGTATAGGGTAACCTTTTGCTCTCCAGCATCCCCTCCCACCCGATAATATCAACCAGGCGTACAGGAGTATTAAATTTCATATTCAATGGGTTATTTATTTATTTATTTTTTTTAAACAGATTTTTATTGAAGATTTTCTCTATAAATACATATACAAAGAATTGATATAAAGAAGCCGAGTCCTCATATTGTAAAAACAAAATATTGACAAGTATGGAACAATAGCAGAATGTCACATAAATCAGAGTATAAGAGCTGTGATACAATTCTTAATGATTATGGAGTAACTGTAGAAAGCAAAAGAAGAGAATCATACCCCTGTGGCACTGAAAGGGTTAAAGAAAAGAAAAGGAGAGGATTAACCAGGTTTCTCAGTTAAGGGATATGGAGAAACATATTGCTACGAGCACAGGCACACTCATAGTCAACTCCTTGCCTGCTAGTGAGCTCCCAAGGAGAAACAGTAACTGAGAACGAAGACCATTGTATTGTGTGTGTCCAATAGAAACATTCCTCTTTGCTGCAATTACCACTCCAATTACCACATCCCCTGTCACACCACTTAGACTGTAAACTTAATGGAGCCGAGATTCACTGTACTAATCTTTACCATCAACTTCTAGTTAAATGTATCATAATTGGCTCCATAGGAATATAGAGTAAAGGTAACATTCTGCTGAAGGGCAGGGTGGCTATTTTTGACTACGTGGAGAGACATATGGGGTCTTCCTATTTCAGATATGAGGGTATCAGTACCCCTCACACATCTAATGCAGTATGGGGGGCAGTTCTATAAAAACTGTGGCTGCTGAAAAGTTTCTTATAAAGCAGAACTGTAAATTAAGTGGTAACTAAAATCATTCCAACCAGGGTGGGGGGATCTGAGGCTGGGACCCCCACACATTGTCTGGAGCAAATCTGAATAACTCTTTGGTTGGGCACTTCTCACAATCACAGGGTTAATGAAAAAAAGAAAGGGGTCTCACCAACAGTATTCTTATCTTACTTGTGGGCAGCGGTCATGAGTGATGACATCAGTGGGTACCAGCCAAGATAGGAAACTGGTCTGATTTGTGAGGCATCACATGATTATGTAGAGCTGACAGTCCCCCTTGAATATCGGGTCTTGTCACAACCGCACCCTCAGTACCACTTATAGGTATGCCACTGCTGTTATTCACTATCCTGCTTCATCACGGAGATGGGCAAGTCATCAAGAAGAACTATAAATTGGATCATGCAAGCATAAAAACCCCATTCTCCCCTGTGGTATAGTTGGTTTGTTCCAGATTTGCTCATCTTTTTGCTTGTGCATAACACTGTAAAGGGCCTTATTATTCATCAAGATAAGGAAGTGCCATTCCGGACCAAACCATTACAGCACAGGGGAGAAATTAAAACTCCCACTTAACACTTTGAGTGCTAGAGACGTATCCAACACATGGCATTTCAATGTATAGAATACATCACTGGCACTCAACAGGTATGGCGCTTTTAACCCCTTGAGTGCTAGACAGGTCTCCAATTAATTCTATAGCATTCAATGGGTTAAAAAGTGCTTAAAAAAAACAATTTCAAATCAGTGAGAATTAGTATCAATTTAATGTCTACCCTGTTGTGCAGCTGGTTTGTTTCAGAATTGCATCTCTTTAACTTGATGAATATTGCCCTAAGTGTTATAGGGGAGAAATAACTATAGGAATAAATGGCTCATAATTTACTAAATTACCTTGGTAGGAAAGCTTCATAAGGAGGTCCTTACATATTTGTACCGGAATTCTACAGCTCCCCATAGCAACATACCTCTGTCACCGGTCATTAAAGGTATAGTAATGTTTCATAATAAAAGCAGCTCTAATTAATCATCATAGTATTTGGACTATTTCAATACTGTCAGAGTTGTAGTTCAAGAGTAATTCAATGACAAAGTATCCCCCTCCCACCCCTTTTATTGATGTAACACTGCTCAGCCAGAGCAGAAGGGAGGAGCCCAGGTAGACTGCAGAGAGGGACAATCTTCAATTAAGATAAGGGAAAAACCTGAAAAAACTTGTCAAGGTGGGGGGGGGATTTCATTGTTCTCATAGGAAGAAGATTGTCCCCTGCTGTTATCTGTCTGGTCTTACAACCAGAATCCACATCTGAGAAGAGATAGCTTACACTAGGTAAATGGGGCGGGAGGGGAAACTTTGCTTGTGAATATCTCTTAAACCATAAAGGTTTGAGAGATAAGACTTATATCGTTCTTCATGTTTTTTTAATGCCTACAAAATAAAATAAAGATAAAATGAAGTGTTACTATCCCTTTAAAGAGAGTAAACAAGATTTAAAGGAAGATTTTACTTATAGACAAGATGTAAACTCAAAAGGAATTCACCAGTATCATTTATTACTAGGTACAAATGTGCAGCTGTGAAGATCGAACAGATTGTTAGAACTCATTGGATAATTCTGTCAGGTGATAAAATCTTATAAACAATACGGCCAAAACATTCACAATTAGTGAATATGAAGTCAAGAGGACCTTAATCAAAATTAGCACCAACAGTGTTAAGGAAAGAAAGAAAGGACATACAACAAATATACAACTTGTTGAATATAGTAAAGGAAATTCCAAATGTGGCCATTCTATTTGTGTGATATGCTATTATGTCAACCACAGAGCCGAATAGTTTGCATTGACCACTTAAGGGGAATCTATCCAAATTTAACAGCACTACAACTGTATAACTGCATATGTAATTCAGATCCAGAATGTGGATTCCAGAAGCAGTATGTGGGAAGGGCAAATAGACTTGACAAGGAAAGATTCCTCGAGCATTGAGTGAATATTATCAATGGGTCAAGTAAAATTCTGTTTCCAGACACTTTTTGCTATGTGATCAAGGAGGTATTAAGAAGCTAAAATGAACAACTATCGAACAGATGCCTCCCCAGATTACGGGGGTATGTAATGGATTTCAGATATTGGTGAAGCAATAATCTTTTCGGATATTCAATCTGAAAACCATTGCACCCTCACACTTTAACAGAGAAATGGATCTTTGGTTTTTCTGAATAGATATAAACGGAAATAGAGACATAAAGAAGTAAGGATATTCCAGCTACTCAAAGAGATATGTTGACTAATGGCCTTTTGAGAGGATCATCCATAAGGTGACATCCAGTACGACGTCTATTGTTATAAAATAAACAAAAACCTAAAAATTCAAGATCTCTGCATCAAATTTTTAATAAAGTTAGACATTCGTAATTTCTGTGCAGAGCCATAGATGTTGTTCATAATACTTTAATTTATATATCAAGCTGTTTAATAATGTGATCATTTTGGCTATTAGATCTCTTGTACAAGGCTATTTGAATTTACATTCACAGACATTCATTCCTGTCCTTTGGTTTTTATCCTCAAATAAGTAGAGAAATAGCTTTTGTCATTTGTAACGACATTTCAAAGTGCAGTGTTGTTGGGCTCAGTAATGTTGGTTGTGATCAGAAATATGTATTTGAAGTACAATTACTGAATGAAATTGTAGTATGTAACAACAAAAATGTGACATTTCCTCCACTTTTCTTCTTCTTTTTTTAATTTCAACATTTTATTGAGGTTCAAAAGTAATACAAACATAGTAAGAATACATAATAATGTACTTGATACAATGTAAATGACAATGGAGTAAGGATAGTCCATTTTCAGAACTTAAAGGGATAGTAATACTTTGTTTTAACTTTATTTTGTAGGCATTAAAAAAACATGAAGAATGATATACGTCTTATCTCTCAAACCTTTATGGTTTAAGAGATATTCACAAGCAAAGTTTCCCCTCCCACCCCTTCTCAGATGTGGAATCTGGTTGTAAGACTAGACAGATAACAGCAGGGGACATTCTTCTTCCTATGAAAACAATGAAATCCCTGCCCCCCTTGACAAGTTTTCAGGTTTTTCCCTTATCTTAATTGAAGATTGTCCCTCTCTGCAATCTACCTGTGCACCTCCCTTCTGCTCTGGCTGAGCAGTGTTACATCAGTAAAAGGGAGGGGTATACTTTGTCATTGAATTACTCTTGAACTACAATTCTGACAGAATTGAAATAACACTCTCCAAAGTCCAAATACTATGATGATTAATTAGAGCTGCTTTTATTATGAAACATTACTATCCCTTTAATATTGTAGAAGATATTATAGAAACTATGGTAACATGACCATTAGAGTAAAACAATCATCAGGATTTCCAGAACAAACACAATGAAGTATAACACATACTAGTAGACATAGACTCGAAGTAAAAGACAGCTTTCATCTTTGGGGTATATCCGTATTGGTAGGCTATATCGAAAACAGCCATCAGTGTTTTTTTTTAATAAAAAATAAAAAAAAGAGAATATAAAATGAGAAAATGCTATGAGTACTGGTATGTGGTATGTAGTCAAGAGAGTTGGGCAGTCTCAGCGGAAACAATCGCAGACGTGGACTAAGTATATATAGTACATTGGAAGTACTTGAATAGACAGAAAGGAAGAAAAAGCTATAGCAAAGGGGGGAGAGATAGAAGAGTGTGGAAGTAGAAAGGGGGAGAAGAGAGTGGAGAATTGTAGGGAAGTGGGACCCGACAAACTAGAGAGCCGAACCCAGAAAGAAGCCGAACATAACATCTCGATATAAAAATGTTATGACTAAGATATTGTAATAGTACTCAACACCAAGGGGATAGAGTAGGTTGAAGACCCCTAGAGACATATAACAGAAGTTATTAAGTAAATTTTAATGAGATGTCAACCATTGATTCCATGTTCGATCCAATTGCTCCATGGAATTATGTGTCACTGCGTGAAATCTCTCCAATTGAAGTAAGGAGTCTACTCTTTGCATCCATAAGTGAACTGTGGGGACCATTGTGGTTTTCAACATGCTTGGAATCACAGCTTTTGCTGCATTCAGAAGTGGGACTAGAGTCCGAAGTGGTATATGTGAGGCAGGGGAGGGCTGGCCTGGGGGGCAGAAGGGCAATTGCCCCCTGGGCTGGTCACATGTCTGGGCCAGTGGGCCACTGCCTCACTCAGTCTCCCAATTGCTGCCACACTAGTGATACCACAGAGCTTACAATTGAAATGGAACTACATAAATGATACCACAGAGCTACAATCCAAATAGAGCTACACTAACAGCAAAACCCATTTCCCTTGTAATCTCTATGGTATCAATCCTGTTGCTGTACTTAAATTGTAAGCTCTATGGTATCACTAGAGTAGCCTCATTTCAACTGTAAGCTATGTGATCTCATTTGCCTTACTTAACAGCATTAATACCAATATTAAAAGTAACTAAAGGGGATGGGCTGGGACACTGGGCTGGAGCGACTGAAGAAATGGGCCAGTAGATTGTATTTGCCCCCCAGGCCACAAGTTGCCAGCCCTCCCCTGATGTGAGGTGACCAGTGAGGGGGACTGTATATATGAAAATAAAAAGATCAGAGGGTCAAGCGGGATTGTTATCCCCAGTTTTCTGGACAATGTCACGTGGACTTCTTTCCAATAAGGATTAACTCGTGGACACGTCCACCATATCTGATATAAAGAGCCCACTTCTGATGTCCACTTTTCTTAATATAAAAAAATATTGTGCAAACAACAGAATTTGTGTCTTTGTATACAACATTTTCTTAATCCCTATATGATGTTCGTGAATAGTTTAGCCACATCCTTACTCCACCTCTTTGCACCGGCAATTAACTTCTACCACTTCTGCTGGTAGTCTATTCCACATATCTACTACCCTCTCACTGAAGTAAAACTTTCTTACATTACATCTCAACCTCTTTCCCTCTAGTTTTAGGCTATGGCCTCTTGAAAAACATGTTTACTCCTTTGGAATATACTTCCCTCCTGCACTTTGTTCAATCCCATTCATGTATTTGAATGTTTCTATCAGAGACAATGGGGGAGATGCAATAAGGTGTGATAAAGAGGTGATAAAGCAGAGATAGTTTCCCCAGTGATATCACTTCTCCAAGTTATATGTTATTCTATGGAGCCTATGCATTAAGATTTCTCCAGCTTTGGACATAGGAACTGGATAAGTGATGTTATTGGAGAAGTCATCTCTGCTTTATCACGCCTTAGTGCATAACCCCCATTGTGATAATGAGTAAGAAGGAGATCAGGGAGGGGGGTTTGCACTAAGGCGTGATAAAGCAGAGATTACTTCTCCAATGAGATCACTTTCCAGTTCCTGTGTTATTCTATGGAGCCAATGCACTAAGATCTCCATAAGATCATCATAGACTAGATACAATAACATAGGAACTGGAGAAGTGAGAACACTGAAGAAGTCATCTCCTCTTTATCACTCTTTAGTGCATCTCCCACCTGGTTTTCTCTAACAATGAAGCCAGATATCTCATGACAGTTTGCTTACGAACATATAAAACAAGTGCATTTTTTAACCCCTTCACCCCTCTGGCTCGAAAAAAGGATATCTTTGCACAAATTATTAATGGTTTATAGGTAGACATGGGTTTCTTTTTGCAAAATATTTAAAAATGTCCTAAATTGTTTAAAGGTGACAGTACCACTTTAAGGCTGTAATACCACATTTAAAATAAGTTTTCTGTGCTGCTCGTTTCTTTGTTTTTTGTATGTCTTTGTATCTTCATCCCATTTCAGGTCAACTAGCCATCATTGTCTATTCTATATCATTTCATTCCACATATCATCTGTGGATACTGAGCAGAATAAGGACTTGGGCTGTTTTAAGGTTTGCCGCACAATATTAACTTTATGATCTATGGTAACGTTGGACTTAGTCCTTTGCTGGAGGTGTCCAACATTTTTATGTTGGATACCTCACTGGCACTCAAAGGGTTAAAGGGGAATATTCACATAACAAAAACTTCTGTCCATGGACTTTAATAAGCAGAACTAGATTAGCGCTGTTTTTTTAAATTATTATTTTAGTTACCTACTATGTTACTAATGAAGTTAAGAAGCCTTAAAATCAGCACTTCTGCATTCTGCAACACCCTGTAAGTGGAGCACATTCCAGCATTGTGCCACACATACAGGGTGCCGCAGAATGTGGAAATGCCCGATTTTAAGGCTTCATAACGTCATTAGTAGGTAACTAAAATTAAAAAAAACAAAAAAAAAAACAGAGATAATCTAGTTCTGCTTATTAAAGCCCATGGACAAACATTTTTGTTATGTGAGTGTTCCCCTTTAAGACCATTCTGATGAACTTTGTGCTTCATAGTTACCGTAAAATCTCAGGTATAATACACAGGTGTATATTATGCCCAAGATTTTAGGGGAAAACAAGAGTGCCTATGTATAATACGCACCCTTGTTTTCCCCTTTACTTAAAAAAAATTATTGCTGCTGGCTACCTTCCCTCCCTCCCCACACAGCGCGACCCGATTTCAAAAGAATCCTTACTTTGTTTTGCTGCGCTGTATCTGGGTGAAACTCTGTGCCATCTTCCCTGCGGGCAGTCGGCAGGCTTGCATTTGCTGCCCGCTTCCTTCAATGGACTGTCAGGGCCTTCCGCCACCAGCCAATGATAATGCAAGTGCATTATCATTGGCTGGAGGCAGAAAGTCCTAAAAGTCCATTGAAGGAAGCCTGCCGCCCGCCCACAGGGAAGATGGCACAGAGCTTCACCCAGATACAGCGCAGCAAAACAAAGTAAGGATTCTTTTGAAATCGGGTCGCGCTGTGTGGGGAGGGAAGGTACCCGGCAGCAATAAAAACATTTTAAAGTCAGCAAAGAAAAAACTCTCGTGTATAATACGCACCCCACACTTCACATAAGGTGAAGTGGAGTAAAATTGTGCGTATTATACCCGAGATTTTACGGTATGTCTGAAGGATTTTTGGGTACAAAACAATCTAGGTTCTTATTTTTTAGATGCAAAGGGTAGGCTGTATAGTTAGATGCGTAGCACTGTATTTCTGGTTACAATTTATGTGACCTGTCTGGGACCAAAGTGGTTGAAATTCCCATTTTTATCAAAGGGATTTTTATTAGTTAAATATTGTGCACCACAACGGGTCCACATTTCTCTTTATACATATATGCTTCACTGATGAACAAGACAGGGGTGGGTAACCTGAGGCTCTCCAGCTTGTATAGACCACAAAACCCTACAACTCCAGACGGCTGTAGTTGGGGAGCTTCGGGTTGCTTATCCCTCTTGGAAAAGCAACTTAAAAGTGGATGTGTCACCTTTGGACAACATCCCATAAATAATTAGGTGACATAGCCAATACAATGAAAACGTTATTTATTTTTTATTTAAAATTTTTATTTCATTTAAATTTAACTTACAAAGTCTGTGTTGCAGCCACTTCCATGTTGACTGCGGCTCTCTGGGGTTACAGAGCTCTGCCTCTGTTCTCCTCCCTCCTCCGATGACAGAGGCTTCTGTCTGTAAGCTGGAGTGCTCTCATTGGCAGAGATCGATATCTAGCCAATGAGACCGCTCCTGCTTACAGACAGACGTCTCTGTCACCGGAGGAAGGAGGAGAGCAGAGGCAGAGCTTCGGGCTGCAGTCTATATGGAAATGGCTGCAGCCCAGACTTTGTTAAGTTAAATTTAACCGAAATCAAAACTTTAAATAAAAAATAAATAACGTTTTCATCGTATTGGCTATGTCGCCTAACTATTTATGGGATGTTGTCCATAGGTGACAGATCCACTTTAGCCTTTTGAGTGTCAGAAAGACATCTAACATATTGCTTTCTATGTTTCTATAGGATAAGAAATATAAGGATCCACTAAAGGATCTGAACATGTATATCTTGGAGGAGAGAACAGAGTGAGGATATGAGAAAAATGCAAATACATGAAGGGATTCAACATAGTACAGGATGGAAGTACATTTCAAAGGAGTAAAAATGTTAGGACAAGAGGCCATAGTCTAAAACTAGAGGGACACAGATTTAGTCACAATGTAAGAAAGTTTTACTTCACTGAGAATGTGGTAGACAAGTGTAATAACCTACCAGCAGAAATGGAAGAGGTTAATACAGTGACAGAATGTAAATATGCATGGGATAGGCATAAGGCTGTCCTTAACATAAGACAAGACCAAGGACCAAATAAGGTTTGGGGTTTTTACAGTGCGTAAAATGGCCAGACTAGATGGGCCAAATTGTTCTTATCTGCCAACAAATTCTAGGTTTCTTTACAAAGGGCTGGATAACTCTCTGTCACTCCAAGGATTAATGTTGTCATTTTCTGTAACAGAATACTTGAGGACACATGTCTGCAGGGCCGGGAGCCTTGGATTACTACAGAAAAGTGAATCCTGACAGTTCTATCCATCATAGGAAATACTGTTTTAGATAAAATACCTGGATGTGTGTTGGTTTCTATTTGTGAACTAAGGATTAGTTTCATGGGCATCCGGGAAAGAAAGCAGAAGTTAAATAAGTCATTCTAAAGAAGATGCTGACATTTATTTTGCCACAATACTATACTGTATCTATGTATTTTTATATATGTACGTCCTAAAGCCAACATTGGTGTTCTCACTCATGCCATTACATTTACTGGAAATATCAATTAAAGCGGAACTATCACCGCAAATAAAGCTTTCCCCCAATAATTAGTCATATGGTGATAAGCATAGAAATAGTGCTATTATCCAGTGTAAGTACAGAGTTATTGAGAAATCCTACTTCATCTGAGACTGACGGGCAGGTATCAGCGCAGACATCTTGGCTTAGAGATATCTGTGGCCTGCGCTGTCAGTCCCAGTCTCCTCTAGGAGGTGTTGCATTACACCTTAACCCCTTAACGACCCTTGATGGTCCTGGTACATCATGGGTAAAAGTGACTGAACGAAATATGACGTACCAGGACCGTCATGGATTTCAGGGCTCCTCGCGTGGCTGCACGCCGTTCAGGGAGCCCCGAGTTGGATCAGCACATTAAAAAAAAATGCTCCGTGGTCATTTAGTGACCGCCGCGTGCATGCGCGGTCGGTCATTAAGGGGTTAAGATAACAGGAAGGGACTGACGGAGCAGGTGTGCAGATGCCTCTAAAGTAAGAAACCTGGCCGTCAGTCTCAGATAAAGCAGAATTGCTTAATAACGCTAGACTTATACTGGATAATAGCATTCTTTCTAATCTTATCGCTATATTACTAATTATTGGTGGGGCTTTATTTCGGGTGATAGTTCCACTTTAGGATTGGAAAGACCCACCTTTGCTTTGTTTGTTACTTTATATAAAATCTCATGATGTCCCATAAAAAATTATTCTTGTTTTGTAGAGTTTAAAATAATAAATTATGTAGCACAAATCCTATCTCTCAAACCTTTATGGTTTGAGAGATATTTGCCTGTAAAGTTTCCCTTTTCCTGCTGTCAGCTGTAAAGCTGACAGCAGGAGATTCAAGTCGGCCAACTCAAGGAGGCTCTTCAGCAGAGCCGAAATAGCAATATTGGAAAAGAACTACTTCATTGGAACGGTCTACAAAGTGTGCTTGCAAACCAGGCACACTTTGTAGACCATTCCAAAGAAGTCATTCTTTTTAAATAACACAATTTCAGCTATGCGATTTCGTGATATCCTGCTTTAAGCACAGCGTAACGTCAGGAGGGGAGGGAGGGAGGAAGTTTACGGGCGAATTTCTCTCAAACTGTAAATGTTTGAGAGATAGGATTTGTGCAACATCATTTTTTTAACCATCAAGAATAATTGTTTATGGGACATTAGTGTCCCTTTAACTATCATTTCCCTTACTTTTGATGGCATGATGAGAATTTTAATGTTGGCATAAAGGTCACAGTTTGTTTTTCAATTGCCATAGTCATTCTTTGCTTTTAGTATAATGTTTTGTTCAGTTAAGTAGGCTGCTCACACAGGATCAACTTCTTTAGTTCTTAAATATTTTTGTTTAATCCGATACACTTTGCAGCCACAATTGACCTTTTTCTCAGAGCGCAATATCTCAAGAACAGGATGACAATCAACAAAGAGTAAAAGGTCTGTGTCCTCCACAAGATATGTGCCATATTTAAGTGTACTGCTCACGCATGATCAACTTATTTAGTATTTAAATATTTTAATCCAGTGCACTTTGCAGACGCAACTTTTTTCAGAGCTCAATATCGCAAGAACAGGATGACGATTAAGGGGACAGTAATGTTTCAAAATAAAAGCAGCTCCAATTAATATTCATAGTATTTGGTACATGTAGAGTGTTATTTCAAGACTGTCAGAGCTGTAGTTTAAGGGTAATTGAATGATAAATTATCCCCCTCCTGCCCCTTTTACTGATGTAACACTGCTCACCTCAGAGCAGTAAGGTGGTGTACAGGTGGCTTGCAGAGAGGGACAATGTTGAATTAACATAAGGGGAAAAACCTGTCAAGGGGGCAGGGCTTTCATTGTTCTCACAGTAAGAAGATTGTCCCTTGCTGTGAGCTGTCTGGTCTGTGGACCAGATTCCACATCTGAGGGGAGGTGGCTTACACTAGGTAAAAGGGGTTGGAGGGGGATGTTTTATCATTCAATTACTCTTGAACTACAACTCTGACAGTATTGAAATAATGTTGTCCATGGCCCAAAAACTATGAAGATTAATTGGAGCTGCTTTTATTTTGAAACTTTACTGTCAATTTAACAAAAAGGGAAGTTTTTTGTCTACCACAAGATATGTGTCATATTTTAAACACAGGTTGGTAACCCTCTTTAATTTTTCATGAGGGCAAAAAAAAAAAAAAATTATAGTGGGAAGCTCCATTCAAATGGTTAAAATTCCTATTCATATCAATGGGGAATATTAATTTGTTCACTATGGTGCAATTAATTCACTCTGGAGTTTGTGGTTTATTGAATTCCAGCTAAAGTGTAAAATAAAGATTATTTATGGACTCAAGTCTAATGTTAATCTCTTGGATGACAGACTCTGGCGTAACAATAAGGTTCGCAGGGATCGCACCTGCAACCTGGTTCGTCACTCCAGGGGCCCTGCCCTCCCTGCAACCCCGTCGCCCGGCACCCACAGCAAGTAGGTCTGTGCCTTCTTTGGCACAGACCCCTAACCCCTGATCTCCCTCTCCGGCACTCTAGTAAAGCAGAGTGCTGGGAAATTACATAATCTCCCAGTGCTCTGCATTACTGAGAACCGCGCAGGAGCTTCAGCTCTATAGAGGTCTGTGCCTAAGGAAGCACAGATCTCTCATGCAAATCCACTAGACCACCAGGGAAGTAGGAGATGGACATGTGGGGGGGTCAGTAGGGGCAAGGTGGAGATTGGGGAGCAATGTGGAGGCAATGTGGAGATTGGTGGGCAATGTGGAGACTAGGGGCAATGTGGTCGTACCGGCAATGTGGTCAGGGGGGCTCATGACAGTTTCTGCACCAGGGCCCGGTGGCTTCTAGTTAAGCCTCTGATGACAGATACCTCCACATCATTGCAAAGTGATATGAACTGGAAATGTCTGCAGAACCCAAGAGTTTAAAATATTTACAACC
This sequence comes from Rhinophrynus dorsalis, assembly GCA_037306005.1. NCBI lineage: Eukaryota > Metazoa > Chordata > Amphibia > Anura > Rhinophrynidae > Rhinophrynus > Rhinophrynus dorsalis. The sequence goes on from CM074722.1 coordinate 51,385,899, forward strand.
ATAATAAGTTTTACACTTTTAACCCCTTGTATGCTCAGCTCTTCCAATGTATCTCTTATTAACCCTTTGAGTTCCATTGCGTTGCGTACCCCTCTGACACTCAAAGGGTTAATCCTTTGAGTTCCGAGAGAAGTGTGTAACTAAATCCATTGAATTCTTTCATGGCACACATACAGGTTTCATTTGTTGAAGGGTAACTTTTCAAGGTTGGGAAAGAAAAAAAAAAAAAAAAAAAAGGGATTAAGAATTTTGCTTGGTTATAAAGTGAATTTGTCTGTCCTGTAAACTAAAGGTGAATTTTAATTAGATTTTGTTTTCAGTGTTTGTAATGGAAATATGAAGGAATCATTAATCACACAGCAAGACAAATGTACTGGTTATACTAAAGACTAAAGAAAGTGGAGGGGAAAAAAAAATTATTTGTATGTGTAAGCATAAAAGAAAACATTGCAATGTGATAGAGACGTCTCCAGCATACAATGGGTTAACATGGATGTTACCTACACAGCTTTCAACCTCATCAAATGTATCAATTTAACTCCTTGAGTGCCAATGAGGTAGCCATTGCAACGCGTTTGATACCTCTCTGGCATTCAAAAGGTTAAACTGACTATACCTTGTGCTCTTTGTTATGGACAGAGGTTAATTAGTTTTTATTTTATTTAGTAGTTGGGGTGTATACTCTCTCGGACTGCAAATAAAGCTGCATAATTAATTACTTAAAGTGATAGTATTGTCTATTTAAAATTAATTGCTCGAGTCTTCTGTATATTACAAGGAACCTATTGCTCTAGGTCTAAGTGCTGACTTCTTTGTAGTTCAAACATTATGAAGCACTGAAGATCCACCTCCCGCCCCTTTCTGGCTGCCTTCCACTAAATCTGAGATCGGGTCATGTGACCCGATGGCTGCAGCAAGGGACAAACTTCAGTAAGTATAAGGGAAATCCTGCCTCCAGTGGCTTAACAATAGGGGTCACAGGGGTCGCACCTGCCTGTCTCTCCCAGGGCCCCACTGCCCCCTGATACCCCCCCGCCTGGTGCCCGCAACATGCTGAGGTCTGCGCCTTCTTCAGCACAGACCTCAATCAGCTGAGCTTCCTCTTTGGCTCGTTAGAAATGCAGACGCTGGGAGATGAGATCATCTCTGAAAAGAAGACCGAGCAGGACCTCCGACAGTATAGAAGTCTGTGCAGAAGGAGGCATAGATCTCTCCTGCCATGCCGCTGGACCACCAGGGAGGTAGGAAACGGGCACGGGGGGGGCAATGTGGAGAGAATGTGGAGATGGGTGTCAATATGGAGATGATGTGGGACAATGTGGAGGTGTCAAGTGGAGATGAGTGTTACAGATAGCGCAACCTGTTAATTTTAATATACAGAAGGCTTGACAAACTACTTGTAAACAGACATTGCTAACCCTTTAACCCCTTAGCGACCCTTGACGTACCAGGACCGTCAAGGGTAAATGTGCTCCAACGACCCTTGACGGTCCTGGTACGTCAAGGGTTAAACTCATCCATCGCGGCCGCACGGAGCGATGGAAGAGTTCAAGCCGCTTGTTACTAAGTGTCCCGGTATCGCTTCAAAAGCGAATCACATGTTGCAAAACCTGAATGACAGGGACAGTATTTGTAAATACTGTCCCTGTCAGATCTCTCTGCCTCGCTCCACCTTGCATACTGCTGAGGTGGAGAGAGACAGAGAGACATGGTGTTCCAGCCTTACTGTAAAAAAAAAGTTAAAAAAAAAGTTTAAATAAAGAATATTAACCCTTTGATCACTGTTCTGCAGTGATCAATAAGTCCCCCCCATCTGATCACTCTTGGAGTGATCAATTTGCTGCAGATCAGTGTTTTCTGATCTGTGGGACAACCCCCATCCCCCTTGAATTTTTTTAGATTTTTTAAAAAAAATTTTAAATTTCTTACATTTTTTTTTTTTTTTTTTTTTTAAATAGTAAATATAGTTTAGGTACTTTGGTAGGTAGTTGGGTAGGTTTAGTGTAGACGTGTGTTAGGGAAAGTTTTAGGGATAGATTTAGGTTTAGGGGAAAAAAAAAACAAAAAAAAAACAACCCCCCCCCCAAAAAAAAAAAAATAAATATATATATATATATATAATAAGCGCAGTTTAGATAGGTAGTTCAATTGGGTTAGGTAGGTTCAGGATATACGTAGGTTAGGGTAAGTTTTAGGGTTAGATTTAGGTTTAGGGATAGCGTAAGAAAAAAAAAAAAAAAAACCCCAAACCCCCCCCCAAAAAAATAAAATATATATATATATATATATATAAGTGCAGTTTAGATAGGTATTTCACTTGGGTTAGGTAGGTTCAGGATATACGTAGGTTAGGGTACGTTTTAAGGTTAGATTTAGGTTTAGGGATAGCGTAAGAAAAAAAAAAAAAAAAAAAAACCCAAACCCCCCCCCCAAAAAAAAAATATATATAATAAGTGCAGTTTAGATAGGTAGTTCACTTGGGTTAGGTAGGTTCAGGATATACGTAGGCTAGGGTAAGTTTTAGGGTTAGATTTAGGTTTAGGGATAGCGTAAGAAAAAAAAAAAAAAGTTTTTTTAGTGGGCAAAATGCAGCGCAGGTACAGCGTTGAAGAGGCATATGCCTTTTTGGCTTCTGACTCTGAGGTAACAGACACTGCGTCAGATTTTGACATAGCACAGTTTTCAGAAAGTGAGAGCAGCTCTAGTGATGACGCTGGGCCTTCTGTCAAGAAAAGACGCACTGCCCCAAGAGCTGCTCTGGCAACTGCCAAAAGAACTGCCCAAAGACCTACCAAAATACCTACCCAAAGAAATGCCCCAAGTGCTGCCCCAAGAGCTGCCCTGGCAACTGCCCCAAGCACCTGCCAAAAGATCTGTCCAAAGACCTACCAAAGAAATGCCCCAACACCTGCCACTCCGGATCCTAATGAATGGGTATCAATTTATGCCCACAAATCTCAGAATTCACAGGCAACCCAGGGATTCAAATTGATGTGGAAGGATTTACCCATGATCATTTTTTTTATTTGTTTTTGGGGGAAGACATTTTAGGTGAAATTGTTTCCCAAACCAATTTGTATGCAGCCCAGTATACTGCCGCCAACCCTAAGTGTAAAAAACGCTGTTTTTTTTTTTTTTTTTTACTTACGTCATGGTTTACGAGGGATTGGTGGTAAAATGGCTGTGTATAAAATTGGAAAACACACCTAAAACGAGAGCCTGGGGTGTCTACTTAACAAAAATATACACTTTTGGGGGGATATCTTAAAAAAGAGCACTGTTACACAGCCCCAAATGAGACATGGCACCAGTAACGCAAGCTGTGAAGATTCAAAGTGTGAACCTGGAAACGCGCATGTTCCAATTTGGCCCCCGTAGCTCCCCCAAACCATGAGAAAGCTATGCATATGGGGTTTTGCCGTACTCAGAAGAAGGAGCTGAACACTAATCAATTCAGTTTATAAAATCTTTACCTATTCTGTGCTTGAAATTCACATCAACATTGAAGGCAAAGTGTGAAAAATGCTGAATTTTTTTTACTTACGTCAAATTTTCACAGGATTGGTGGTAAAATGGCTGTGTATAAAATTGGAAAACACACCTAAAACGAGAGCCTGGGGTGTCTACTTTCCAAAAATATACACTTTTGGGGGGAAATCTTAAAAAAGAGCACTGTTACACAGCCCCAAATGAGACATGGCACCAGTAACGCAAGCTGTGAAGATTCAAAGTGTGAACCTGGAAACGCGCATGTTCCAATTTGGCCCCCGTAGCTCCCCCAAACCATGAGAAAGCTATGCATATGGGGTATTGCCGTACTCAGAAGAAGGAGCTGAACACTAATCAATTCAGTTTATAAAATCTTCACCTATTCTGTGCTTGAAATTCACATCAACATTGAAGGCAAAGTGTGAAAAACGTTGTTTTTTTACTTACGTCAAGTTTACGAGAAAGTGGTGGTAAAATGGCTGTGTAAAAAATTTGAAAACACACCTAAAATGAAAGCTGGGGGTGTCTACATTCCATAAATATACACTTTTGGAGGGAAATTCTAAAGTGCAGCACTGGAACATAGCCCAAAATGAGTAAAGGCATCAGTTAACCAAGATGTGAAAATTCAATATTTGTTCAAAATTGGGCCCCGTAGCTCCCCCAAACCTTGAGAAACCTATGCATATGGGGTATTGCCGTACTCAGAAGAAGGAGCTGAACACTAAACAATGCATTTTTAAAAATCTTCACCTATCATGTGCTTGAAATTCACATCAACATTGAAGTGCAAGTGTGAAAAACGCTGTTTTTTTAACTTACGTCAAGATTTACGAGCGATTGGTGGTAAAATGGCTGCGTAAAAAAATTGAAAACATACATAAAATGAAAGCCTGGGGTGTCTACTTCCAAAAATATATACTTTTGGGGGGAAATCTTAGAGTGGAGCACTGTTACACAGCCCCAAATGAGACATGGCACCAGTGATGCAAGCTGTGAAAATTCAAAGTGTGAAACTGGAAACGCGCATGTTCCAATTTGGGCCCCGTAGCTCTCCCAAACCTTGAGAAACCTATGCATATGGGGTATTGCCGTACTCAGAAGAAGGAGCTGAACACTAAACAATGCATTTTTAAAAATCTTCACCTATCATGTGCTTGATATCAACAGTAGTAGTGAAATGTAAGTGTGAAAACTGCAAAAAAACAAAATATTACCACAATTTTGAAATTTTTTTCTGGAAAAATAGCTGCATGAAAAACTCCAAAATTCTCCTGATTATTTACCTTATGTTGTGTAGTTTTCAGAAACATATACCTTTGTGGGACATTTTTGGTTCTGGCACCGTCAGCTAAGCTATGATGCTCACATGACAATTGTTGAAAAATCACAAGTTGGAAATAACGGCAGCCATCTTGTAATATTTACCTTGTAAATGTGAGTAAAGGACTAAAATACTAGGCATATGGGGTACTCTTATATTCAGGAGAAGCAAATGAATATATTTAGGGGTATTTTTTTTCATTAACTAATAGTATGCAAATCCTGACAGAAAAATGTAAGCAAAATGTTGTTTTTTTTCAATTTTTTTCCTCTTTTTTTCTATTTTAATCAAATTAAACAATGAGGTATTCATATAATTGTGGTATCAAAAGAAAGCCCTACTTGTGCTTAAAAAAACAGTATATAATTTATGTGGGTACACAAAAGGAATTAAAGAGAAAATATGGTTGAACAAAGACAGTCAAAAAAGACAAAATTGCTCCGGTCCTTAAGTCAAATCAAACTCAGATTTTCCCGGTCCTTAAGGGGTTAAGGAATCAGCAGATTCAGTTAAACAAAGTACTTGCAAGAACAGAGTGCCTTGCGAGTTCTGTACTTACTGAACCACACGAGCAGCAGGCTGTCTACTGATCAGCTACTTCATGTAAATAAAAGACTCAGAATGCACTCTGGAACAAAGTGCTTTGGGTCATCTAAATACCTGAATCAGCTGATCAGCGGATAGCCTGCCGTTCAGTTGGTTCAGGAAGTATAGAACTTGCACTCAACATCATTTGTGGTGCTAATGTCTGAGCGCATCCTCTCGGCTGAGGGGTGCTGAAGACTCTAGAACATGCATTTTCAAGAATGCTTCTCCTTTATAGTGGACCTGTCACCATAAGTTATGCAAAACCTATGTGTTACTGCCCATTTTTCTACAAAATAAATAGCTGAGAAATGACTCTCTATGTTTTGATGGCACAGTATGGCATTTTATGCTAATTCCCTGCTAAATAGTCATGTTTGACTAATGTCTGAAGTGTGGGGTCTCTGCCTAGATTCTGTCAAAGCACTGTGCCGCTATCAAATAAAAGGAGAATTTCTCAAAATCTATACTGCAAATAGCTAGAGCAGAGTACATATAAATAGCTTTATTTAACCCTTTGAGTGCCAGAGAGGGTAAGTAACACATTGCTCTGCAATGTGTTGCATACCCCATGGCACTCAAAAGGTTAAAGGGGACCAGTCACCTTGAACTCAGGCTTGCATATCTGAAAAAATCATTAAGAACTGCCTATGCATCATGTTAGGCAAAGGTTTAGCATATGCACAGTTAAAGAGATAGTAATACTTAGTTTTATCTTTATTTTATTTTGTAGGCATTTAAAAAACATGAAGAACGATATAAGTCTTATCTCTCAAACCTTTATGGTTTGAGAGATAATCACAAGAAAGTTTCCCCCTCCCGCCCCTTTTACCTAGTGTAAGCCATCTCTTCTCAGATGTGGAATGCAGTCCATAGACCAGACAGATAACAGCAGGGGACAATCTTCTTCCTATGAGAACAATGAAAGCCCTGCCCCCTTGACAAGTTTTTCAGGTTTTTCCCTTATCTTAATTGAAGATTGTCCTTCTCTTCAGTCTACCTGGGCACCTCCCTTCTGATCTGGATGAGCAGTGTTACATCAGTAAAAGGGGCGGGAGGGGGATACTTTGTCATTGAATTACTCTTGAACTACAACTCTGACAGTATTGATATAACACTCTCCAAAGTCCAAATATTATGATGATTAATTAGAGCTGCTTTTATTTTGAAACATTACTATGCCTTTAAGGAGATATTCATATATCTGTATACAGAGCTCTGAGTACAGTAATGCAGCAACACATACAACTTATACTTCTCAGTGTAGTTTAATATGCTAATCAAGCTCTAAGCCACACAAGACCAAGGACGGATTTCCCAATAGGCAACTGCCTAGACCTCCAAAATTTTGAGGGGGCGGTGCCTCAGCTGTGCTGGCCACACCCACATTCTGAATTATGGTTGAGGCAAGAGCAATAACAATGCCCTTGCATCAGTTTTATACCATTTTAAAAATATATTGTTTAACCCCTTGGATGCTGGAGAGATCTCCAACATGTCACTTGTTTTAGGCCAAGGGTATTGTCTGTGTAAGAGACTGGGGGTGGGGGTCATTTGAGGAGTGGGGGTGTGGCCAGGGGTGGAGCTAAGCATACCTAGCCTAGGGGTCCTGGGATATAAATCCAGCTCTGGATAAGGCTGCCTAGGGTAACCACATGTCCTGGATTTTCCAGGACAGTCCTGGATTTTAAATATGCATCCCATGTCCCAGGCAGAGCCCTTCCGGGACAAGACAAAGTCCCTGAATGAAGACTCCAGAGCACAGAGTTCTAAACACTAGAAGGAGAACTGCTCATTGCTTACTATGAGAGAAAGTGATCCCTCTACTGGACTACAAGAAAATGGCTTCCTGATAGACCTCTAAACACTAGAGAGAACTGAGCCTTGATCATGCAGTTATAATGCTTGTCTATAATTTCTAGTAACCCACTTAGAGGCATTGCTTTTACTCACATCAGTCCATGGGTCCCTGTGTCCAGTGATATATAATGACTAGTGATGAGCGAGCACCCCAATGCTCGGGTGTTCGGGTGCTCTGACCGAGCACCCCCGGAGGCTCGAGTGCTCGGCCGAGCACCCGAGCCCCATTGAAGTCAATGGGAGGACTCGAGCATTACACCAGGCACCCCCTGCTCTGATGAGGGGAGGGTGCCTGGTCCATAGGAAAAGGGCAGAAAATGATGGAAACACCACAGAAATGGTTCAGGGACAGCATAGGGAGGATGTCTGGATGCATCTTGGACTCCAACATCGCTGCTGGGAACGATCTTTCGCCCGTAGTACGCCATTTTTACAGACTGACCGTAAAACACACAAAAAGGCAGATAAAAACGACTTTAGGCGAAAAATTGTTACCAAACAGTAGTTGCTGTATATTTACTTGTATATCATCTGCAAATTCTCCCAAAAATTTCCTCGATTTTTCTGAACTGAGGCCATGATTAAGAGGGAAACGTGCGCAGAGGCAAATTCTCCCAAAAATTTCCTTGATTTTTCTGAACTGAGGCCATGATTAAGAGGGAAACGTGCAGAGAGGCAAATTCTCCCAAAAATTTCCTTGATTTTTCTGAACTGAGGCCATGATTAAGAGGGAAACGTGCGCAGAGGCAAATTCTCCCAAAAATGTCCTTGATTTTTCTGAACTGAGGCCATGATTAAGAGGGAAACGTGCGCAAAGGCAAATTCTCCCAAAAATTTCCTCGATTTTTCTGAACTGAGGCCATGATTAAGAGGGAAACGTGCGCTGAGCCGACCATCCAAAACATTATGGGTGAGGGTCTGCTGCGGAGCTGACCATCCTAAACTTTATATGCGAAGGCCCGCTAGTGAGCTGACGCTATAAAACATTATATGAGAGGGCCCGCTAGAGAGCTGACCCAATAAAACATTATATGAGAAGGCCCGCTGGTGAGCTGACCTATACAAAAATTGTCAAACAGGGCCCGCTGGTGAGCTGGCCCTATATAAAAATTATATCACAGGGCATATGGAAGAGGAGGAGGAGGATGAGGATGAGAAGATTAAGAGTCAACCATATACCCGTTTTTTGGGTGGAAGGGGTGAATGGGAATACAGAGTATTCCCATCATTGTAAATAACATATATAAAGTCACTTTATGTTCCTCCGGGGCTTTCCTCCAGTGGAGTGGAGAAGTCAGGGGAAATCCAGGCCTTGTTCATTTTTATAAGTGTCAACCTATCAGCATTTTCGGTGGAAAGGCGGATACGCTTATCTGTTATGATGCCACCAGCAGCACTAAATACCCGCTCAGACAGAACGCTGGCGGCAGGGCAGGCCAGCACCTCCAAGGCGTAGATGCCAGTTCATACCACGTGTCCAGCTTGGACACCCAGTAGTTGTAAGGCACAAAGGGATCATTGAGGACGCTGACACGGTCTGCTACGTACTCCTTCACCATCTTCCAAAACTTTTCCCTCCTTGTGACACTAGGCTGCGCATCAGGGTGAGGGTGCTGGCGGGGTGTCATGAAGGTGTCCCACGCCTTGGAGAGTGTTGCCCTTCCTTTGTCGGAACTGCTGTGTGCTCCCCTTTTCTCCCCTTCTCTGTTGGCCAAGGTAGCACGTACTCTGCCGCCAGCGTTGTCAGATGGAAAATTTTGGAGCAATTTTTCAACAAGAACCTTCCGGTATTGCACCATTTTGCTTGTCCTCTCCACCGGAGGAATGAGAGATGAGAAATTCTCTTTGTAGCGGGGGTCCAGAAGGGTGAACACCCAGTAATCCGTGTTGTCTAAAATGCGTATAACGCGTGGGTCACGGGAAAGGCAGCCTAACATAAAGTCAGCCATGTGTGCCAGAGTACCAACAGGCAAGATTTCGCTGTCCTCACCAGGAGGATGACTCTCAATCTCCTCATCCTCTTCCTCCTCTTCTGCCCACCCACGCTGAAGAGATGGAACTAAAGTTCCATGGCTACCCTCTGTAGCGGAGGCAACCGTGTCTTCCTCCTCCTCCTCCTCCTCCTCCGCCTCCTCCAATTGTCGCTGAGAAGACGAAGTGAGGGTGCTCTGGCTATCACCTTGTGTAAGCTCTTCCTCCCCCATTTCCACCTCTTCCACATGCAAAGCGTCGGTTTTAATTGTGAGCAGCGAGCGTTTCAGTAGACACAGAAGTGGGATGGTTACACTGATAATAGCGTTATCGTCGCTCACCATCTGTGTCGATTCCTCAAAATTGCGTAAAACCTCACAGAGGTCTGACATCCATTCCCACTCCTCACTTCTGATTACAGGAAGTTGAACGGAGAGGCGACGACCGTGTAACAGCTGGTACTCCACTACTGCCATCTGCTGCTCACAAAGCCGGGACAAAATGTGGAAGGTGGAGTTCCAGCGCGTGCTCACGTCACACAGCAGCCGGTGAGCTGGCAATTGTAAGCGCTGCTGCAGCTTCAACAGGCCGGCTGAAGCTGTAGATGACTTACGGAAATGTGCACACACGCGGCGCACCTTGGTCAAGAGATCATGCAAATTGGGGTAGGTTTTTAGAAATCGCTGAACCACTAAATTAAATACATGCGCTAGGCATGGTACGTGTGTGAGCTTGCCGAGCTCCAAAGCCGCCACCAAGTTACGCCCATTATCACACACAACCATGCCTGGTTGCAGGTTGAGTGGCGAGAGCCACTGCTTGGTCTGGTGACTAATCCCCTGCAACAGCTCTGAGGCCGTGTGCTGTTTGTCCCCAAGGCAGATCAGCTTCAGCACGGCCTGTTGACGCTTCCCCACTGCAGTGCTACACTGCTTCCAGCTACCGGCTGATGGGTGAGTGGCGCTGCGCGCAGAGAATTCGGAGGTGGAAACGGAGGAGGAGGAGCCAATAACGTAGGTGCTGGCGGAAACCCTGATGGAGGTAGGGCCCGCAATCCTCGGCGTGGGTAGCACCTGTGCCATCCCAGGGTCCGAGTCGCTCCCAGCCTCCACGACATTCACCCAGTGTACCGCCAGGGAAATGTAGCGTCCCTGGCCACAAGCACTTGTCCATGTGTCAGTCGTTAAGTGGACCTTCCCAGTAACTGCGTTGGTCAGGGCACGGGTGATGTTACGGGACACATGGTGGTGTAATGCGGGGATGGCACACCGGGAAAAGTAGTGGCGGCTGGGGACCGCGTACCGAGGGACAGCTGCTGCCATCAGGCTGCGGAAGGACTCAGTCTCCACAAGCCTAAATGGCAGCATTTCGATGGCCAGTAATTTGGAAAGGTGTGAGGTTAGTGCTATGGCCTGTGGGTGGGTGGCTGGGTATTTTCGCTTGCGCTCAAATGCCTGGGGTAACGACATTTGGACGCTGTGCTGGGACAGGGAAGTGGATGTGGTCGCTGATGGTGCTTCAGATGGTACAGGTGCAGGGCGGGAGGTATGCGGGCCTGCGCCTTCGACAGGCGATTGGCCGGCACCGAAAACAGGGGAAGAGGAGGCAGTGGTGTGGCCTGCAGACACAGATGGGCGATCCAGGCGTTCCTCCCACTTATTACGGTGCTTGGATGCCATGTGTCGGATCATGTTGGTGGTGGTGAGGTTTCTAGTGTTCATGCCTCGGCTCATTCTGGTGTGGCACAGGTTGCAAACTACAATTCTTTTGTCGTCCGCACTTTCCTTAAAAAAACGCCATACCGCGGAACACCTACCCCTTGGCAAGGGAGATTTACGCAAGGGGGTGCTCCGTGGAACATTTGCGGGCCGGTTTGGTGCGGTCCGCCTTCCTTCTGTAGCCACACCACTGCCTCTTCCAGCCTGTTGCGGTGCTGCAGATGGCTCACCCTCAGGACTGCTGTCATCGCTCGGCTCTACACCTTCCCAGGTGGGGTCAGTCACCTCATCGTCCACCAAGTCCTCCTCCACTTCCTCACTCTGATCATCCTCCTCATGTCTTGATCCCACCACATACTCAGTCATTGACAACTGTATATCATCCTCCTCATCAAGGTCTTGAGACAGTAATAGTGGTTGATTTAATGGCAACTGTGTCTCATCATCATCATCATCCACTTCCTTTGACCTTAAATGCCGTTCACCTCTGTCATCTTCTTGTGATTGGGTACCCTCTAGAGGTTGTGAATCAGGGCACAAGATGTCATGTTCCTCTACAAGCGTGCTTGGAGAGAGGTTCAAATTACGGATTGGTGATGAGACGAGCTCCTCACTATATCCCAGTGTGGGATCACTTCTTTGACCAGATCCTCTATGGTGGGAGGAAGGATGATCAGAGTGAGGATTATGTTGACCAGACTCTTGGCTACTGAGAGTGGACTTGGTGGAAGACAGGGTGGTGCTTAACCGACTGGAAGCAGTATCAGCTGACATCCAACCGACCACCTGTTCGCAGTGGTCGGACCTCGAGAGTGATGTCCTGCGACGCCCTGTAAAATGAGACATGAAGCTAGGTATGGTAGATGTCTTTCTGTCTTGTGCTCTGGCACCAGGCGCATTTTCTACGCGTCCTGAGCCGCGCCCTGAACTATCAGGATCACGTCCACTTCCCCGGAATATGTGCTGCAAATCTGCAACTTTGCACAGTAAACAGAATTTGCTTCTTAACTGCGGCTACGCACAGTGAATGGAATATGTGACTTTGATATTTTACAGTTTGAAGACTTAACAGAATGTTTTCCTATTCTGAAACTTTGCACAGTAAACAGAATTTGCTTCTTAACTGCGGCTACGCACAGTGAATGGAATATGTGACTTTGATATTTTACGGTTTGAAGACTTAACAGAATGTTTTCCTATTCTGAAACTTTGCACAGTAAACAGAATTTGCTTCTTAACTGCGGCTACGCACAGTGAATGGAATATGTGACTTTGATATTTTACAGTTTGAAGACTTAACAGAATGTTTTCCTATTCTGCAACTTTGCACAGTACACAGAATGTGCTTCTTAACTGCGGCTACGCACAGTGAATGGAATATGTGACTTTGATATTTTACAGTTTGAAGACTTAACAGAATGTTTTCCTATTCTGAAACTTTGCACAGTAAACAGAATTTGCTTCTTAACTGCGGCTACGCACAGTGAATGGAATATGTGACTTTGATATTTTACAGTTTGAAGACTTAACAGAATGTTTTCCTATTCTGAAACTGTGCACAGTACACAGAATGTGCTTCTTAACTGCGGCTACGCACAGTGAATGGAATATGTGACTGATATTTTACAGTTTGAAGACTTAACAGAATGTTTTCCTATTCTGAAACTTTGCACAGTAAACAGAATTTGCTTCTTAACTGCGGCTACGCACAGTGAATGGAATATGTGACTTTGATATTTTACAGTTTGAAGACTTAACAGAATGTTTTCCTATTCTGAAACTTTGCACAGTAAACAGAATTTGCTTCTTAACTGCGGCTACGCACAGTGAATGGAATATGTGACTTTGATATTTTACAGTTTGAAGACTTAACAGAATGTTTTCCTATTCTGAAACTTTGCACAGTAAACAGAATTTGCTTCTTAACTGCGGCTACGCACAGTGAATGGAATATGTGACTTTGATATTTTACAGTTTGAAGACTTAACAGAATGTTTTCCTATTCTGAAACTTTGCACAGTAAACAGAATTTGCTTCTTAACTGCGGCTACGCACAGTGAATGGAATATGTGACTTTGATATTTTACAGTTTGAAGACTTAACAGAATGTTTTCCTATTCTGAAACTTTGCACAATACACAGAATGTGCTTCTTAACTGCGGCTACGCACAGTGAATGGAATATGTGACTTTGATATTTTACAGTTTGAAGACTTAACAGAATGTTTTCCTATTTTGAAACTTTGCACAGTAAACAGAATGTGCTTCTTAACTGCGGCTACGCACAGTGAATGGAATATGTGACTTTGATATTTTACAGTTTGAAGACTTAACAGAATGTTTTCCTATTCTGAAACTTTGCACAGTAAACAGAATGTGCTGCTAATCTGCAACTTTGCACACTAAACAGAATGTGCTCTAATCTGCAACTTTGCACACTAAAAAGAATGTGCTGCTAATCTGCAACTTTGCACACTGAACAGAATGTGCTCTAATCTGCAACTTTGCACACTAAACAGAATGTGCTCTAATCTGCAACTTTGCACACTAAACAGAATATATGAAGTTTTGTTTTTTTTTTCTCTGCCCCCCCACACAAAATAAACTGCTGCCCCCACACACAGTAGTCCTAAAAAGGACTTTTGGGTCTTTTTTTTTTTTTAACAATTGCTTTTCTTCTCCCTACACTGACTTTCCCTTCCTATCCTCAGCTCTCCCTGGCTAAGACTGAGCCGAACTCGCTGGTCAGGTGCTATACAGCACCCGACCACGGGTTCTGGCCAGCCAATCAGTGTAATGCCAGCAGCCAACATGGCTGCTGGCATTACACTGATGTCAGAGCCTCCCTGCACGTTTATTGGCTGCGCAGCAGCCGCGAAACGTGCGGGGAGGAGACCCGAACATGGCGGGCGAGCACATGCGGTACTCGTACGAGTACCGCCATGTGCCGAGCAGAGCGATGCTCGAGCCGAACCGAGCTTCGGCCGAGCATGCTCGCTCATCACTAATAATGACCCTCTCCCACACAGCTGTCATAGAGCTGATGACAATTGTCCCTGAATAGCAGAATGGAAATGTGGCCACCCTAATAAGGCTACTTGCAACTGCCATATCTGCCCCCATGGACATGACACCCAGGACTGACTAGAGAGGAGATCTACTGTAGAAAGGTACCAGGGCAATAATGTTCTGGCTGTAGAAAGGTAAGTAGGGGTTGTAATTAGTGTACCTCTCTAGCATTCATTAGATTGAAAAGAAAAAAAACCTCACACTCTTTTGTCATGCTGAATAACAGTGATAACAAAGATGCAGTTTAACTTCAAATCCAGACTGTAAACACCTGTAATCCAGCTCTGTGTACTGTATACCTCATTGTACAAGACAGCTGGTGTGTAGTATCTCTCACTGTGTGCAATTACTGAGACTAGTTTGTTGTCTCACTCATTGTGTGCGATTACTGAGGCTGGTGTGTAGTATCTCTCATTGTGTGCGATTGCTGAGGCTGGTGTGTTGTATCTCTCATTGTGTGCGATTACTGAGGCTGGGGTGTTGTACTGCTCATTGTGTGCGATTACTGAGGCTGGTGTGTTGTACTGCTCATTGTGTGCGATTACTGAGGCTGGTGTGTTGTACTGCTCATTGTGTGCGATTACTGAGGCTGGTGTGTAGTATCTCTCATTGTGTGCGATTACTGAGGCTGGTGTGTAGTATCTCTCATTGTGTGCGATTACTGAGGCTGGTGTGTTGTACTGCTCATTGTGTGCGATTACTGAGGCTGGTGTGTTGTACTGCTCATTGTGTGCGATTACTGAGGCTGGTGTGTTGTACTGCTCATTGTGTGCGATTACTGAGGCTGGTGTGTAGTATCTCTCATTGTGTGCGATTACTGAGGCTGGTGTGTTGTATCGCTCATTGTGTGCGATTACTGAGGCTGATGTGTTGTATCGCTCATTGTGTGCGATTACTGAGGCTGTTGTACTGTAGAGAACTGGAAACATTCTGCAACAAACTAACTGCAAAACAGGAAAATTATAGAAATTCCCCAAACGCCTGCTAATTAACCCTTTCAGTGCCAGAGGAGTACGCAAAATAAGTTTTTCACCCCTTGCCAATGAGACCACTCCAGCTCACACAGAGGAAGCCTCCATCAGAGTAGGAGGTGAGAACAAGGAGTTACGTGGGGAGGGGACCAGACAAAGACTGACAGGCTGTGGTATACAGAGCTGCACCGCAGCCTGTACAGAACGGACATCACTGGATTCATTTTAAAAGCCAATATCTTGGAGAATACAGCATTATATTAAAAAAAGGAAGATTACAGATTCAGTCCACAGGAGCTTTGAAACGAAGGAAACATTAATACAGGTCAGATTTCCCCTTTAAGCTTTTCAATGACGTGTCATATGCTAATGAAGTGCAGTGCAGTACCAGGAAATATTCACTTTCCCAGAAATACAAGTGTGAATATCTTGTAAACTATACATCTGCTGGACTTTTGGGTAACATGACACATGCAGTTTTGAATTAGGTTTTCAAATATGTAAAGCAAATTTAAGGTGATAGGTCCACTTTAAAGGGATAGTAATACTTCGTTTTAACTTTATTTTATTTTGTAGGCATTAAAAAAATATGAAGAACGATATAAGTCTTATCTCTCAAACCTTTATGGTTTAAGAGATATTCACAAGCAAAGTTCCCCCTCCCGTCCCTTTTATCTAGTGTAAGCCATCTCTTCTCAGATGTGGAATGCAGTCCATAGACCAGACAGATAACAGCAGGGGACAATATTATTCCTATGAGAACAATGAAAGCCCTGCCCCCCTTGACAAGTTTTTCAGGTTTTTTCCTTTATCTTAATTGAAGATTGTCCCTCTCTGCAGTCTACCTGGGCACCTCCCTTCTGATCTGGCTGAACAGCGTGATATCAGTAAAAGGGGCGGGAGGGGGATACTTTGTCATTGAATTATTGCTTAATTGAATTAATTGATTAATTGGAGCTGCTTTTATTATGAAACATTACTATCCCTTTAAGTCAAATGTATAAGAGGCTGTA
The DNA here is from genome assembly GCA_037306005.1 of Rhinophrynus dorsalis. Taxonomy (NCBI): domain Eukaryota; kingdom Metazoa; phylum Chordata; class Amphibia; order Anura; family Rhinophrynidae; genus Rhinophrynus; species Rhinophrynus dorsalis. The sequence goes on from CM074722.1 coordinate 51,401,898, forward strand.
TGATCTTAGGGACCGAAATGATTTGCATGCTATATTTCTAGCACGGAAAATTACACTAACTCAGTGATATAAAATATATATATTAGCATTGCTTAAACAGATTCAAAGCGTTATGTAGACACCATTAAACATGTGGCAATGAAAAAGCGTTATTATATATCCATATGTATCATATCTGCCTTCAGTAATCATTTAGTGGCAGCTTGGTCATGTGGCCTAAATATATACATGTCATAAAAATCATAATGTGCAAAAAGTACATTAGGCCAATTAATGTCGGAACCGCTAATACTTATTCCTGCTTATGCCGATAGTACTTTTTTCTCTTTTTATGACATGTATAACACTTTTATAACCACGTGTTTTATGGTGTCTACACTACACTTTGAATAATGTTTTAGGGATGCTTATGTATATTTTATATCGCTGCATTAGTGTGACCTTCCGTACTCATGATATATTGTGCAAATAATTTCTCTCCCTAAGATCATGCAGCCGCTCTTATAAATTTGATATAATTTTTGACTGTTTGATCATTCAGATTGTTTGCAATTTGGCGCTGCTTCACATTGTTTCTTTCCCAGCAGCCAATTGGGTTTGGAACAATAGCATATTTTAGTCACACCTCATACATACAGATCGTGGCTTTTTTCAAGTTATATCGCATTTATTAATATTTGTATATATTGTTTCACCTAATTAAGATAAATTGTTTAGGTAGTTGGTTTCCAATCGTAATGGATAGCTAGTAACTCTCTGGGCTATCTAGTCGCACTCAGTGGGATCGACCGACATACTATGAGTTTCTTGTACTGTACATTAAATGGGAAAGAGGTTTAGCGTCCCATCTTTAATTCGCAGTGCTTCTTTTCTTATTTTTATATTTTATTCAGTTTAATATTTATAATAAAAGTTATATTTTATACTTTGTATTCTCTTCTGGATCTGATTTCGCCTGTTTCTAGTTTATCAGTTGGTTTTGGTGCTGCCATTAATGTTGTTTTTTTATATTTTATTCAGTTTAATATTTATAATAAAAGTTATATTTTATACTTTGTATTCTCTTCTGGATCTGATTTCGCCTGTTTCTAGTTTATCGGTTGGTTTTGGTGCTGCCATTAATGTTGTTTCTCCTCTTGTTTTTTTGTTTAAAGCGGAACTTTCAGATAATAGCCAGTCGCCATGCATTCATTAAATGCATGGCAACTAGCTTGAAAATAGATGTCATACCATAAAAAAATACGTGTGTCTAAAGGAATCCGTCCCGTTTCAAGACTGACTGGCAGGTTAGTGCGGTCTGTGAGCCTGCCCCGTCAGTCCCTTCCGGTGATCATATGGTACAAAGCAGTCTACTCTGTGGAGACCGAGACTGACAGCGCATGCGCACAAACAAGATGTCTGCTCTCTAGCCTCAGTTCCGGTCTCCAAACGCGACGGATTCCTTTAGAAACTTATTTTTTTACGGTAAGACATCCAATTTTCAAGCTAGGTGCCGTGCATTTAATGAATGCATGACAATTTGCTATTATCTGAAAGCCCCGTTTTAATTTAATTTTGATACACTTAAGCACATTACCTGGGCAGTTATCGGACATCATTACACTTTAAGGGGTGATGCATCAGCTTTCTTCTTCAGTCCTGTGCCTTCTACGCCTGGCAGGTCAAGTCCTAAAGTCTGTGGCTACTAACCTCTCACCTTGGCTGGATTCAAAAGCAGGAAATAAATGTTACCTTCAGTTTTAACAAAAATGTTCATATTGAAGTCTATGGGGATACCTGAAGATAAAAACAGAGATAAAATTAGGACCTGCATTTGAATCCAGCCCCTTGTGTCTCTTGTCCAGGTTCTGTATCTGTATCTTGTGCCATTACTTGTCTACGTTTCCTGACAGCTCTAGATCCAGACTCCAGAGATCTTATTAATCACTAAACTGGTATACAGTTATGGAGCAAGCCAACTGCTCCGTGAAGAGAAATGCAGTAAATTAAATATGGCCTTTAACCCTTTGAATGCTATAGATTTCTGCAGTGTGTTGCAGACCACTCTAGCATTCAAGGGGTTAAAAGCCCCATTTAAATAATTGTGAATCTGATTAATTTTTATTTTTGTCCAAAGCTAAAGAAATTGGCCTCCATACAAATTAACTGTGTATCCCTTTAAATCAGGGATGCTTATGCAAATTTCATTCAGCAGGACTGCACTGGGATCAATAGAACCTCTAGTGTGTGTTTTAATAAGTAGCCCTCAATTAAAAATGGTGTGTGGTCCGTTTACTCTCCTGCAGTTCAACCTCATTTGACATGAAGGGCTTATTCATCAACTGAAAGAGATGCAGTTCCAGGGCAAATCAACTACAACACGAGGAAGAATAAAAACTACACAAAGTCCCCTGGATTTAAACATTTTAGTGCCTGAGAGGTATCCTGCACAATGTGTTGATACCTTTCTGGCACTCAAAGGGTTAAACCATTTAAATCCCAGACAGAAGACCTCCCTAGCATTCAAGTGGTCAAAGACACAGTTAAATCAATAGGTATTATCTCCTGCCCGATAGTGCAGTTGGTTTGCTCCAGAACTGCACAAGGCCCCTCGTACTGCTGCTGCTTATGTGACGGCCCCCAGGCCATTTGCCAGAGAAGACATGTGCACAGTGCAGTCTTTTCAATAAACACTTCTGTGCACCTGTTACATATGTAATGTATTCCCTGCAAGCCAAGGGACATGCGGTCTGCTGCCTGGTAGATTTACACTCATTGCCTCTCAGTTCAACCTGACTCTGGAAATCTCACCTTGTATTTACTCAGTGCTGTTGTCATATAAGGCTTGTGAAACAGAACACATTCTAGCCAACAGCCACATCACACTCAAAGATTCCAACCTAATGCTTCTTAAATACACTCCTGAAGGACCAATAACAAGCATTAGATATCCTTTCAACAGCACCTGTGAACTATCCAGAGGAGCATCATTAAAGTCCACAACTCTTCCAGCAAAGAAAGGTTTAATTAATTTTAGAGATAATTAAAATCTGCCTTTATGGATTTCTTGTTGTATGCCGATGCCTGTACTCTTAACTCTTTGAATAGGGTGACCAGACCTTGCCTTTAACTGGGGACACAAATGAAAATGCATACTGCAGGGCTGCTTTGATTTCAGTGTCCCCGGTTAAAGGTGAGGTCTTTCCAGCCTACCTTTGAGTGCCACAGAGGTATCCAACCCATTGTGTTGCAACGCATTGAATAACTCTCTGGAATTCAAGGGAGAACTAACACCACAATTACTCTTTGCATGCCATAGGGGTGAGTAAAGCATTGCTCCACCCACTGGCAATCAATGGGTTAAACTATCCTGATGCATGACCTAATGTACTTGTTAATGATATGTGCCCCTTGCACCTTGACCCTTCCCCCACCCTGACCACCCTATTGAAAGAGTATGAAGTGTATGCTTAGGCCACCTGTGGATTGTGCTCAGGAGACAAAAATGTTATTTAAATGCTAAATATTATCCAATTGTAATACACACCACACAATTACAGTGGTTCCAGTTATTTAAATGGGGCTTATCGGGATCTGGGGCTATAAGAGACTGAGCAGATTTCACATTAACTCGTGACACATATGAGAAATGCATACCTCAGGGTTTCCTTGGGTTCAGTACAGCCCTGAAATATGCTATTTCCTATCTGTCCCCCCATTAAAGGTGAGGTCTGGTCAGACTAAGCTGGTGGTTCTCAGTTTTTGTTTTTTTTTTCAATCAGGGCACCCCTAATATGCAGTCTGCAATTTTCAGGGCACCACTGCCATTTTATCTGTAATTTCCCAAGGGCTTAAAGCGGAATTGTTACCTTCCCTAAACCCCCCTCCCAATATCTTTATCGCTCTTGCAGACATCAAATATAATGTACTTCCATGCCAATACAATACCCTGTCCTCGGAGGGTAATCAGGAGACAGAGCAGCCATGTTGCTGACGTCCTTCTTAATGGGATAGTAATACTTCATTTTATCTTTATTTTATTTTGTAGGCATTAAAAAAACATGAAGAACGATATAAGTCTTATCTCTCAAACCTTTATGGTTTAACAGATATTCACAAGCAACGTTTCCCCTCCCCGCCCCTTTTACCTAGTGTAAGCCATCTCTTCTCAGATGTGAATCTGGTTGTAAGACCAGATAACAGCAGGGTACACTCTTCTTCCTATGAGAACAATGAAAGCCCTGCCCCCCTTTGACAAGTTTTTCAGGTTTTTCCTGTATCTTAATTGAAGATTGTCCCTCTCTGCAGTCTACCTGGGCTCCTCCCTTCTGCTCTGGCTGAACAGTGTTACGTCAGTAAAAGGGGCAGGAGGAGGATACTTTGTCATTGAATTACTCTAGAACTACAGCTCTGACAGAATTGAAAGAACACTCTCCAAAGTCCAAATACTATGATGATTAATTAGAGTTGCTTTTATTATGAAACATTACTATTCGTTTAATGGGTGTTGCAAAACTTGCAAATACTACCCTTTTCTGCTTGCGCTCCCTCTGAAAGCCGAGCTCTGCCTGGATTTCTGCAGTGGGGGAGGGACTAATAAGCCATGTGGTACAGCTTGTAACGCACACATCTTGCTTCAGTATACCGCACAACTAATGATTTCTCTTTACAGGGTGCAGAAGTGGACCTGCATCCAGCCAGCCACCAGCAGTGAAAGGGTTAATACACCCAACTCCTGCATGCTTTGTATTTAGTATGTGTCTGCTCTCTGCTTCGCTGTCCCTTACCTCAATAGTAAGGAAGAGAGAGGCACAGATCAGACAAATGCCGGTACATGTGATAGAGGCACAGATCAGACACAATCAAAATGCCGGTACATCTGATCTTGCAGTGTCCTCCATGCAGCCCAGTAGAGTGCATTCTTCAGATGTGTTCCATTTTAACCCTTTGAATGCCAGTGGGGTATGCAACACATTGCAAAGCAATGCGTTGCATACCCCTCTGGCACTCAAAGAGTTAAAGAGATGAGTGGCTACATTCAGGGCCAGATTTACATCTCAGGAGCCTGTAGGCACGGAAATCTGAAGCACCCCCCAACTGGACACCTCCACAATGTTCCTAATCTCCACACTGCCCCCATCATGTCCATATTGCCCTCTCATTGCCCCTATGATCTTCATATTGCCCCATCAGCTCCATATTGCCCCCATCAGTTACAACTTGCCCCCATCAGCTCCATATTGCCCTCACATTGCCCCCATCAGCTCCATTTTGCCCCATCAGCTCCAACTTGCACCCCATCAGCTCCATATTGCCCTTATCTCCACATTTCCCCATCAGCTCCATATTGCCCCATCAGCTACAACTCGCCCCCCATCAGCTCCATATTGCCTTCTCATTGCCCCTATCATCTTCTCATTGCTCCATATTGCCCTTGCATTTCCCCATCAGCTCCATATTGATCTCATTAGCTCCATATTGCCCCCATCAACTCCATATTGCCCTCACATTGCCAGCCATCAGCTCCATACTGTCCTCACATTACGGCCACCCTTTTTCCTACCTCCTCCCTGGTGGTCCAATGGCGTGGCAGGACAGCTCTGCACCTCCTTCGGCAGAGGCCTGTAACTGCTGGAGCTCCCGTGCGGTGTTCTGATGTCATCTCCCAGCGCTCTGCATTACGAGGGAGCTCTTCAGCTAAAGATCTGTGCTGAAAGAGGCAGAGACATGACCGAATAGGGGTTAAAATAATAAAATATATATATATATATAAAAACTGGGTCCCAATGACAGGCGCCCCTCTATGTGGTGCGCCTGTAAGCAGATGCCTACTCTGCCTTACGAGAAATCCGGTCCTGGCTACATTCACCTGATTAGACCCCATTTTTAACCCTTCAGTGCCAGAATGGTATCCAAAGCAATGTGTTAAATACCTCTCTGGCACTGAAATATGCTTATTTCCTGCGTGCTTCCAGTTAAACGGATAGTAAAGTCACCTGAGAAGTATTAGCTGTATTGTAGATGTAAAAAAAAAAAAAAAAAAAAAAAAAAAAAGATTACTTGAGGTTATTCACATCTCCCAAACATCTATGGTTTGAGAGATATACAAGGATAAAGTTCTCCCCTCCCGCCCCTTTCTTATACATCAGCTGTATAGCTGACAGCATGATATCCTAGTCCCGGGACCAGCCGGCGGCTCTCCAGGAGAGCCGAAATAGCGATACCTAGAAATAAATACTTCATTGAAACACTCTATAAAGTTGGCTTGCAAACCAGGCACACTTTGTAGAGAGTTCCAGTGAAGTATTTATTATTAGGTATCGCTATTTCAGAGCCACCGGCTGGTCGAGCAACCAGAATCTAGCTCTCACAGCTTTACAGCTCATGTCAAGAAAAGGGGAGGGAAGGGGTACGTTTAACATTGTATATCTCTCAAACCATAACACTTTGAGAGATCCAACTAAACTCAGGTAATCGCTTTCTTTTAGATCTACAATACAGCTAATACTTCTCAGGCGACTTTACTATCCCTTTAAGGTCAGGTCAGCTTAGGCAATTTGCTATGAGAAAAAAAATGACAATTCTGTGGCCATCCAAATGCCTGTCAGGAATAAATACTAATTGCCATTGACTTAAGTGGGGCTTGTAACCCTTTCAATGCTAGATAGGTCTCCAACGTTGCAAAGCAATGTGTTGGAGACCTAACTAGCATTCAGAGGGTTAAATGAATGGGATTATTATTTTTTGATATGGTGAAGCTGAGTTGCATTACAATTGACACACTTTTTTATTTGTGCATACAACCCCTGGTATCAGATGCTTACAGAAATCACTACTACTGATTTTATGGCTATCCCAACACCAACAGGCCATATTTAAACATACCTCCCAACATTTCAAATTGCCAAAGAGGGACACTTGTGGTTTAGGGATTGTTGTTGGGTCATAGCTGGTGGGAGGGGCATTACTGATAATTTTTAGACTATTTCATGACCTATTGACACCTCCTTGTGTAACCTAATAAATGACATATAACAAGACCAAAGTATTTTATTTACACAGACTAATGTATAAACACATATACTGACGTTTAAACAATCGTTAATAAGAGTTTTATTGCTGTAGTGCAACATTATCCTATATAATAATTCGCTAAATCGTGTGTAACGCGCAACATGCGCAGTACACACTGCTGCGCATGCTGCGGTCATGCGCAGTAGAGACTGCCCGCGCCGTGGCTGATACAGAGCTGGGCACTCCGAAGGAGCGTCCAGCTCTGTATCAGCCGCGGCGTGGGCAGTCTCCTCTGCGCGTGACTGCCCCGCGACCGGGTGGCAGTGACACTGTGGCCCGTGTAACGGGCTGTTCAACTAGGACACATATACACAATCTGATCTCCTAAAAAGAGGGACATCAGGGAGGGAAAGAGGGATTTGGGTCTAAAAGAGGGACACTTGGGAGGTAAGACTATGCCTTATAATGCACACGTATATCAAACACAATGACTGAGCCATTGACTACCCACCTGTGACTAAGCAGGGATGTTCTGATCCCGTACACTACTGGTGTTCCCTGAGAACTAAACACTGAGATATACTGAACTAGGGAAACTACAACTCAATGACAAATATTCCTCTTCAGCTGTAGTTCCCGGGACACTGAGGAATGTCGTTAACAAGGGAACAGAGGGATTTCATGCTGAGAGCAGGCTTGCTTTGCACTGAGCCCAACAAAAGAAAGGGAAAGAAATACTTAACAAGAGACTGTATGGTTAAATGATGGACTCATCCCCATTGTGATGTTGAGGAAAGTAATTATCCTACAGCTGGGCAATAATAGAACCTGTGAAAATACTGAAATAGAGAATAGAGAGACTAAGGGGATCAGGAATCTGCCTCTGGTGTACTAGTAACTGTGGGGAGGCACAGAGACTAAACCTTTTCTGTATGCTTTATTATTATTTTTATTTTAATAAGTATTACGCACTAAATTAGGCCAACCAGAGATCACCCTTGACCAGGAACGCATAGGAAAAATGCATACTGCAGGACTGCTTTGATTTCAGTTAAGTACTGAAATATTTCCATACCTTCCAAGTGTCCCTCTTTAGGAGGGACAGTCCCTCTTTTACACCCAAATCTCTCTGTCCCTCTTTCCCACACTGGTGTCCCTGTGTTTAGGAGATCAGACCATGTAGGGTGTATATAAGTGTATCACACTGATCCACATTAATAAAAACTCACATTAATGTTTGTATAAAGTACACTATATGTATGTGTTTATACATTAGTCTGTGTAAATAAAATACTTTGGTCTTGTTATAAGTCATTTATTAAGTTCCACAAGGAGGTGTCAATAGGTCATTAAATAGCCTAAAAATTCTCACTAATGCCCCACCCACCAGCCACACCCCCAGTCACACCCCCAAAAATACAAGTGTCCCTCTTTGGCAATTTGAAATGTTGGGAGGTATGTATTTCCTATGTGTCCCTGGTTAAAGGTGAGATCTGGTTAGCCTACACTAAATGGGAGGTCTGCGCGCATTCTAAAATAGGTCAGTTATGTCTATAAATGGGCTAGCACAGGTCTTGCAGGATCCCTTTGCTTGAACACAGGTGAACCAATGAGTAGTTCATTAATTTTGAAGGCTCTGCCTGAATTAATCCATTGAATGCCAATTGGGTACTCAACGCCTTGCAGTGCGTACCCCTCTGGCACTCAAAGGGTTAACAAAATTCACTTGCGTTTAACTGAGAAGATCCCGAAAATGTGCACTGCTGGAGGGCCCTGACCACAGGTTTGAACACTACTGGCAAGGGTACATTTTCTCACCCACAGTCTTCTAGTAAAGGGTAGCCAGGCCATCCCTTTAGAAAGAGACACATGAAAAATGCATGCTGCAGGGTTACATAGGTGCCATGGCAGACCAGTAATCACTGCAACGTGCATTTTTCATGCTTCTATTGTAATAACGATAATCTGGTGACACTGTGCCAAGTACCTACCACTATTGTAGGCTGACCAGATCTCACCTTTAACCGGGGACACATGGGAAATAGGCATATTTCAGTACTTCACTGAAATCAAAGCAGTCCTGCAGTATGCATTTCTCCTATGCATCCCTGGTTAAAGCTGAGGTCTAGTCACCCGACACTAATGGTGCAGATTTAAAGGATAATTAACACATCCTATTAATAAGAACCCCACACTTACCTTTCCATTGCCATAAAATCCTAAAGGTCCTATGAATTTTGCTTTTCAGACATTGTATAAGAGATATCAGCCATTGAAGACAAACAGGACAGTTGGTAGCAAACCCACATGAACCCGAACTCTGCCCAATTCACATGGTAATATCCGTTTAGAAACCAAAGAGTTGCCAAAACTCATTACTAGCAACTCCCTATACAACAGCAATAGGAAGGATGGTGTTGTTTCCCAGAAAAGCTGTCAGCCTTATACTGAACTGACAGTCAAACTCCATTTTGACTTAACATATTCTGGAAGTATATAATATATAAAGTCAGATTGCCTAGACTTTTTATTATTTGTTTCCTCTTTACCTTTTTTTTACACTTTTATGAGCCTGACAGGGAACTCTTTGAATTTCTGTTTCCGGCAAGCTTTCTGTCAGGGACTATTGAACCAGGAATAGTTAAACAATGCAACAATATCCCTGAAGGAGAAAATCCTGCTTCCGCTACAGCAAACAGAGCACTCCTTGCCATTGGGATAGTGTTCCACTGTATCATCATGGCTTGGTTCACACTGGTGACCGACTGAATTGCAACAATTTAAACTCATGAATAACCACATGAAAAATGTATCATTATGTCATATGAAACTGTTCAAACTGTTGGAAAAACAGAGAGCATGTAGTAAGGGGAACACATCATCTGTCATCAGCCTATTAACAGCTTCATAAAATCTGTATTGATTTCAATGGTATTGTACGTATATATGTATATCTTTAGTCATATGGTGCCACACAGTGTACGCAGTGCCTTACAATAGTAGTAGGTTACAATAAATAAAAAGGGATAAAATAAGTGTCACAGTCATATAAACAATAGGAGAGAGGAACCTGACCCAAGGAGCTTACAGTCTATATGGGTAATAGGAGACAGACAACAGGGTATGAGGGTGTCTAGTGCTGTGAATACAAGTGCTGAGTTTGTCAAAAGGTAATGCCCCTGTGCTCCAGAAGATAAGATTTCAGGGTGGACACTTAAAGACGGAGGGGGATAGTTCTAGATATAGGGAGAGCGGTATGGTGTTCCATAGGTAGAAAGTAAGAAAGGTTTGAGATGGGAGAGGGCAGAAGGTGTGGATGGTGTAAGAAGAAGTGTATTGTGTGCTGAGCGAAGGAGGCAGCCAGGAACATAAGAAGAGAGGAAGGAAGAGATGTAAGGATGGGTATCAGGGTGGAGAACATTAAAGGTGAGAAGAATGACTTTGTAAGTGATGCGCTGCTGAATAGGGAGCCATGTCAGATGTCTAAGAATGATGTGAGCAGGTTCAGTTTTTAGGGAGAGTGTGCTGGTTTGTGCAGCTGAGCTTAAAGGGTTAGTAATGTGTAACATTAACTAACCCTAATATTGAAGGTATTCAAAAGATAATCTTACTGTGCCAAGTTATATCTCTCAAACCATTAAGGTTTGAGAGCTATAAGCGCTTAAAGTTCCCCCCTCCTGCTGATGAGCTATAAAGCTGTCAGCAGTGGATCTGTGTCAGCCAACTCAGGCGACTCTCCAGCAGAGCTGAATGAGTGCTATCGAAAAACAGATACTTCACTGGAACGGTCTACAAGTGTGCTTGGTTTGCAGACCATTCAACTGAAGTATTTGTTTTTCGATAGCGCTCATTCAGCTCAGAGCAGCAAGACTGTCTGGATGGATCACAGAGAGGGACAATCTTCAGTGATGTTAAGGAAAAACCTGAAAATCCTGTCAAGGGGGGCAGGTTTTCCTTATGCTCACGGTATGAAGACTGTCCCTTGCTGTGAGCTGTCCGGTCCTAGGACCAGATTCCACATCTAAGGGGAGGTGGCTTACATTAGGTAAAAGGGGAGGGAGGGGGAAACTTTATCATTCAGTTACTCTTGAGCTACAACTCTCCATGGCACAAATACTATGAAGATTAATTGGAGCTGCTGTTTTTGTCAAACATTACTATCACTTTAAAAAATACATGAAGGTGAAGATTACAGGCAGTTTGTCTTTTACATGTTATGCACTTGTAGAATATATAATGTCAAGAGGTTGACTGTCACTTTAGGAGTTGAGGGCCGCTAGGTTAAAAGTGCAGATGTGATCATAGGGACATAGGTAAAGTGACCAGGTCACCAAGTTAAAGCCTATTACATTATCATTCCGCAAGATGGACAGGAAACAGTGTCACCCTACAGTGGGTTTCTCATTGGCGTTCTGCATACAATTATGATTTAGTCACAGTAGGCATCACTATAAAAAGAAGGTGGAGCAATTCTGGGGCAAAGCAACAATAGAGTATTTGTCTCACTATGTGCTGGAGGCCTCTCTACCATTCATGGGGATAAAAGCTCCATTTGCATCTATGGGGATGTTTCACACACACACACACCAGTGCCGTGACACACCACTGGATCTACCTCCTGTGGTGAAAGTTCTTATGCTGCGCTATGGTGCCTTTCACACAGGTGACATACTGGAGTCTAGTGTGATGTAACTTTAGAAATGCAGTAATGAAGGTCTGCATTGTGGCCTTTGCAGCTGTGGGCAGATCTTTCACACCAGCAGCTTTGGAGGTTGAGATGCTCATCACAGTCTCCAATGAACAGCCATCTCATATGGGCATCAGCCTGGTGCTCTTGTGAACTAGCTGTAACTCACACCCTTATTGGTGGTGGAACATGAGAGAGAGGTAAGTTTAACACCATGGGTAACAGATCTGGTGCAAGGGGCTAAAATAATTCTGTCTCCCATGTGAAAGAAGCATTATCCTTTAAAACTGAACACATTAAAAATGCATGTGGCTTGACTACCTGGGAACCATTACAGTCCAGTAGTAATTACTGCAGACATGCAACATGCATTTGTCATAAGGGATGAGGTGGCAACACTATTTCTGCTTAAATCTGTGAGATATATGAGAGTTGGTTCTGTGTTAGCCATAGAAATACAGGAGGCAAAAATGTAGTAAAGTTGATACCTTTATTGGCTAACTAAACAGATTTAAAATGCAAGCTTTCAAGACTTCTTAGGTCTTTTCCTCAGTATAACATGACTGTGGAAGAGACCTAAGAAGTATTGAAAGCTTGCATTCTAAATCTGCTTAGCCAATAAAGGATCAACTTTACTACATTTTTGCCTCCTGTAAATCCGTGAGATGCTTTGAGACAGTCAAAGAGGTGACTAGTTTTTACATTTGTGGTTTTTTCTAGTGCAATACCATTGATGCAACATCTTCATCCATAGGAACAAGCCCATAAAGCTGTACTTGCACAGCAGAACATACATTATGCACACCACAACAGTACATGTAATTATGATAAATAAATAATAACAAGGCCTAGTTCTCGTGGGGGACTTTGATGCAAGCTGTTGCTCTAACACAAGGTTGTCATTGAAAATTATTGTATATGGTAATGTCACCCATGCGAATTACATAGAAAACAATTATATCCATTCTGTGAAACAGTTTGCTACAACCAAGCCAGGGGCATTTTAATGCATGGCCAAACCTGCCGTTCAATGGGGCTTCACGTTGAGTTTAGAACGGTCTCAGTTTAGCGGGATGAGATCATAACCATCTGATAAAATGGTCAGGAAGAAGTGATGCTGCTATGGATGCACAATAAAAATTATGAGGTTTTTTTCCCACCAATGATAAAGGAAACAAGGAAGGTTACAACTGAACTTAAAGGGATAGTAATATTTAGAAAATAGATCAGCTCAGATTGTTTCCTATACCGAATAGTCCTGATGTCTGACCGTCTCAAAGATCATAACATGATAGTTATGTTGCAATAGTACAATGAATATTACCACTCCTGCCCCTTTACCTATTCTGAAGCCGCCTCCCCTCAGATGTGAAGTTATGTCACCTGACGAGGGACAATCTTCCCTCTGTCAGTATAAGGAAATACCTGGCTTCCTTGATGAAGGAGGACTGGTTTTTCCTAAAACTGACAGTGGATTATTCCTCATCGTGATCCGCTGTCGGATTTGAAGGGAGGCGGCTTCAGAATGGGAAAAGGGAAGGGAGGGGTAATATTCATCGTATGATTGCTGCATAATTATCACACTATGAACTTTGAGAGAGTCGGACATCAGGACTCTTCAGAATAGGAAGTAATCTGAGCTGCACTATTTCCTAAACATTAATATCTCCTTAAGATGATCCTAAAGGTTTACCCCAGTTGAGCTAGGCCCAACACGTGCTGGGATCAGATCTCCATTATAAAGATCAATGCTTGGTACATTTTCATTCTGAAGGACCACACAGGAAACCAGTGCAATCCAGCAGTGTGTTTTACATAAGCATTCCACATTAACCTTTGCAAAGCAATGCATTGCGTACCCCTCTGGCACTGAAAGGGTCAAAACAGCAATTTTGTCACATATTAACCTTTTAATGATATGCAAACAGGGCTGTATTCAGGAAAAAAGGAGGACCCAGGTGAGACACAGGGGACAAATAAATTCCTATTGACTTAAATGGGGCTTTAACCCCTTGAATACTAGAGAGGTCTCAAACACATTCGTTAGCAATGTGTTGAAGAACTTGCCAGTATTCCTGGGGTTAAAATCCACATTTAAATCATTTGGACATTTGGGGATTGTCCCCTACGGTACAGTTATAGTTTGCTCCAGAATTGCTTCAATAGTGTCAAGGAATGGCCACAAAATTCAGCTGAGCTGTCTTTGAACTACAACTCCCATCGTCATGATCATCAGATGGTCGTATTTAACCCTTTGGATGATAGACACAACTCCACCATACCTGGGAACTCTCCTGTTTTGACACTAAATTATCGGGTCTCCTGGGCAGAGTATGATTCTCCGTATGTGGAGAGTTTCTGATGAAACTCTGTCCACTTGTGCTCAATCCCACCCTGTTTCTCCCACTTCCTGCCCTCTTCTCCTCCTACCCCAGTCTATGCTAGCTATTTTTTGTGTTTTAGAAGTCCCGCCCCCAACCAATCACAATTAAGCCCCTCCCCTTTCATGACATGAATCTCGTAATTTCTCCTTCGTCATCGGCACCACAGGGCTCTCCTCCAGGTAGCCCCAATCAAGATGTTCCCAGGTATGATCTCCACACATTGTGAAGCAAAGTTTTTGAGACATGTTTAGCATCTAAGAGGTTAATATTTTAATAAGCATTTATTATTTCTTATAAAAAGGCTGTCAAAGTTCAGTCCTCAGGGGCCACCAACAGACCAGGATGTAAGGATTTCCCTGATTAAGCACAGGTGCGTCAGTCACAATGAATGATCCACTGATTAACTCACCTGTGCTTAATAAGGGAAATCCTTACATCCTGGCCTATTGGTGGCCCTTGAGGACTGAACTTGGACAGCTCTGCCTTAGATGGAGTTCCAGCCTAGGGTAATTATCGCATTTTAAAAATTCATATGAAAAATGCATGCTGCACAGGTGCATGTGAGCAATCCCAGCCTTGTAGCATCCACTCCAGCTTTGCAGCATGCATTTATCATTTGAGGGATGAGATGGCAACCCTGTTACAGCCTGATCTAGATGGACTGTTATTAACATTGATGAATCCCATAGAAGAAAAACATGCACCAACCATTTCTATTGGTCCAAGAAGCCATTTAACCCTTTGAGTGCCAGAGAGGTATCCAATGCATTGCAATGCATTGGATACCTCTCTGGCACTCATGGGGTTAATGCAGCCGTTTTCTATTTTACGAATGGTGGACCCTTCGGTTTCACACACAAATCTTGACGGAACCATAGTAATCAAACCGTTTAACCCCTTGAATGCCACAGAGGTCTCAAAAGAGCGTGCGACCGCATGACACAGGAACCATGTCCCCATAATAAAAATGGAGACATAAGAATCTCGCACTGCATGACAGCGTGAGATTCTCATGTTGCCTACTGAAAGGTCACATACCATTCTTGCTGAGCGCTGCGTATCCGAGCTAATAATATATACTAACAATATTTTAATCCTTTAACCCGTTCATCAACGAACTTTGAATACTATTATGCTCACATTAGTAGATAACATTGTTTGACAGCCATCCCATCCAATCTGCTCTTTCATCCTCCCTTGCTCGCAACCGCTCATCGATTTTCCACACTAACAGTGGCCGGGGCTCCAAACGGGACAAACAGGAACACTGTGCTGACCAGATGAAGCTATGGAAGGAGAGCCAGGAATCCCAAGTATCCAGACTGTTGTAAGGGTGGGATGTATACTAAATATGGCATTTACAGGTGCATAATATATGCTAGCAATTACAGCATATGCTATATATTAGTGTAAAAGCACGTGTACACGGGCCAAGGTCCAAGTAATGTTAACCCTTTGAGTGCCAGAGGGATACACAATGAATGCTTTGCAATGCATTGCATACCCCTCTGGCACTCAAAGGGTTAAGTGACCGCTACCTCACTGTTTCAAGCGATGCAGTCTTGTGTCGCCTCACTTACATGATGCAATCATGAACAGTAGAGACTGACCGAACGCGGGCAGTCTCTACGCAGCATGACTGCATCGTGACAAACATCCTAGCAAATTATTACATAGGATAAGAATGGAATGCGACCTTTCAGTAGGCGACATGAGAATCTCGCGCTGTCATGCAGTGGGAAATCATCATGTCGCCATTTTTATTATGGCAACATGGTGACAGTGTCATGTGGTAGCACGCTCTTTTGCATGCAACCTTTTAAAAGTAAACCCAATTAATTAACTAGCATCCAAGGAGAGAGCATATCATTAGCAAATGTATTACAAAGCTACTCTGTACTAAATCTAGAGTTAAAGGAACAATAACTCATAAAAAAAATATATTAAATATCACATACTTGCAGCTAGCATCCACAAAATGTTTTCCTAAACTTCCATTTGTATTTCATGTGTAAACTATCCTTTCTAGACACAATTTGGTTAATTGTTTGTGCAAAACTAATGCTGTTAATCGATTGAGATTAGTACCCACTTGTCTATTCAGGAAGGCTGTTTACATTATCTCAGGGACACTTGTAGACAATAAAACAATCTCACTTCTGAGACACCCATTAAGATTGCCATGGTAATGGGAGCTAGGGAGCCCTTGAAAAGGCAGGATTGGGAGCCCCTAGTCAGCACATGTAAAGCTAGTTTTAAGCCATAGAAAAACTGAGAATTTTTACAGATGTGAGCAGAGTGTACCGGGTATTTAAGTGTGTATAACCCAGATTATTTTTAAGTGTAAGCTTTCTTTTAAACCTAAATGACTGATTGTTTTAGGTAACCATTAACAAGGGGGCCAGATATCACCTTAAAAATGCACAATGCTTATGAAAAACACACACTGCATGGTTCAATTGATTCCTGTGGATGTGTCCTGCATTTAAAGTAGGCTGACCAGATCTCACCTTTAGCCGGGGACACATAGGACATAGCCATTTTTCAGTGCTTCATTGAAATCAAAGCCGTCCTGCTGTATGCATTTTTCCTATGAGTCTCCGGTTAAAGGTGAGGTCTGGTCAGCCTAATTTAAAGAGATAGTAATAGATATTACTGCAAACTCTATTCTTCACTATACATTTTTATAATGAACCATACCTTTCTAAATGTTCATAATTTTTTTTCATTTTAATTAAAAGTATCCCCCTTCCGCCCCTTTTCCATATGTAACGTTACCTCCTCTCAGATCTGAAATCTGGTCAAGCTTCACCGGACAGATCTCAACGAAAGACAATCTTCTTTCTATCAGTATAAGGAAAGCTCCTTGATGGAGGGCAGGTTTTTCCTTATGCTGACAGAAGATTGTCCCTTGTGGCGATCCATAAGGACGAGCTTGCTGCTCTCAGGTAAAACATTGTGACATATAGAAAAGGGGCGGGAGAGGGACGCAATTAAAATATCATGAAAACAACAAAGTTATGAGCATTTACAAAGGCACATTTTGTTATAAAAAATGTATAGTGAAAAATTGAGCTTGCAGTAATATATAACCATTACTATCTCTTTAACCCTTTGAGTGCCAGAGGGGCACTCAAAGGGGTTAAAGGCATATCTGGTCATCTTATCCATTATCATAATCTTCCACATATCTAGTGGCACACACACACACACACTCACACACACTCACACACACACACACACACACACACACTCACACACACACACACACACACACTCACACTCTCTCTCTCTCTCTCTCTCTCTACTGAAGTTCTAATGATAAATTGTGCAATTCTGGGGCACAATTTATCATAGGGGCCAAACAACAGTTCCTGAAATTCCTACTAATTTTAATTGGGGTTTTTAACCAGATGAATGCTGGAGAGGTCACTAACACATGGTTTGGAGAACTCTCAAGTATTCGAGGGGTTAAAAAAAAGCCCTATTCGTGTCAATGGGAATTTCTGTGTTCCCTTTGGTACGGTTGGTTTGCACCAGAATTGCCTGAATTTACTTTACACATTTAAGTTTGCCTCCTCATCCCTTTAACCCTTTGCGTGCCAGAGGGGTATCCAACGCATTTGGATACCTCCCCTGGCACTCAAAGGGTTAAAGCCAAACACAAGAAAAATGCACTCTTCAAGGTTGCAGTTCTTACTATAGGCCGCCGCGTAACCCTGAACAGTGTATTGTTCATATGTGTTAGTTTTTAAAGGGATGAGGTGATAACCTTATACTCACTGCTTGCCACCATTACTCTTGTTACACTGTCATCCACCATTTCTTATATCTGTTCTGTGGAGCCCTAGCACTTCTTAACCCTTGGAGTGCCAGTGGGGTACGAACGCATTGCAAAGCAATGCATTGCGTACCCCCCTGGCACTCTAAGGGTTAACAGGAAGCACCAGGGTTTCACAGAATGCAGTTTGAGAGCCAGTCATCTAACACAGAGGTTGTCAATTGCTGGGCCTCCAGCCATTGGGGACTCTACAGCTCCCATCATTCCCAAACAGCCAATGGAGTTGTAGTCCCCAACAGCTGGAGAGCCAATAATTGAGTACTTCAGATCTAATACATTTGGCGACTCCAGACAGAGAAGATATTAAACACTAGGCTATGCTAATAGAATATCCACGCAGATTACATTCTCTGCATGCCAGTGTTTCTCCCGCAGTGTTTGGTAGCGCTGGTGACACCCCGCCTCTTTTATAACTCTGGTTTGGATTACACGTTTTTCCCTGGAGTTCCCTGTAAAACAAGATCATATCCTAGCCAGAGTACACTTATTAGTTCCCTGCAATTTAACAGGCAGTAAGGCTGCTTCAACCCATGAAAGGCTGAATTAATAGTGTTGCAGCTGTTGGAAAATGAGAAGTTAATCACTTAAACCTCTTGAACGCTCGAGAGATCTCCAACGCATTGCCTCTCAATACATTGTAGACTTCTCAAACCCCTAAAGAGCTAGCATTCAAAGGACTGTACTGCAAGTGTTCACAAGCCAGTACTTCTATTCAGGGCCGAATTGGCTTGAGATATTCTGTAAATTCGTAATACTGTATGTGAAGTCAAATTACCTATAATCTTTTTTTTTCTTTTCATCATCACCTATGTCTTTAAAGGGATAGTAATACTTCAAAATTACTATCCCTTATATTGAAGCCCTTGAAAAACTGAATTAAATGCCACCAGCGGCATCTCTCAACCCTTTATAGTTTGTGAGATAGCCGCTTTTAAACTTCGCTTCCCCTGCCTCTCCGCTGACGTCAACGTTCTTGCTGCAGAAGGGGAATCCATTCGTTGAATCAAGCGGAGGCTCTTCAGCAGAGCCAGATCTCATTATAGAAGAAACGATCCTTCACTAAAATGGTCTTCTACGTGTGCTTGGTAACCAAGCACACGTAGAAGACCGTTTTAGTGAAGGATCTTGTCTTCCATAACAAGATCTCGGCTCTGCTGAAGAGCCTCCACTGGTCCCGGAACTGGATTTCCCTGCTGCAGCAAGAACAATGAAGTCAGAGGAGAGGCAGGGGGAAGCGAAGTTTAAAAGTGGGTATCTCGCAAACCATAAAGGGTTGAGAAATGCCGCTGGTGGCATTTAATTCAGTTTTTCAAGGGCTTCAATATAACGGATAGTAATTT
Organism: Rhinophrynus dorsalis; assembly: GCA_037306005.1. Classification (NCBI taxonomy): domain Eukaryota; kingdom Metazoa; phylum Chordata; class Amphibia; order Anura; family Rhinophrynidae; genus Rhinophrynus; species Rhinophrynus dorsalis. The sequence goes on from CM074722.1 coordinate 51,421,143, forward strand.
TGAAGTACTACTGTCCCTTTAAAGGCATAGTAATAATTAAAATTTAAAAACATATATGTTGTAGGGTTTATCCCCCTGAGTAGAACAAGTGTACTTCAACTGCTAAAAGGTGTTTTATTCAAAAGTTGCTGCAGCGCAGACTTGAGTTTTTTAGGTGCAGTATTGCAGTGTCCTGAAATTGTACAGTGGCGCTGTTGCTACTCCATCCTATGTAGATTTATGTTCAACTGACCAGAACTGTCCATAGGATGGTGTAGCAACAGCGCCATTGTACAATATACGGCCACGGAGATACTGCACCTAAACAAATTCAAGTTTGAGCTGCAAAAACTTTTGAATAAAACACCTTTCAGCAGTTGGAGTGCTCTTGCTTTACTCAGGGGGATAAATAATACAATTTTTTTTACATATTAAGTGTTACTATCCCTTTAATTTAAAAAAATATTAATTAATTTTTATATCTCCTTTACAGTGAGTTCATTGAATTTCTCTTTCCAGAGAGTTTTATTTCTCTGACAGTGAAAGCTGAGCTATGTATACAACAAACGGCCCACCAGTAAGTGACCTAGACTCACATCTCTATGAAAAGCAATGTGAGAATAGCGATCACTGAAAATAATGTATGTGTCTACAAGTGATCGGTAATAGGACCGTGGTAACCTTGAGTGTATTAACAGCTTCATCCTCTATATATCCTCTACAAAGCCGAGGTGGGTTGTGTATGTTGTGTCTATTTTAAAATCTGATTGTGGGGATATTTTTCTTATAAACCTATATAAGTTCGCAACCACAATTTTTGTTTGTTGTTATTGTTTCTCAACATTAGTGCTCCTGGCACACAAAAAGTGCAAGTTTTCTAGTTACCCATGCTTGATCATAGGTGAGTTACTAACTACTAGTCATTGAGACTGATTCACAGATGATTCATTTAACCTTCTGAGTGCCAGAGGGGTACACAATGCATTGCTTTGCAATGCGTTGCGTACCCCTCTGTCACTCAAAGGGCTAAGGTGTCTTGCAAGCATGGTGTGCCTAAGGACTAGAGCTAAGAATCACTAAGGTAGACACATATGCCTTTAACCCTTTGATTGCCAGAGGGGTATGCAAAGCACTCAAAAGGTTAAATCAGGTACATTTAAAGAGATAGTAATGTTACACAAAAACAGCAGCTCCAATTAATTAACAGATTTTTCAGGTTTTCCCTTATGCTCACTGAAGATTGTCCCTCTCTGCAATGCATGGGGACAGTCTTGCTGCTCTGAGGTGAGCAGTGTTACATCAGTAACATTCAATTACTCTTGAACTACAACACTGACCGTATTGAAATAACTCTCTCCACGGCCCAAATAATATGAAGATTATTGGAACTGATTTTATTGTGAAACATTACTATCCCTTTAAAAGAAATAGACACATTGTATGATTTGTGCTGATTCTTGTGTAGTCCTAAGAAATTAAGATTACATATGCATCCCTGATTTAAAGGGATTTGTGGTCTCCACCAGTTAATCTATTAAACAAATTAAAGGAGCAGTAAACTTTTATTTATGAAAATGCATATTTTACATAGCATTTCCTGCTGAATAAAACAAGGTCACTCCCATCATTGTCAGATGTTTTATTCAAAAATTATAGCAGTTTAAATAATCAGGAAGTGAATTTACTGTGTTTACTTCCTGATAGTTCTAACTGACAGGAAGTGACAGGAAGTTTCTATCACATTCTATGGAGAACTGTATGTCTCTGACTTTTCTGACTTTCTTCTCCATTAGAATCTAACAGGAAATCTAATTAGAATTTGAACACTAGAGGGCACAGCTAATGTAAAAAAACGTGTTTAAACTGTAATAACTCGGGAAATATAAATCTCTCCGCAGTGGGAGTACCCTTATTTTACTCAACAGGAAAATCCCTACAATATATATTTTTTCATAAAAAAAGTTTACTGCTCCTTTAAGAGCCACATATTTGTAGGTTATAGTTCCCAATTAATATTTTTTTTCTTTTTAACACAAGCCGTGAGTGTGGCGATTCTTCCCAGCAACACACATTATTGTTCATATTCAGCTCAAACCAAGGGAATAAATGTCATGTTTCCTGCCTCACAGTCAGCACGCATCCACAATCTGCCTTTATTGGTCCCCGTGCTTCTGCTTCGTTATCACCTCTCAGGTTCTACCTGCCTTTGTTTTACAGCAGTCGCACTTAATTAGCTAAATCATCTAATTATCTAATTAAGTGAAATTGCTAACAGCGATCTAACGTAATTAGGCTTAGCCAGTAGTGGCTGATTTAACTTTTTCTCTATGTCTACGGCATTTTAGGAGAGAGTAAAGGTTCTGTGGGGATGAATTTCAATCAGTTATCCTCTTATTTTCAACCCTTTTCATTACCATAAGAGTGAGCAGCTCACTGCATACACTGTGACACTCAAAGAGTTAAATGCTAAGTGTGATTGTGTAAGTGCCTCTTTATTTGTTTAAAGAGATAGTAATGTCACAAAATAATATAGGATTGTTCATTTTAATTTGTTATAATGAATAGAATATTTTTAAAATACGTTACCTTCATATTCTTCTTTTTCGATTTAAAGTGGAACTATCAACCACCTAACATTGCCCCCCAATCCATTACTAATCTAGCGATAGGTAAAGCCATACTTCTATTATGCTCAACAAGTCCAGCGGACAACAGAGCAGACATCTTAGAGGAAATGTACCTCTGAGTCTGCTCTGTCTGCCCTGGTCACTGACCGGGTTGGTGGTGACTTACTTCTGTTACCTTAACCCTTTGAGTGCCAGAGGGGTACAGAACACATTGATTTGCAATGCATTCTGTACCCCTCTGGCACTCAAAAGGTTAAGGTAACGGAAGTTGCTGACGGCACAGGCACACAGAGCTGCTCTGTGCAGTTGACACCTGCAGAAGAAGTTGTTTTTCTTCAATAACGTGGACTCATTGAGTATAATAGAAGTATGGCTTTACCTATCGCTATATTAGTAATGGATTGGGGGGCAATGTTATGTGATTGATAGTTCCACTTTAAAAAATCCCCCCTCCCGAGTCCTGTCCCTTTCCATTACGGCAGGCAGTGATCCCTCAGATCCAAAAGCCAGTCACCTGACCAGACAGATCTCAACGAGGGACAATATTGTTTCTGTCAGTATAAGGAAAACACCGTTTCCCTTGATGAAGGAGGGCAGGTTTTTCCTTATTCTGACACAATATTGTCCCTCGTCGTGATCTGTTCTGACCGGCTTTTGATCTGTTGGGCAGGAGGTGGAATCTTTTAAGTCACTATATTGGATCTATAGCATCCCTCATATGCAGAGGATGACTTCTATTGGTTTTATATACTTGTGTGCTAAAAATCTTGTAAGTCATAGGTGATAGGTTCCATTTTGAACGGTTTAAAAAATATGCTATGCATTATAACATATTAACCCCTTCCCGACAATGGACTTACCTGGTACGTCTCGCAAAAACTGTCACGTAGTGACAATGGACGTACCAGGTACGACAAAAAAAAAATATTAGCCGGGCGTTAAGTGATGGCCACGTGCGCATGCGGCCAGTCACTAAGGGGTTAAAATGAACATTTGTTTTTTTACATTACTATCCCTTTAAAAGGGAACCTATCACCTATGACATAAGATTTTTAGCACACAAGTATATAAAACCAATAGAAGTCATCCTCTGAATATGAGGGATATAGATCCAATATAGTGAAAACCAAAGAAAGAAAATATCCATAATTAAGCAATGCAATTCTTAAAATTCAACAGTTATAGTAAATTAAAAGAAACAAATTATTAAACAAATATATTTATTATAGCAAGAATTAACCATGGAGAAATATTGCCTGTGGATAATATCCCTCCCTCCGCCCCCCCCCCCGAAAAAGAAATGTTGCTGTAAAGGAGCAATAAACTTTTTTATGAAAACCTATATGTTATAGGGCACTCCCACTGATGTCAGTTTTTTCTATTCAAACTTTATAACCATTCAAATAAACAGGAAGTGAATTTACTGTGTTTACTTCCTGACTGTTGTAACTGACAGGAAGTGATTCGGCAGTTTCTATCACATTCTATGGAAAACTGTAAGTCACTGACTTTCCTCTCCGTTAGAATGTAACAGAATAATTAATTGGAATTTGACCACTAGAGGGCAATTCTAATGTAAAAAAACATAGGTTTAAACATTAATAACTCTGGAAACAGGCATATCTCAGCAGTGGGAGTACTTTTATTTTGCTCAATAGGAAACTTCCTACAATATATATTTTTTCATAAAAAAAGTTTACTTCTCTTTTATACAAAAATAAAACCTGCCCTATACTGCCATAGCACCCCTACTAAGTAAATGTTCTCCCAGCATTCCTAGATAATAACAAAATGCAAAATATACTATTCTAGGTAATGTTCCAGGAAAATGGAGCGTCAATCTGTGACGCACTATGTATCCGTACTCATAGGTTCCCTGTCATGCAGTCAAAGCAACAATAAAGAACGAATATGAATGTTACATGAGAAGTTAGCTTATCTTCAGCATGATAAGGTATTACATTTATATCAGCAGAGAAGGGGTTAACAAAGCCATGTATGGAATATGGATAACAGTGGTCTTAATCCTAAAGTTAATTTCATACCATCTATCCAATGTTCAGTACGAGAAATATTGAACAAATGGTCACAAACAGCAAAACCAATGATAATGAATCAGACCACAAAATCAGTTTTTCTCACTTCCTTTCCTCTTATAATTTCTAGTCCACACCTCTCTCCTCGCAGAACAATGCTTTCCTCACTAGGCATCATACTCCAGAGTGTTTCTCCCACATAAACGTAATGACAATACCATACCACAGAGTGGAACACGGTGCAGAAATAGATTGTCGGTAACAAGCAGGCAAAGCAGTACAAGAGGAGTAGTAGTACAGCAGAGCCAGGGTTAGTAACAGGATAACAGAAAGCATGGTACCAAATCATAGGGCAGGAGAGAAACTGAAGAGATACCCAGGTCAAGACATAAGGTAAACACTCTGGAACTTGACGGGAACTATGGGGCACGAACTGGAACGCTTTGATCGCAAGGATCTGGCGAACAATAAGAAACAAACAAAAAAAACAGGTATGGAATCGCAAGAAAAGTAAGGAAAAAGGGCAGAACATGACATGTCTCCGCTTTTCCACAGTAGACACAGGGCATGGATGCTGTGTTGGATTTGTCATCTGTGGAAAAAGGTAAAATGCTGGACAATGGTGCTTTTCACCTGGGAAACTATTGTCTTGTGGGATCTCAGCAAAGTCTAGCATGTTTAAATTTCCCCATATTAGCTGGGCTTCATATGATCCAGCCTTCAAACATGCGCCTCCTGCATTCTGATTGGCGGGCAATGCAGGAGAATGGTGAGTGATTCACAACTGACCGTTCTGTCACCTATGTGAAATAGGCCTAATAAAAATAATTCAGAATACAGGTGATTTTGAAAGCTCATTAAGAGAAGGACTCACCCAGAGGCATAACTGGAAGCCACCTGGCCCTGGTGCGAAAATTGACCTAGGCCACCACCAACTACATTGCCCCCCCACTCAACCACATTGCCCCAAGTTTGGCCACCGCCACATTGTCCCCAATCTCCACATTGCCCCATATTGCCCCCAGTCTCCACATTGTGCCTTATATCTCCACATTGCCTCCACACTACCCCCCATTTTCACATTGCCTCCACATTGTCCCCAGTCTTCACATTGCCTCCGATCTCCATGTTGCCCCTATTGACCCTCCCAGTGTCCATCTCCTACTTCCCTGGTGGTCCAGCAGCATGGCAGGAGAGGTCTGTGCCTCCTTCTGCACAGACCTCTATACAGCTGGACCTCTCTCTTCAGTAATGCAGAGCACTGGGAGATGCCCCTTTTATCTAGTGTAAGCCACCTCCCCTCAGATGTGGAATCTGGTCTCTTGACCAGACAGATCACACCAAGGGACAATCTTTTTCTGCAAGCATAAGGAAAACCCTGCCCCCCTTGACAGGTTTTTCAGGTTTTTCCTTATGCTAATTAAATATTGTCCCTCTCTGCGATCCATCCAAGCAGTTTTGCTGCTCTGAGGTGAGCAGTGTTACATCAGTAAAAGGGGCGGGGGGTGGATACTTTATCATTCAGTTACTACTGAACTACAAATCTTTATATTTCCATAATTTGTATTCCATAAAATGAATGAATAATGAACAGATTGATTGATAAATGGTTTGGTTAATGATTCCTGCACATGACTGAGAAAACCATGAATAATGAGTTTACTTCCCAGAATGAATGAATGGCAACAGGTGGAATTAAATGAATAAATGACAGATAGATGAATACTTTGCTAAATAAATAGTTGATATCTCTTATGAAGAACATAAAATTTTAGTAATGCCTCATTAAAATACCTTCTGTATAATAATAGTAACACAATGCACGCGGTGAAACATCTTACTTACTAATATTTTAACGAGGCATTACTGTCCCTTTAAAAATCCATGAATTAAATGCCTCCAATATTCATTGTAGCTACAAGAAAGTGCAAATGGTAAAATGGATCTTGAATGCGCTACAATAATCTTTTAAGTCTGTATCTATATCAGTAAAAAATGAAACAGTATATTCAGTACATAAAAACACTGAATAGTAATCCTTGATATAGTCTCAGATACAAAAAGTTATACATATATGTGTTAGCGATGCTGAAATCTTGAATTTATGTATTGCTGATCTTCTAGTTTTATAACCACATAATTTGGATGCTCCAGTGTTTTACTGTGGACTGTTAGCCAATTAAATGATCTTGCCTAGGGATATATCTAGGGAAACTTCTTACTCATTAGGGTATACATTATAATTCAATGAACTTCATATGCATATGCTGTTTCCCCGGAAGAAGGAGTCAGTACATAAGAATGTCAATCAGTATGTCTCTGAAACGCGTTGGCAGTATCTGTAGTCCATTTCAACAGAATGTTGATCAGGAGGAGATCACAGAAACTATAGAATTGGTTGATTAAGTTCACAAATACCATAGAACATCCAGGGAAAAGGAGTGAAGACAGCACAAGAGTGAGCACTGAATTATAATTTATACCCAAATGTGTAAGAAGTCTCCCTAGATATGTTCCTAGGAAAGATCATTTAAATTGCTAATAGTCCACTGTAAAACACTTGTACCTCCAAATTATGTGGTTTATAAAACTGGAACATCAGCGATTCATTAATTCAAGATTTCAGCATCACTAGCAAGTGGATGTATACATTTTTGTACCTGAAAATATATCAAGGATTCTTATTCAGCATTTTTTTATGTACTGAATGCATGGACTGTTTCATTTATCACTGAGATAGATGCAAACTTAAAGGAATGTTGTAGCACATTCAAGGTCCATTTCAGAATTTGCACTTCCTTCACTGCTTGCAGTTATATTGGTTATGGGATGCATTTCACTCATGGATTTTTAAGTTATTCGTAAGAGACATGTAAACTCTGTAACTTCTATTAGTCTTAGGTAATATATATTTGTCTTATTTTAACTATAAATATCTACATATATATACATATGGTAAAGGATGTCACTATAAGTGTGCTTTGTGTATAAATTTACCACTTATCCATTAATATCCACATGTCACCAAATATACATTAATGCATATATATATATATATATATATATATGTCTACATATAACCATCAATGGCTTATTTGTCTTCCTACCTATGATAACTCCTGATCAGACTTATCCAGATAGTAAATACCTCAATGCATGTATCATACATACATTAAAATAAGTACCACCTGGCTTATTCCAATTAGCACGTATTTCCCTGTCTATACTACATAGACTATGGGGTTCTGTATGAAAGAGTCTGCTTCATTCAAACTCAACAGGAATGTATTAGAATACAACAGACATGATATCCAGGGCCGGATTTGCCAGTAGGCAAAGTAGGCACCTGCCTACAGGCGCACGCCACCGAGGGGCGCCTGCCATTGGGATTTTTTTTTTTTAATTAAAAAAAAGTAGCCACCTCACTGGCGCTGCCCCCCCCCCCCCGTTCCCTATTTCCTACCTCCCCGGAAGGACAGGGCTGTGCCTCCTTGGCACAGTCCTGTAGGTGGTGTGCTCCCTTGTCGCATCTTTAGGAATGCAGAGCCCTGGGAGATGACATCATCTCCCAGTGCTATGCATTCCTGAATAGGAGACCGCACGGGAGCTCCATCAGCTACAGGACTGTGCCAAAGGAGGCACAGACGACAGATCTCCTACCAGGGAGGTAGGAAATGGACAACGGGGGGGAGGTAGGAAACGGACCGTGTCAGGGCAACATGGAGATGGTGGGGCAAGTTGGAGCCAAAGGAGGGCAATGTGAGGGCAACATGGAGATGGTGGGGGCAATGTGGGGCTAATGGGGATGCAAGTTGGAGCCTGTGGGGGCAATGTGGAGCTGATGGGGGGCAAGTTGGAGCTGATGGGGTTGGGGGCAATGTGAGGGGATATGGAGATGATAGGGCAATGTGAGGTGCAATTTTGAGATGATGGGGGCAAAGTGAGGGGCAATATGGAGATGATGGGGGGCAAGGTGAGGGGCAATATGGAGCTGCTGGGAGGCAATATGGAGCTCATGAGCATTGTGGAGGTGTCCAGTGGAGTTGCCAAATCGGGGGGGGGCGCTTCACAGTTCTGTGCCTACAGGCTCCTGAGATGTAAATCCGGCCCTGATGATATCCCAGAGTCCACAGTGTTAGTTAGTTTTCCTTACAAGGCCCAATTACAGTGAGGGAAAAAATTATTTGATCCCCTGCAGATTTTGTACATTTGCCCACTGACAAGGAAATGATCAGTCTATAATTTTATTGGTAGGTTTATTTGAACGGCAAGAGACAGAATAACAACAAAAAAATCCAGAAAAACGCATTTCAAAACAGTTTTAAATTAATCTGCATTTTATTGAGTGAAATAAGTATTTGACCCCTTTGCAAAACATGACATAGTACTTGGTGGCAAAAAACTTGTTGGCAATCACAGAGGTCAGACGTTTCTTGTAGTTGGCCACCAGGTTTGCACACATCTCAGGAGGGATTTTGTCCCACTCCTCTTTGCAGATCCTCTCCAAGTCATTAAGGTTTCGAGGCTGATGTTTGGCAACTCGAACCTTCAGCTCCCTCCACAGATTTTCTATGGGATTAAGATCTGGAGACTGGCTAGGCCACTCCAGGACCTTAATGTGCTTCTTCTTGAGCCACTCCTTTGTTGCCTTGGCCGTGTGTTTTGGGTCATTGGCATTCTAGAATACCCATCCACGACCCATTTTCAATGCCCTGGCTGAGGGAAGGAGGTTGTCACCCAAGATTTGATGGTACATGGCCCTGTCCATCGTCCCTTTAATGCGGTGAAGTTGTCCTGTCCCCTTAGCAGAAAAACACCCCCAAAGCATAATGTTTCCACCTCCATGTTTGATGGTGGGGATGGTGTTCTTGAGGTCATAAGCAGCATTCTTCCTCCTCAAAACATGGCTAGTTGAGTTGATGCCAAAGAGCTTGATATTAGTCTCATCTGACCACAACACTTTCACCCATTTCTCCTCTGAATCATTCAGATGTTCATTGGCAAACTTCAGACAGGCCTGTACATGTGCTTTCTTGAGCAGGGGGACTTTGCGGGTGCTGCAAGATTTCAGTCCTTCGTGGCGTAGTGTGTTACCAATTGTTTTCTTGGTGACTATGGTCCCAGCTGCCTTGAGATCATTGACAAGATCCTCCCGTGTAGTTCTGGGCTGATTCCTCACCATTCTCATGATCATTGAAATTCCACAAGGTGAGTTCTTGCATGGAGCCCCAGACCAAGGGAGATTGACAGTTATTTTGTGTTTCTTCCATTTGCGAATAATCGCACCAGCTGTTGTCACCTTCTCATCAAACTGCTTGGCTATGGTCTTATAGCCCATTCCAGCCTTGTGTAGGTCTACGATCTTGTCCCTGTCATCCTTGGAAAGCTCGTTGGTCTTGGCCATGGTGGAGAGTTTGGAATCTGATTGATTGCTTCTGTGGACAGGAGTCTTTTATACAGGTTACAAGCTGAGATTAGAAGCGCTCCCTTTAAGAGAGTGCTCCTAATCTCAGCTTGTTACCTGTATAAAAGACACCTGGGAGCCAGAAATCTTGCTGATTGATAGGGGGTCAAATACTTACTTAACTCAGTAAAATGGAAATCAATTTATAACTGTTTTGAAATGCGTTTTTCTGGATATTTTTCTTGTTATTCGGTCTCTCACTGTTCAAATAAACCTACCGTTAAAATTATAGACTGATCATTTCTTTGTCAGTGGACAAACGTACAAAATCAGCGGGGGATCAAATAATGTTTTCCCTCACTGTATTACAACAAGACACAGACAATACAAATAACATACATCCTAACTAAAACAATACAATAACATAACCACCCCAAAGATTTACAATACTTATTTACATGTGCACATACTAATGGACCTAGCTACCTGATGTTTGAGGTTCCTGCAGTACTGCTTCAGCTATGCCCCCTGCTGCAGCTCTCTCTCTTATCATCTCTCTCCTCCTTCTAATTCTCTAGCAGTGGTTCTCCATTGATATATTGTTCCCCTGTCTATCTCCTACCATACAGAGGCTCCTGATTGGCTGTGGTAATACTGCTCCAGACTGATGGGATTTGTGTCCTGATCTCATTAGTTGATTTGGAGCAATAGTACAATAAACCAGCCACTCTCCCCTTGGTAATATTTTTGGACACAATACATCAGATTCCCTACTCATCAGGAATACAGGGTGTGTGAGTGGGATTTATGATCTAAATAGAGGGTGATCATAATCTCCTATCTGGACAACAGAATACTGCCAGCTTCCATCTAATCAAACAGGATTTGGTTGTCCAGGTGCCGTGATAACGTGTATTGGGCCATAACTCCCATGCCCCATGGCCCCAGGAGATATCACTGACTGTGCCTATTTCTATTAACCCTCTCCATGACTCCACTCAATCACACTGTATATCTCTATGGCCCATTACATTATATGTGCATATTCTAGCTATATAAATAAAGATAATTCATAAGCAATTGCCCATAAGGTAACAGTCATCAACTATTTATTTATCAAATTATTCATGTATTTGGCATTTTTTCATTTAATTTCATCTGTTGCCATTCATTAGTTCTGGGAAGTATACTGCTTTATTCATGGATTTCTCAATATTGTCCAGGAGTCATTAACCATTCATTTACCAAACCAATTATCAATTAATTCATTTCAATTAATATATTTATTATTCATTCATTTTCCAGCACACAAATTATGGATATATAAACATTATCATTGGTTTACTGTGACATCAAATACTAGACTATTGGTGGTCAGCCTCTGGTGCCTTGCCTTGCTCTGGCCGCATCTCAGCCTATCCCCCGCTTTCCCTGCTCTCATCTTCCTTCCCTTTCTCCACATCATTCCCATACCTGCACCGCCCCCATTTTCTTTCCTGCTCTGTTTATTTACATTTCTCTCTCAGAATTTTAACCCCTTAACGACCCTTGACGTCATAGTACGTCATGGGTCGATCAGACGTAACGACCCATGACGTACTATGACCGTCATGGAATTCCGGGCTCCCCCTGCGGCTGCACGCCGTTCGGGGAGTCCGGAAGCAGAAAAAAAAAATGCTCCGTGGTCCTTAATTGACCGCGCAGATCGGCTGGTTGTTAAGGGATTAAGAAAGGTGATTAGTACCTTTCCCCTTACACAGCTGTATGTTTGTGGTGCTTCACAACCTCTGGTCTGAGGCTTTAGGATATGTTCTCTTTGCATGCAAAGCCTGGAATATGTATCTTAATAACAGAAACTTGATTTTTGTATATCCAATATTTCACATGACTACAGGCACATTATTGTGCTTTTTGTGCTTGTTATTCTTTTTATTCCAGTACTGCTTTATTTTTGATAAAGATTGTTAGACCATTGAATTTAGTTATTCATTATTCCAGTTTAAATTATTTATTCATTATTAATCCGTATATCATTCATTCATTTCACCAACAGGCAAGGATTTAGGAATTTCCCTGTCTGAGCACAGGTGGGCCAATCACAATGAATGAACCACTGATGAACTCACCTGTGCTTAATCAGGGAAATCCTTACATCCTGACCTGTTGGTGGTCCTGGAGGACTGAACATGGACAGCACTGATTTAGATCATTGGTACGAGGTGGGGAATGGATACCCTAGTAATTTTTCATATGTATGTACAGATTTATGCTATTCTTAGCATTTAAAGGGACAGTAATGTCCCAGAAAAATATCTATCATTTTATGGGGCTTAAAAAGTTGAACTAAATGCAAAAAGCCTATCTCTCAAACCGCTATGGTTTGAGAGATATTCACTGTCAAATTTCCCCCCTCCCTCCCCTTTCTCTGATGTCAGCACGGTGCTGACTGCAGGGAAATCCTGTCCGGGGACCAACTGACGGCTCTGCAGCAGATCTGCAGTCGCGTTATTTAAAAAGAATGACTTCATTGGAAAGGTCTACAAAGTGTGCCTGGTTTGCAAGCACACTTTGTAGACCATTCTAATGAAGTAATTAGTTTTAAATAACGTGATTGCTGCTCTGCTGCAGAGCCTCCTTGTGTCGGCCGAGTCAAACTTTGACAGCGACTATATCTCAAACTATAGCTGTTTGAAGTTTTATATTGCTATGCATTCTGTTGCCATTCCATTTTTTTGCTATTGGTGTGGTTTCCCATATATCCAGTTTTTAGGCTCTTTATCCCGTTCACGTCCACAGTTCTGGGAAGTAACATTCCCTTAAGGACCGCTTTGAAGATTCCGAAGTGCCGGTACACGTGACCTGTGACACGTACCGGCACGCAGCTCTGGGGACTGACAGACCAGTTCAGTCTTGGAGCGGTCAATTTCACTCCCTGTTTTTACTTACAGCGCTCACAGAGGAGCGCTGTAAGTAAAATGTACGTCATGTGCTATGACCATCACCGGTCCCTAACGCAAAAAACATGTGACCGTCATAGCACGGCACTCGGTCGTTAAGGGGTTAAACTTGCTTAACTCAAAATAACCAAACCTGGTCCTCAAAAGTTATCAACAGTGAATGTTTTCAGGATATCCCTGAGCAAAGGTGGACCAATTAACCCTTTAAGGACCAGAGGGGTATGCAACATTTTGCTTTGCCATGCATTGCACCCTCTTCTGGTTCTTAAAGGGTTAAAGGGACTCTGAAACTGATTGGTTCATCTGTGTTTGGAGGCAGTCTGAAAACATACACTGTTGGTAGCTCATGAAAACCATGGTTGGCTTCCACTACTCTCAGATATGGATTAAGGCTCCATGGGGCCCTAGGGAAAGTAACAATTTGGGGCCCCACATCCCTATGGTGTTTCTGACAAAGAGTACCACTAGCAGGTACTGGCTCTGAGGCTTTAATGGAAGTGGGAGCAACTGGATGATGGAGGTCAAAAAGAGCATCTGACACAAGATGTTAGCAGAAGCAACCGCAGGGTCTTTCTTTGTGACCCATCACTTGCAACTAGGGCCCCTCATGTTGCCAGGGGCCCTAGGTAGTAGCCTTTGTTGCCGTAATTGATGATCCAGCTCTGACTACTCTAGATGCTAAAGATGTTTCCAACACATCTCATTCCTGCTGTCCAAGTAAGTGTGCCAGATCTTCCTTTAAAGGAGAACAAACATCTCCTAATTGTAAACCACACATAAATTATTATAAACATACAATTCTAATAGATACAATGAATTTTGCCCTTGTGCCTTTTTCCAAGAGATAACACCTTAAATAAGTTTTGGATATCATGTCAATAGAGAAGGGCATGGTGGTTGCTGGCATTTTTTTCCAACTGAAGCAGGCAGAGTGCATGAGTGGCACAAGATTACTAAGTGTCATGTCTGCCTCCATAGACATTATATCCAGGACTGACTAAAGGTTTTATCTTTTGAGCAAAATCACAAGGCCAAAAATTATACTTTGTATTTCCTGAACATAGTCAGGTATGTCTATGCACTGTTCCTGATTGAATTTTACTCTCTTTCACCCTGTAGGTCTCAGCTTGTAATTATGGTGGCATGGTCCAAAACAAGCAGGGAGTTAGGAGGAGGTATAAAGATAGAACACAAGAGAATGTTCTATGTTCTCTCAGACAGAATCAGTGATAAAAGGGAAGAAGAGACATGGGACCCTCCTACTACCTGCTGCAAGTGTTGTATGCCCAGCTGATGAGCTGGATTTCCGTATTGCAGTGTTTCTCAACCTTTGTATGTATGTATATCTTTATTTATATGGTGCCACACAGTGTACGCACCCCCTTGCAACAGTAGCATGTTACAATAAATAAAGGTGGATAAAATAAGTGTTGCAGTCATAGAAACAATAGGAGAAAGGTCCCTACCCCAAGGAGCTCACAGTCTAAATGGGTAACTGGAGACAGACAACAGGGTATGTGGGTGTCAAGTGCTATGAGCTCAAGTGTTGAGTTTAGCAAAAGGTGGTGCATGGTACTAGAGCTCCAGAAGATAAGATTTCAGGGTAGACTTAAAGACAGAGAGGGATCGTTCTAGACGTAGGGAGAGAGGTATGGCGTTCCATAGGTAGGAGTGGAAAGTGAAAACGGTTTGAAACTGGAGAGAGCAGAGGGTGTTGATGGTGTAACAAGAAGGGTGTCGTGTGCTGAGTGAAGGATGTGGCCTGGAACATAGGCAGAAATGAGGAAAGAGATGGAGGGGTGGCAGCAGTGTGGAGAGCTTTAAAGGTAAGAAGGAGGACCTTGTAACCTATGCAGCCAGTACCCCTACCCCTTGGTACTTGAAACACAGATGGAGGGACCTTCCACAAGGAGTACCTATGTTCAGCACAGATGTGCTGAGTTGTCCCTCAGAAAAATGATGACAGTTGGGACAGTGGCTTAGCTTGCATGTTGTGGCTAGCCTAGCATGTCTATACTGGCGGTGTATTAAAGGAACATCTCTAAAATACAACCCTATACTTGCTTTTTTAACATGTGTAAATTGTCCTGTTCAGAGAGAATTTATTTTCACCACCCCCTTAAAAATAATTTGTTTTCTTGCCTTTCATTTGAACTAATGAATACATATAATACGACTATAAAAAAAACTGTCTGAGGGAACTACATTTTAAAGGAGTAAAAATGTTAGAACAAGCGGTCATGTGTAAAACTAGTAGTAGATAAGTGGAATAGCCTACCAGCAGAAGTGGTAAAGGTTTTATACAGTGATGGAATTTAAACATGCATGGGATAGGCATAATTCTGTTCCTGAACGTATGAGAAGATCAAGGACCAAATAAGGTTTGAGATTTTTACAGCAGGAAAAATGGGCAGACTAAATGGGCTGAATGGTTCTTATCTGCCATCAAATTCTATGTTTCTGTGTTATTTGTGTACAATAAAAAAATAAAAAATATAAAAGTGAAAGTCTATGAGTCTGTGTATGAAGGGACGTGAGTGTGTATCTACTTAAAGGGATAGTAATGTTTCACAATAAAAGCAGCTCTAATTAATCTTCATAGTATTTGGGCCATGGAGAGTGTTATTGAAATATTGTCAGAGTTGTAGTTCAGAGTAATTGAATGATAAAGTATCCCCCTCCCGCCCCTTTTACTGATGTAACACTGCTCACCTCAGAGCAGCAAGACTGTCCGGATGGATAACAGAGAGAGACAATCTTTAGTGAGCATAAGGAAAAATCTGAAAAACCTGTCAAGGGTGTCAGGGTTTTCATTGTTCTCACAGTAAGAAGATTGTCCCTTACTGTCAGCTGTCTGGTCAAGAGACCAGATTCCACATCTGAGGGGAGGCAGCTTACACTAGGGAAAAGGAACGGGACGGAGATACTTTATCATTCAATTACTCTTGAACTACAACTCTGACAGTAGTGAAATAACACTCTCCATGGCCCAAATACTATGACGATTAATTGGAGCTGCTTTTTTATGAAACACTACTATCTCTTTAAGAGAGATATGTTCTTGCAATAGCACAAACCATCCTAGTATCAGTAGACTCTGGAAGAAGGAGCGCAGAAAAAAACACATCTAAAAGTACTATTTATTCATAAATAAAAGAACACATACACAATTGGACTTACCAGACTTCCCCATATAATGTGCTTATCTGCATCCCGTCCAGATAGCTGAGTGTACCCCTCTTGTGTCCTATATCGGTTAGATGGAAGTACCAAGAAATGTAAAACTCCTGTAAAAAACTGACCCTTTTCTCATTCATTCCACTCTTATCTTATCTGGTTGTGTTCCATTTTCTTATGATTGCACCATGTATTCATGACACTTGCACATGAATTGAAGAAGAGGCATCAATTACTGGAATTTCAGCATTCTCTTATCAGAACGCAGGCAACTGACAGGGGGCATGACCGGGAGGTACACACAGACAAAGAGGGAGATCCGGTTGATCATCCCAGTGTGTATGGTGGCTGATTCCTGGCCACTTCCCCAGAGGATCTAAATGAAGTGAATCATGGCATAAAGTGGGTGGAGCTTCATGGGGTATGTGGAATTGAGAGGAGACAGGGTGAAGGTTGACTGTAGAATAAATGGAAACTGGGCGGACAGGGTGGGAAGTAGGTGGGATGATGAGAAGTAGGAGGAGCTACACTCAAACTCACCAAAACAGGGGAATCAGCCTGAGTCCCCTGGAAGTTAACCCCTTTTATGTCAGTGCACTACCCTCTGGCACTCAAAGGGTTAACTCTAAAAAACAGTTTCCAGGGCATATCTGGAGAATTTCCAGGGATTCATCAACTTCAGCCTTTGCCATATCACCTTTAGTGATCCACAGGAAGGGAACCCCCCCAGAGGGTTGCTCCATGCATTCAGCTCCACTCTGGCACTCAAAGGGTTAGAACCATTTCCAATTAAGCCACAAGTATGTAAAAAAAGTCCTTCTTTATATTTTTATAACTGTAGTTCATTAATATTATGCAGTTCAATGGAGGAGACAGAAAGCAGAAGGGGTAGGGAGGGAAAAGGGGAAGGCAGGCAGATTACAACTCAGTGTCACGGGAGTATTTTATCACTATAGCTAATGTGATATACTCTAGCATAGATATCTCCTCACATTAAAGAGTTATAGTGAGTTATACAACATCCCTGACTGTGCCCTGTGCAGTGGTGTCCATAGAAATGTTTCCAGGGGTGGCAAAGTCATAATATGACCCCCAGGCCAGCCCATCCAGCCCCTTTGTTTATATAGAGGGGGTAATTGTAGGGGGGCAAGTGCCCCCCCTTGCCCCTCACTCCGGACACCCATGGCCTTGTGTGACTGTGATGCCAGTTATCCAGGGTTCTCAGTGTTTATCCAGTGACGTGAACTTCCCTTGATCCTTGATCTCAGCCCACCCATTTTATAAATTGTCCATACCTTTTCAGTTTGTGTAGAAATTGTAGGTTGTTTCCATCTTTTGGCAATATACCTATGAGATGCTAATGCAGATTAAAAAAAGTCCTTTCCGATTCTAAAAGACAGCAGGATATCTCCCTGGATCAGTCTACTGTCTGTCATAATTCTCAATAGTGTTCTGCCCTAACGGAAATCCGGCTGTACAAATGATGGACAAGACTCATACTCATAAAGAGCAAATTTGGGGCACACTAACTTCAACCACACCTTGCAATGCACTGGAGACCTTTCGAATTCAAGGGGCAAAAAGCCCAATTTAACTCTTTAATCCTTTCAGTGTCAGAGGGGTACGCAACCATTGCAAAGCAATGCATTGCATACCCCACTGGTATGGAAATGGTTAAAAGATCACTAAAAGCTACATGTTACACAGGTTATACACAATTAATTACATGTACTGCATGTTAACATCAGTAAAAAGTCTCTATTTGTTTCTGAGACGTAAAGGGATACTAATGTTTTACAATAAAAGCAGCTCCAATTAATCTTCATAGTATTTTGGCCATGGAGTGTGTTATTTCAATACTGTCAGAGTTGTAGTTCAAGAGTAATTGAATGATAAAGTATCTCCCTCCCATCCCTTTTACTGATGTAACACTGCTCTCCTCATAGCAGCAAGACTGTCCAGATGGATCGCAGAGAGGGACAATTTTCACCGAGCATAAAGAAAAACCTGAAAAACCTATCAAGAAGGGGACAGGATTTTCCTTATGCTCACAGTAAGAAGATTGTCCTTGCTATGACCTGTCTGGTCTAGGGACCAGACTCCACATCTGAGGGGAGGTGGCTTACACTAGGTAAAAGGGGCAGGAGGGGTATACTTTATCATTACTCTTGAACTACAACTCTGACAGTATGGAAATGACACTTTCTATGGCTCAAATACTATGAAGATTAATTGAAGCTGCTTTTTTTGTGAAATATTACTATCCCATTAAATCTAGCTTTACACTCTCATTTCTGGTTTCCCCTGGAATTCATTATGATAGCAATCTTCATAGGTGTCTCAGAAGTGAGTGTTTTATTGTCTGATACATGGGTCTGTCTGAATAGATGATCAGTGTCAATTAATCTCAGTACATTAGCAGCAGGAGCTCTGCACAAACAATTAACCAATGTATATAAAATTTGTTATTTTTATGTATTATTATGATTATTATTATTATTGTTTTGTCTTTGTATGTAGTTGTGTAACTGTATAACTTTGTGTTGTAAATACTGTCCAGGGCATACTTGAAACCAAGAGAAATCTCAATGCATTCTTCCTGGTAAAATACTTTTTAAATAAAATATATACCTTTGTGTTAATATAGGATACACTACATATAACATTAAAGGGATAGTAATGTTTCATAATAAAAGCAGCTCTAATTAATCATAGTACTTGGGCCATGGAGATTGTTATTTCAATGCTGTTAGACTTGTAGTTCAAGTGTAATTGAATGATAAAGTATCCCCCTCCCGCCCCTTTTACTGATATAACACCGCTCAACTCAGAGAAGCAGGGAGGTGCCCAGGTAGACTGCAGAGAGGGAAAATCTTCAATTAAGATAGGGAAAAAGCAGAAAAACCTGTTAAGGGGGCAGGGTTTTCATTGTTCTCACAGTAAGAAGATTGTCCCTTGCTGTTATCTGTCTGGTCAAGAGACCAGATTCCACATCTGAGGTGAGCAGTGTTACACTAGGTAAAAGGTGCAGGAGGGGGATACTTTATCATTCAATTACTCTTGAACTACAGCTCTGGCAGTACTGAAATAACACTCTCCATGGCCCAAATACTATGGAGATTAATTGGAGCTGCTCTAACATAAAATAACTAACTCATAGTTGGTAGCTTTAAGTAGATGATAGTATATATTATATTAATGGTGGTACTGTTCCTTTAATGAAAAGAGAAGTGTGCAACATAAGCAACGCACTCCTCTGGTACTTAAGGGTTAACCCTTAATGTGCCAGCTGGTGTCCAAAGCATCACCAAGCAATGTACAGGACACCCCTCTGGCACAGGGAGTTTATTTGCTCCTTACAGTGCAGTTGGATTGTCTCACAATGGCTGTTTTACTTTGTGTCTATGGCCTGATGTGTGATATTAATCTAGGCTGGGTTCTTTGTTCTGCAGATCATTGTATATTCTCACTCCTCCTGTTTTTGTACAGCGCTGCAGAATATGTTGGTGCTCAATAAATAAAAACTAATAATAATAATAATCTGTATGTTGATCTCAGGTAGAATTCATCAGGATTGCCCCCCTCTGGAAAGTTCAGAAATAAACTGTAAAACAGAAAAAAAACACAACTTTACAAAGAAAGTTTTTTTCAAAGACATGGGCCGTATGGGAAGCATGGGCCACATTTTCCTTTTGCTAAAGAAGAACTACATTAACCGTTTCAGAGCCAGAGGGGTAGGCAACACATTGCAAAGCAATGTATTACATAACCCTCTGGCACTGAAACGTTTAATAGACAGTGAGTCCGATATACTAAGAAAGTAGTACAATTCTGGGGGACACCAACTGCACCATGGGGGGAGGGAATAAAAACTCTGTCATTGATCTAAATTTGGCTTTAAAGGGATAGTAATGTTTCATAATAAAAGCAGCTCTAGTTAATCTTCATAGTATTTGGACTTTGGAGAGTGTTATTTCAATTCTGTCAGAGTTGTAGTTCCAGAGTAATTCAATGACAAAGTGTCCCCCTCCCGTCCCTTTTACTGATGTAACACTGCTCAGCCAGACCAGAAGGGAGGTGCCCAGGTAGACTGCAGAGAGGGACAATCTTCAATTAAGATAAGAGAAACACCTGAAAACTTGTGAAGGGGGCAGGGCTTTCATTGTTCTCATAGGAAGAAGATTGTCCCCTGCTGTTATCTGTCTGGTCTATGGACTGCATTCCACATCTGAGAAGAGATGGCTTACACTAGGTAAAAGGGGAGGGAGGGGAAACTTTGCTTGTGAATATCTCTCAAACCATAAAGGTTTGAGAGATACGACTTATATCGTTCTTCATGTTTTTTTAATGCCTACAAAATAAAATAAAGATAAAATGAAGTATTATTATCCCTTTAACCCCTTGAATTCTAGCATTCAAGGGGTTAAGAAACTCATTTAAATCAATGAGAATTAGTATTTTTTCCATGTGGTGCAGATGGTTTGCTTTGCAGTGCGTTGGGTACCACTCTAGAATTCAAGGGGTTAAAAGTTCATTTAAATCAATGAGAATTAGTATTTTTCCATGTGGTGCAGTTGGTTTGATCCAAAATTGCTCCAGTTTTTTCTTAGTACATCAGGCTACCTTCCTGTACCTAAATCAATAAACTAGACTGTAAGCTCTTCAGGGCAGGGGATCGCTTGCTTGAAACAAACTGTACCCCAATATATAAGAATGAAGATACAATTATAATCACCTGCCTGGATGTTTCACTGTAAGGAAATGACCCAGTTGTACGTAACTTTAAAAAGGATCCATTTCATTGTGGGTAATGATTTTTAATGGATCCTCGGAGACTTGGTAAAAGTATTCTCAAAGCTTTTAAAAGGAATGCATTTTCTAAAAATGAGGAATGCTTATTTCATTTTAATTCGTTTTTCTTGTCTGCCAATTTGGTTAAAAAATATATAATGAAATGTTCTGTTCTTGATTTATGATAATTATCCCTGTGAGTGGAAGAGGAATGTCCAACATAACACTTTAGGCACCCCGCTGGCACTCAGAGGTATATTATTTCACACCCCAGCCCATTTTCCTTTGAGCTACATTGCTGGTTTGGATGCAAAGTGGGACGGAGAGAAGGGGGTATGGTAAATTCACTGTAGTTCTGTGATGGGAGGAAATAGAGATGGTTGAAAATCTCCACCTGGTGATAGAAGCACTCATTCTTTCACCATGGATCCAGGGATGAGAACATTTCTAGATTTACTCATGATAACGTATATGCACATATGTGGTGAATAGTGGAGTTGGAATGGTAGAAACAATGAACGGGAAGGGCAAGCCCATTGAAATTAGTGGGCTTAACTTTCCTTCAATAAGCTTTGCCTGATTTTCCTTCCTGAAGAAAGGAGAAACATTTCTTGCATTCCACAAAAATGCCTGCTGGAAGAAAATTAACTATTTGGAAAGGGTAGAAGAGTGGTTCTCATCCTCAGTGCCTTGCCACTTTTGTGTGCTGTGACCACCTAGATTGGGTGCCACATTTTTCTATAAAGACTTGCTATATGTACAGAAATCTTGTTACACAGAGAAGTATGGAGCTCCAAATTCTATACATAACAAGAAGAGTCTGAAAAATGTGTGCATGGATTTGTCAGTAAAAAAAGGTCTATAGCATCACTGAAAGAGTAAAGCACCTGAAATGGAAATGGGAAAGCCACATATCAAGGGGACCTGATGGTAGATGGCCCAAATGAATTTTGAAATGATACTAAACATCCAAGAAGAAGACCAAAGACAAGATGGGTAGAGGAAATTACCAAATTTGTTGGTATATAGTGGCAACAACTGGCATAGGACCAAAGTTGCTGGAGGCTTGCTGAGGAGGCCTTCATCCTGCAGTGGACTGACAATGGCTGCTGGTGATGTTGATATAGATCACTCCCATGGGTCAATACCTTATTGTGGTGGGATTGTTTTGAATGTGTCAATGAAGCTAAAAATGATGCCTTCTTAAGCATATACTCCTGGCAGTGTCACCTAAGGTGTACAGATCAAACCTAAGACCCCAAAGTAAATCATTCCAAAATGTGTCAGCCTACACTGGACCAGCATGGCAGGATATAGCCCATTCTCTCAGCATGGATTCACAACAAAAAAATGGCCCTCATTCCCCAGATGCTTGTGAGCTACTACCACGAACAATGGAAAGACAGCTCAATGGCAGAGGGTGTTAAGAACTGTCAGATTCTATTAGGATGCCTTTGCTCTTTAGACATTGGAACCCTTAAACTTCAATCTATGAGTATGGTTCACACTTAGGAGAACTAGTATATGAAATAAATAATATCATTTGGGACATTATCGGCTTATGTGAGACATAAAAAACATGAAGATGTAGTCAAATTAAAAGATCAACACTGGCTATACTAGAAAGGAACCAATGATGAACAATGTGGAGGGATCAGATTCTTGATTAACAAAAGACTGACAGACTCACTTGTAAAAGTAGAAATTATTTCTGAAAGAATAGCTTCCTCTGCTATCATATCATTCAGGTTTATGCCCCTCCAAGTAGCCACAGTGATGATGAAGTTGAAGAATGTTTTGATGATTTATTACTCCTCTAGAAACAGGACAATTACCACGATCAATTTTAATGGGAGATTTCAATGGGAGAACTGGTAAGATCCAAAATGGTGGAAAATCGATTGGACCACATGGAACTTAAAAAAGGCAGGATACAGGCAACCAGCGGATCAAACCTGCAGTAGAACAAAATCTGTACATTAATTTTACAGGAAAACAGCCCAGAGAAAATGAACATGGGAAAAGCCCTAATTGTAATACAAGTGATATCAACATCATACTGGCAAATAATAAAATGACTTTTCACTGACTGCTCAGTCTTGAATTGTTTTAACATTGGAATTGATCATCGTCTAATGAGAACAAAGATCAAAATTCACTGCAAGAAAGAAAGAAAATGATCAAGTTAACAAACACGAAGATTGATACTTGCCAGCTATAGAAAAATCATAAGAATCGCTTCAGTGTGCTGCAAGACCTTCCAAACACAGACATTTCAACCCACAATGAAAATGTTAATGAGACTTACTGTCAAGGTTTACCAATAACGTTCAAGAGTCAGTACGGTATATTTAAATGATAAATGTATTAATAATAGAAAAGTAGAGCACACTATATACACAAGTATCAAGCAGAGGGTTACAAGCCAGCAAGCACTGCTATCAGGAATAGTAGGCTGCCAAGCTTGACCACTCTGCTGGAGACTAGGCCTCAGCCACTGGTAGTCTTTGCAGGAACCAGGAGCAGGAACAGATGCAGGAACAGGAACACTGGATCTTGATCCGATGAAGCGAGAGTACTGACTCACGTCTGCAGTCAGTAGAACGAAAGGGATACCTGACTCACGCCTGCAGTCAGTATCGGAGCTAGTCTACCAGAACCCCAGGTCCACACTAGATTGGGTGTCTGCTAGGTACACGGAACAAATGTAAGAATAGTCAGACAGAGCCACAAGTCAGCACCAGAGGGGGTAGTCAGACAATCCAGGTCATACACAGTTTAGGTAGTTAGCCAGAGCCACAGGTCTGCACCAGGTTGGGTGTCCACTATAGGGATAGACAAAAGAATAGTCAGACAGAGCCACAGGTCAGCACCAGGTTGGATGGAAGACTAGCCAGGTCATACACAGAGCCCAAGGTAATAGAACTGCTATGAACAACAACGCAAGGGCAACTGAGTCAGGACTCAGACTGCCCTTTAAACCCCTCCGCAGGAAGTAGGAAGGGGCAGCAACTCAGAGGAAGGAATTAGGTAGGAAGGGACTACAGGAAGCATGGCACATAAAACAGAAGCCTGCTGCATGCTTGAAGCCTCGCGCCTGCAGATGACGCTGACAACAAGGGAAGCTGTAACACTTTCATAGACACTGCACATGCCCTTGCACCTACTGTGAAAAAAAGAAAAAAACAACCTGAAAATCAAAAGAAACAGTTGCCATGATGAAAAGGCAATGAGAAAGGAAGCAAAATGGTAATATTAAAAACAGGGTAGAATATATAGAAATGTGCAAGACCATAAGGAAGAACATAAAAGATGAAATGCGCAAGTTCAATGTTGAGCTCATCAAGTGGACACTGGAAAAAAAATCAGCTGCTAAAGAAAGCAAAATGAAAGGCCACACATAAGAGCTAAATGTTTACATTAAAGGGATAGTAATACTTCGTTTTAACTTTATTTTATTTTGTAGGCATTAAAAAAACATGAAGAATGATATAAGTCTTATCTCTCAAACCTTTATGGTTTATGAGATATTCACAAGCAACGTTTCCCCTCCCGCCCCTTTTACCTAGTGTAAGCCATCTCTTCTCAGATGTGGAATGCAGTCCATAGACCAGACAGATAACAGCAGGGGACAATCTTCTTCCTATGAGAACAATGAAAGCCCTGCCCCCCTTGACAAGTTTTTCAGCTTTTTCCCTTATCTTAATTGAAGATTTTCCCTCTCTGCAGTCTACCTGGGCACCTTCCTTCTGATCTGGTTGAACAGGGGGGGATACTTTGTTTGTGAATATCTCTTAAACCATAAAGGTTTCAGAGATAAGACTTATATCATTCTTCATGTTTTTTTAATGCCTACAAAATAAAATAAAGTTAAAATGAAGTATTACTATCCCTTTAAAGACTGAGAATGGTACAGCCACAAAAACGCAACAACAAATACTAAAACAAGTGGAATAATTGTATTCAAATCTTTATGGATTAAAAGGATAGTAATACTTAAAATTTAAAAAAATATATGTTGTCGGGTTTATCCTCCTGAGTAAAAGAAGGGTACTCCCACTGCTGAGAGGTATTTTATTAAAAAATTATAACAGCTAAAACTTGAATTTTTTAGGTGCAATATAACAATGACCTGAAAATTTACAGTGGCGCTGTTACTACCATCCTATGGACTTCTCTGGTCTGTAGACCATAAATCTCCATAGGATGGTGTAGCAACAGCGCCACTGTAAATTTTAGGCCACTGCGATATTGCACCTATAAAATTCGACTTTTAGCTGTTATAATTTTTTAATAAAATACCTCTCAGCAGTGGAAGTACCCTTGTTTTACTCAGGAGGATAAACCCTACAACATATATTTTTTACATTTTAAGTATTACTATCCCTTTAAAGACTGAGAATGGTACAGCCACAAAAACGCAACAACAAATACTAAAACAAGTGGAATAATTGTATTCAAATCTTTATGGATTAAAAGGATAGTAATACTTAAAATTTAAAAAAATATATGTTGTCGGGTTTATCCTCCTGAGTAAAAGAAGGATACTCCCACTGCTGAGAGGTATTTTATTAAAAAATTATAACAGCTAAAACTTGAATTTTTTAGGTGCAATATAACAATGACCTGAAAATTTACAGTGGCGCTGTTACTACCATCCTATGGACTTCTCTGGTCTGTAGACCATAAATCTCCATAGGATGGTGTAGCAACAGCGCCACTGTAAATTTTAGGCCACTGCGATATTGCACCTATAAAATTCGACTTTTAGCTGTTATAATTTTTTAATAAAATACCTCTCAGCAGTGGGAGTACCCTTGTTTTACTCAGGAGGATAAACCCTACAACATATATTTTTTACATTTTAAGTATTACTATCCCTTTAAAGACAACTCAGTGTTGTGCCAGAACTGCAATAAGATCAATGAAAAATGGCAAAGCAGTTAGACCTGATAGAGTCGCTACTGAAATGTTGAAATTCAGAGGTCAACACTTATTCAAAGCCCTAGCTAAACTATTTTCTAAATACTTACTACTTGGCAAAGTGCCTGAAACACAGAAAAATGCAGACGTCATCCTGCTGCACAAAAAAGTGATAAGACAGATCTAAAAAACGAACACACAGATCACAGACAAGATGGGTAGATGAAATTACCAAATTTGTTGGTACACGATAGCAACATAAAGCACAGAACTGAATTTATTGGAAGCTTGATGAGGAGGCCTTCATCCTGCAGTGGTTCGACAATGGCTGAAGATGATGCCGATGATGATGACATATATATATATATATATATATATATATATATATATATATATATATATATGTATATCCTATATAATAATTCGCTAAGTATGTTTGTCAGAAGCAGTCATGCGTAGTAGAGACTGCCCGTGCCGCGGCTGATAACAGAGCGGAGCGGTCTGAATTCAGACCGTAGTCCTCTCTGCGCACCTTCCTGGGATCAAGGGTCCGAGTAAGGTGCGCATAGAGGACTACGGTCTGAATTCGGTGCACACTGCTCCGTTATCAGCCACGGCGCCTTCAGGCAGTCAGTACTGTGTATGACTACAGCGCGGGCCACAGGATCTTGCCACCAGCCGAGGTTGCTGGGTGGCACTGTGGCCCATGTACACGGGCTTTTCAACTAGTGTATATATATATATATATATATATATATATATATATATATATATATATTAAGTTTAGGCACTCCTAATGAAGAAAAAGTGTATCCACTGCCTGGGTGCTACTAGTCAATATATGTATACTAAAGGAAATGTTATATAACCATGAGACCAGTGCACACACAGGACTTGTGTGAAAAAGTGTTAATTTATTTTGTCAACGTTTCGGCCCCCTGGAACAAAATAAATTAACACTTTTTCACACAAGTCCTGTGTGTGCACTGGTCTCATGGTTATATACCATTTACTTTAGTATATATATATATATATATATATATATATAAAATATATTAGCAAAAATGATACAGCATTGTCCGTAACACACTCACACAGAAGAAGAGACATGCAGATGTGTAACACATACAGTCACAGAGACACACACACAGTTTTAAGAAGAGGGGGTCATGAGAGACAAATACACACTTACAAACACATGGGCATGAGAAGAGAGAGACACACACATACACACATACACACACATATTTACACAGACATACACGCACACAGTTACACACAGACACACACACAGTTACACACAGACACACACATACACTGTTACACAGACATACACACACACTGTTACACACACACAGTTACACACAGACACACACATACACTGTTACACAGACATACAAAGTTACACACACACACATACACAGTTACACAGAGAGACACACATGTATACATAGATTTAGTTGTGTGCCAGCACGTAGTGCATGGGACAATTCATCGATGTGGACACATTGACCATTAGGGGCACCCTATCTCCTACTTGTGATGTAATTGTGGAGAATACCAACTGCACCATAGTGAAAAAAAATTTACATCAATATAAATGGACCTTGAATGTTAGTCATCTCTCCAGTGCATTGCTTCACATTTAAAGGGTTAAAAAGACCCATTCACATCAATGGGAAATTCTATTTGTTCCCATGGTAAAGTTGTTTCTCCCCCTAATTGCTGCAAATGCCAAATGTATACAGTATCAATGCACAGAAGGGATATAACAATCACTGCATGAAGATGTTTTGTGATAAATATACCAGTATATTTGCCATTTATTCAATAAGGAGGAGTTAAAACAATTCCAATAGGGGGACTTGGGGGCAAGAATGAATTTTATCTTACCAACATTGACACCACAAACCAAGAGGATTCTGTATTTTTCTGGTAGAATGTGCACTTCTACCTGAACAAAAACAATATGAGTTTCCATAATTGAAAACCTCTGATGTAACCCTTCCATTGTACTCACATTCTGCTGGAGTGTGTTCCGGGATGGATTTCCCATTAGGCAGAGTAGACAGCAACTGTGTCAACTTGTGGACATAATCAGCGCAGCTTCAATGCTCCTGTCCCATAAGCACAGTGAAAACAAGAGCAATGGTAAGACAAATTTAGGGGGAACAAATAAAAATCCTCCAACCTCTCACTAAAGTAAAGCGGAACTTTAAGCTATTACTAAGTCGCCATGCATTCATTAAGCGCATGGCGACTAGCTTGGAAATCCATGTCTTACCTTTAATAAAGCACACATTCTAAAGAAATCTTTGCCGTTTGGAAACTGACAGGCAGGTTAGTGCGGGTCTGAGTGCCTGCGTCATCAGTCCCTTCCGGGGACAATGTGGTATACTGCAATGCTACTCAATGGAGACCGGGACTGACAGCGCAGACAAGATGTCTGCACTGTAGCCTGGGTTCTGGTCTCCAAACGGCAAGGATTTCTTTAAATGTGCGTTTTTTTAAAAGCAAGAGATGGATTTCCAAACCAGTCGTCATGCGCTCAATGAATGCATGGCGACTTAGTAATAGCTTAAAGTTCCGCTTTAAATGGGATTTCTGACCAGAGGCGTAACTAGAAGCCTCTGGGCCCTGGTGCAAGAAGTGCCATGGGCCCCCTC
This sequence comes from Rhinophrynus dorsalis, assembly GCA_037306005.1. NCBI lineage: Eukaryota > Metazoa > Chordata > Amphibia > Anura > Rhinophrynidae > Rhinophrynus > Rhinophrynus dorsalis. Next base: position 51,449,703 of record CM074722.1, read on the forward strand.
CCGTGACCACATTGGCTCCCTCCACATTGCCCCCCCAATCTCCACAATGCCCCCATCTCCTACCTCCCTGGTGCTGTACGCAGGTTGAGCTCCTACGAGGTCCTCTTCAGTAATGCAGAGTGTTGGGAGATGATGTCATCTCCCAGCGCTCTTCATTACTAGAGTGCTGGAGGGAGATTGCGGGTGCCAGGAGGAGGGGTCGCAGGGGGCGTCCGGGCCCCTGGAGTGACCGGCCTGGTCGAGGGTGCGAAGCAATGCATTGCACTCCCCCATGGCACTCAAAAGGTCCAATAAATTGTCATAAACAGTAAAAAATAAAGGAGCCTCACACGCTTCAGGTGATGACTAAGAATCAAAGATGGAAAGGCTTGGCAACATGTGGCTCTCCAGCTGCTCTCCGACTTCTCCTGTCATGGGCCTGCCAATCATGTTGGAAAATTATACGCTGACAGTAGCTGAAGTATCACAGGTTGCCCAGCCTTACACCCAGTCTGGAATGTTGCTTCTACATACCTCCCAACATTTCAAATTTCCAAAGAGGGACACGTATGATTTAGGGGGTTTTGCTGGGGCGTGGCTGCTGGGCATGGCATTTCCGAGACCTATTGACACCTCCTAGTGTAACCTACTAAATGACTTATAACAAGACCAAAATATGTTATTTACACAGACAGATTTATAAACAAATATACTGATGTTAAACGTTAATGTGAGTGTTATTGCTGTGGAGCAATGTGATACACTTATATACACACCACACAGTCTGATCTCCTAAACACAGGGACACCAGGGTGATACACTTCTATACACACCACACAGTCTGATCTCCTAAACACAGGGACACCGGGTGATACACTTATATACACACCACACAGTCTGATCTCCTAAACACAGGGACACCAGGGTGATACACTTATATACACCCCACACAGTCTGATCTCCTACACACAGGGACACCAGGGTGATACACTTATATACACATCACACAGTCTGATCTCCTAAACACAGGGTCACCAGGGTGATACACTTATATACACACCACACAGTCTGATCTCCTAAACACAGGGACACCGGGTGATACACTTATATACACACCACACAGTCTGATCTCCTAAACACAGGGACACCAGGGTGATACACTTATATACACATCACACAGTCTGATCTCCTAAACACAGGGTCACCAGGGTGATACACTTATATACACACCACACAGTCTGATCTCCTAAACACAGGGACACCGGGTGATACACTTATATACACACCACACAGTCTGATCTCCTAAACACAGGGACACCAGGGTGATACACTTATATACACCCCACACAGTCTGATCTCCTAAACACAGGGACACCAGGGTGATACACTTATATATACATCACACAGTCTGATCTCCTAAACACAGGGTCACCAGGGTGATACACTTATATACACACCACACAGTCTGATCTCCTAAACACAGGGACACCAGGGTGATACACTTATATACACACCTCACAGTCTGATCTCCTAAACACAAGGACACCAGGGTGGGAAAGAGGGACAGATGGATTTGGGTATAAAAGAGGGCCTGTCACTCCTACAGAGGGACACTTGGGAGGTATGCTTCTTGCAGAAAATTTTTCTCAAACTATTAATTTATTTTTTGGGGGGGCGGTTTTGTCTTTATTGGGGCATTAAACACCTACAGCATGCCCTTTAGACCTTATTACACCTTTAACCATTTGCATGCTAAAGAGGTTTGTAAACAAAGTTCTGGAGATCTGTGTAACATCCAAGGGGTTAAAATGACCTAATCTGCACCGTAGGGGGGTGGAAAAAAACCCTATTGATTTAAATTGGGATTTTAACCCTTTGAGTGCCAGAGGGGTACACAACGCATTGCTTTGCAATGCATTGCATACCCCTCTCGCACTCAAAGGGTTAAACTCTTGGATGCTAGCGAGGCCTCCAACTCCACGTTTCAGCGTACAATGGATCCTGCTCTGACACACAGTTAAGGATAAGGAAGGGTTAACACTATGAGGTTTATTTTCAGAAGAAAAAGTGCAGTAAATTCTCGGGCATAACCAACTGCACCATACAGGACAAATAAGAATTCCAACTGATTTAAATGGACATTTTTAACCCCTTGAATGCTTGAGAGGTCTCCAAAGTATTTCTTCATATTGCATTGTGACCTTTCTGGTGTTTAACCCTTTGAATGCTAGAGTGGTGTCCAATTTATTGCAAAGGAATGCATTGAACACCCCACCGGCACTCAAATGTTTAAGGGGTTAAAATGCAATTTAAATCATAATAACATAGTTGGCGAGGCTGAAAAAAGACATGTGTCCATCAAGTCCAGCCCATTCCAAATCACCCTTGTTGATCCAGATGAAGGTAAAAAAAAACCCTGAAGCCATTTCCAATTTAGCCCCACGTGGGTAAAAAAAATAATTGGGAATCTGGGGATCCTTCTCCCCTAAGATGCAGTTGGTTTGGCCCAGAATCGCTCACTTTTGTATAGAACATAAGGCTTATTATGAATTAAACCCCCTGTGTATTGGATGTTAGTTCCTGATCCCAGAGGAAAGCTGAGCCATTCTAGTCCCTTGTCATCTATCAAGTCAAAGACACAGTGGATTAACCTGCTAAATAAAATGCTTTTTTCTTTTTTTTCTCTCTTACCCCCAGAGGATGGAAGCTGAGGAATGAGAGAATGTGTCTGACAGAAGCAATAGTCGCCTGTCTGGTTGCCACAGAGACAACGAGACGAGATTGCAGTACCTGCTCTCTGATGCTGGAAGTACTCCCTCGCTGAAGCAGATGCTTATCCTTCTAAGTGCTGATCTGTCTACTTAGGATGCTCAAAAGGCATTATACAGAGCCACACTCTTCTTGTAGACAAGTGGATGAGCAAGTATCACTACTGAACTATCTCAGAACTTTTCTATGGATGAGCAACCTGCCGCCCTCCAGCTAGTAGGATGGTTGGGGATGATGGCAGTTGTAGTGTCCAACAACTGGAGAGCCAAAGGTTTCCTTAGACCAGGAGTAACAAACTCAGTGTGTGGCTTGGGCCACACGCACAACATTTCCCTCCAAGGACGGCCACAACATTGACTGATAGAGTCTGAGTGTGTGTGTGAGTTTAATACATATTTAAAGTGGAACTTTCATCAACATTATACTTAGCCCCAAATCCTTAACCCCTTAAGGACGGCCTATTGCGCATGACCACAGACAGTTTATTTTGTCCTCCTCTGGTTCAGGGCTCCCCGAACAGCATCCAATAGCGCGTGGAGACTTGAATTCCATTACAGTCCTGGCACATCATGCGTCCTTAACACAAATCTACCCATGACGTGGCCAGGACCGTCGATGATCGCTAAGGGGTTAATATGGTAGCAATATACATAGAAATACTTTCCATTTGCAGTATAAGTCCGGCATAAGTAAGAGAGAACGTTTTCGGCAGGCAGGCATGGCTGGGATCTTGCTGTAGGAGCTCTCTGCACCTGCGCTGTCAGTCCCTTCCGGTGCCTTAAGGCACAAGGCTTCCAACTCACCAGTCGTGGAGTTTAAGGGGACGGACAGCGAAGAAGCAGAGATGCCGGCTCTGCAAGATGTCTGTGCTAATCCCTGCTGCTGCCTGCCGAAAACGATGTCTCTCTCTTACTTAAGCCGCACTTATACTGCAAATGGCAATTATTTCTATGTATATCGCTACCCTATTAACCCCTTCTCATCCAGTGACGTGCCAGGACCATCACAGCTGTCCGGCACTTAAGGACCAGTGACGGTCCTGGCATGTCATGTACTTTTTACTCTCAGTGCTCCTGCAGGAGCGCTGTGACTAATAGCAGGGACTGAAATTGATCGTTCCAAGACTGGAGCAATCCCTTTCAGTCCCTCGTTCGCGTGCCGGCACACGTGATTAGTCACGTGGGATGGCACGTCAAACTTTCCTATCTGGTCCTTAAAGGACCACACACCTCAGAATCGCCTTCCCTTAAGGGGTTAAGGATTTGGGGCTAAGTATAATGTTGATGAAAGATTCGCTATAAACACTCACTTTATATAAATAATATCTGGGAATATTGGGAATGGCAACAATTATACGCTGTCCTACACCCATCTTTGGTCCATTGGTATCCACAGAACCACCCACACACTGTCTGCTCTCTCTTCCTCTCTCTCTTTTACTGGGACACAGAGGTGGATGATTTAACCCTATGTGAACCACTGACGTATAAAACACATTGCAAAGCAATGTGGACACCTGTCTGGCTATCAGATCGTTGCAGTGACTGAGAAAAAGAATCCCATTGATCTAAATTATGCTTTTAACCCCTCGATGCTGGGCTACAGGGCAGTTAAAAAGTTTCTCTGTGTGGAGAGCCTCACACTATCGGCCCATGGGCCACATTCGGCCTGCACATCGTAGGCCACGTTTGGCATGTTTGCCTTAGACTATAACATACAAGTACAATAAAAAGCTCTAGGTCCAGTACAGAGGGACATAAACTAGGAAATAATCTGCCACTTTGCATATAATCCGCACATTACAGCCACATACAAACTGGCCACCAAAAACCAGAGTGGGTGTCTGTTGCAGGGTACTAGGATTGTTCTGACCCTGCCCACAACTTCACATTGCGGGTGTGGCCAGCACAGCTCGGGAAGTTCTCACCCTTGGCAAGTGAGAGGCAGTCGGATTTAGCCTGAGAGCCACATATGTGACCTCCATGTTCACAAAGGTTCACACATTATGTTTAACCCTTTGCTGAATCAATGGGCAACAAAGAGATTTAGGTGGTTTGAAGGGATAAACTGAAGGAAACGGTGAGGCTGGTGTACCATGCAGAAGTGGAGAAATTCTGCAGCTAACCAAGAAAGCATAAAGAACAAATAAAACTTACTATAAACTTACTGATTTAACCCTTGGAGTGCCAAAAGCAGGTGTGGTGAATTGCAAAGCAATGCATTATGTCCTCCTCTGGTACTCAGAGGGTTAAAGGGATAGTAATGTCAGAAAAAAAGTATTAACTATATGGTAGATACAATTAAAAGAGATTACTTGCACTTATTCTTATCTCTCATACCGTTATGGTTTGAGAGATATAGGAAAATAAAGTCCTCCGCTCCCTCCCCTTTCTGCTTGATGAGCTGTAAAGCTGTCAGAAGCAGATTCTGGTCTCTTGACCAGATGCGGCTCTTCAGCTGCGCCGACATATCGATACCTAAATATAAATACTTCATTGGAACAGTCTACAAGGTGTGTCTGGTTTGCAAGTACACATTGTAGACCATTCCATTGAAGTATTTATTTTTAGGTATCGTTATATCCGCGCTGCTGAAGAGCCGCTGTCTGATCCAGAAACCAGAATCTGATTCTGACAGCTTTACAGCTCTTGAAGCAGAAAGGAGAGGGAGTGGAGAACTTTATTTTCCTATATCTCTCAAACCATAACGGCTTGAGAGATACGAATAAGTGCAAGTAATCTCTTTTAATTGTATCTACCATATAGTTAATACTTTTTTCTGACATTACTGTCCCTTTAATTGGGGCTTTCTAACCCTCTGATTGTTAGGGACTTCCCTAACATTCAAGAGGTTTGAAAATGTTACGTTTAACCCCTATAATTAAATTAGTTTGCCCCAGAATTTCTCCATTTTTTTCAGTCCATGAACCTCAGTGTGTGAGTAAAGGGGACTAGAGCGTGAATATGTACTTTGGGGGTAGTTGAAGTGTTTCTGTTGCATTAAAAGAATGATCTCACCTATTTCCACTGCACCAGAAGCCATACTGTGGGCTGCAGGTGAAGCATCTGAGAGCGGCGTGAGGTCCCGGGGCCACTAGTCACTCTCTGGCACTCTAGGCAATTGCTTATCCTGCCTGATGGGAAATCTGGCTCTGAAGGTTGTTGTACATCAACAATAGCTGAAGAGCCAAAGGTTTTCCACTCCAAATGATGGTAATTGTGGGATGTCTTTCTATAGACAGCTTGTCTCCCAACTGTTCCTCTTTAGGAGAGAGAGTCCCTCTTTGAGACTCAAATCCCTATGTCCCTCTTTCCCACCATGGTTTCCCTCTGTTTAGTAGATCAGATTTTGTGGTGTGTAAATAAGTGTATATATAAGTATATCACATTGCTCCACAGCAATAAAACTCACATTAAAATGTGTTTAAACATAAGTATATGTGTTTTTATCAATTAATCTGTGTAAGTAAAATACTTTGGTCTTGTTCTAAGCCATTTATTCAGTTACACATTGTGTCAGTAGGTCATGAAATAACCTAAACATTTTTGGTAATGCTCTACCCACCAGCCACACCCCCAGCAACACCATCTAAAGCACAACTCTTTGGCCATCTGAAATGTTGTCAGGCATCAGGCAGCAGTAAAATCAGCACCACCTGGCTACAACAATTTTAAACTCAAACTATTAAACGTTTATGCTCCCGGGGGTATGCAACACATTATAATGCATATCTCTCTGGCACTCAAAGGGTTAAAAAAAAGTAGGTTTGTTCCATTATAACTTTTGATTGAAGCATCACTCAGCAGCTGACATATCTTTGTTTTTAATCAATTAATACAGGATTTATTTTCAAGTGGTTAAGTAAACAATTAATAAAGCCCTTTGAGTGACATAGAGGTATCTAACCATTGCATGTGATGCACTGGATACCTCTCCAGCACTCAAGGGTTAACCCATTGAATGTTAGACCTCTCAAATGCATTGCCTCGAAGCAACGTATTGTAGATGTCTTTCGCTTCCAAGATAAACAGGTGGTTCAGTGACTGATGGGTTTTATATTTTGTGGTTCCCATGAAGATGATTCTATTGCACAATTTTCTAGAACATGGCTGTCCAAGTTCAGTCCTCCAGGGCCACCAACAGGACAGGATGTAAGGATTTTCCTGATTAATGGAGCAGTAAACTTTTTTAATGAAAACCTATATGTTACAGAGCCTTTTCTGCTGAGTAAAATAAAGGTACTCCCACTACTCTCAGTTGTTTTATGAAAAATGTATAACAGTTCAAATAACCAGGAAGTGAATTTACTATGAGTTTACTTCCTGAGAGTTCTAATGGACAGGAAGTGACTCAGCAGTTTCTTTCACATTCCATAGAGAACTGTTTGTCGCTGACTTTCCTCTCCATTAGAATGTAACAGAATAACTAATCAGAATTTGATCACTAGAGGGAGCTAATGTAAAAAAATACATGGGTTCAAACTGTAATAACTCTGGAAATATGCATCTCTCATCAGTGGGAATACTCTTATCTTACTCAACAGTAAAAGCCCTATGGCTAGCCAATAGAGAGTGGAAATTTAACCCTGGCGAGTAGAAATTCAGCCCTGGTGGGTATGTTTTGGCTTGCAGTGGTGAGTAACTTTTCAGGTCTGGCTAGTAGCAAAGGACTTAAAATTATAAGCCTTGTTTTAAGCACAGGTGAATTAATCAGTGGATCACTTTTTGTGACTGGCCTGTTGGTGGCCCTTGAGGACTGAACTTGGACAGCCTTGTTCTAGAACATTCACAGGGTAACATACTAAGATAAAATTGAGCAATGCTAGGTCAAACCAACTGCATTATAGGGAATAAATTAAACGCTCCCATTGGCTTGAATTGGAATTTTAACACATTGAATGCTAGAGAGATCCACAGAGTGTTGAAGACCTTTCTAGTATTGAAGATTCAGAGCCCTATTTAACCCTTTGAGCACCAAAGAGGTATCCAACACATTGCAGTACTCAGTGGGTTAAATAAATTGGAATTTGGGGAGCATTTATTTGTCCCTTCTGGTAGAGTTGGTTTGCTCTAGTTCTTTTTAGTACATGAATCTCCTTGAAGGAAAAGTGCTACAATTTTGGGGCAAACCAATAGCAAAATACGTAATAAATATGCATCCCCACTGATTTCAAAGGAGCTTTTAAACCTTTAAATGCTAGAGAGGTCTCCAGAGCATTCACCCCATTTAAATCAATAGGAATTTTTACTTGTGTCCTATGGTGCAGATGGTTTATCCCATAATTGCCTCTCTTAATACATCAGCCCCACTGTCTTAAAGGGATAGGAATGCTTAATGTTGAAAAAGTGTGTAACAGGGTTTATCTTGCGTAGTAAAACAAGGGGACCCAGGGGTGTCTGCAGACATATGACCCCCAGGCAAGCCTGACCAGCCCCTATGTTTATATGGAGGTGGCGAGTATAGGAAGGGGGGCAAGTGCCCTCCCCCCGTAACCCTTTCAGTGCCAAAGGGGTACAAAACGCATTGCAAAGCAATGCGTTGCGTGCTCCTCTGGCACTGAAAGGGTTAAAGACACCCATGAGAGTAACACTGCTGAGAGGGGCTTTAGGCCAACGTCAGTGCTGCTCAAACATGTATTTCATGGGTGCAGTGGCGCTGTTAACATACCATTCTATGGAGGTTTACCATCAGCTGACCAGAGCACTCCATAGACTACTGTATCAGCAGTGCCACCATAAGATTTCATGACATGGAGGTACTGCACCCCCACCAGGCAATAACCATTGCAGCAGTAGGAATACCCTTGTTTTACTCAGGAGGATAAACTCTAAAATATATGGATTTTCCATATTAAGTGTTACTATGCCTTTAAACTACTTGTTCTTCTAGTGAGATTTCCTAAGGCTCTAAAAACTTCTGTGTATGATGCACGTGTATATACAGGTACCCCAAGCATTTATGTAAAAGGAGCCCCCTTCACCCCCGAGAAATAAAGGACAGGGAATGGGGGGGGACGGAGAGGGACTGGGTAAGGTAGAAAAGGACTGAATGGGGACAGAAAAGGTCTGGGAAAGAACAGAGATGGATGGACTGGAGGAGGACAGAGATAGACTGGGGAAGGCAGGGAAGGACTGAATGAGGTCTATAAGGGTCCGGGGGAGTACAGAGAGGGTCTGAGGAAGACCAGAGAGGGACTGGAGTGGGACAGAGAGGGACTGGGGAAGGCAGAGTACGATTGAATGAGGACAGAGAGAGTCTGGAAAAGAACAGAAAGGGACTAGAGGAGGAAAGAGACAGACTGAAGGAGAATGGGCAGGAATGGGTATGGAAGTGCATAGATATAAAAGGAATGAGAGCATAGGGACAGGGTCAGATAATGAGGTCGGGGAGGAAACAATGGAACTGGGGAATGAAGGAAAGAGACTGGGGGAGGAAGAAGTTAGAATAGGGGAGGAAGGAGAGAGACCAGAAGAGGAAGGAGAAACAGTGGGGGAGGAAGGAGGAACTGTGGGCAGAAGACAATACTACGGGTGGAGGGTGAGATTGGGTGGAAATGTAGGTGTTGTGGAGAAAGGGAACAGAATATGAATGAAGCAGAGTAGCAAGTGGGAATGACAGAGAATGGGGGGAAGGGGAGGAGGAGAGAAAGTGTTGGGAGAAAAGGGAGATAAAGAGAGACTGGTAAGAGGAAGAAGGAGGTTGATCCTCGACAATACACCCGTCATTTTGGCAGTGACAGGAGAGAGCAGAGCACATAACGTAAATGACAGCAAAGGGCTGTGATGCCTGCTGGGAAAGTAAGTTCATTATTTAGTTTTCTGACAGCAGAATAAACTTTCTACCTCAGCAGGCACCAAAGCCCCACGCTCTCTGCTCCTTCCTGTCACTGCCAAAATGACAGGAGAAAGATCGGAATAACACATACCTTGCATAGCTTTTTGGCTTAAAGGAGAAGTAAACTTTTATATGAAATCAATATACCATTGGGCTTTCCCTGTTATGCAAAACAAGCGTATTGCCACTGCTAAGGTATGCATATTTCCAGAGATATTGCAGGTTAAACTCTTATTTTTTACATTAACAGTATCATCTAGTGGTTAGATTTCAATTTTGTATTCTGTTATATTAAGTGTGAGAGGGGAGTGATTGACAAACAGTTATCCATAGAATGTGATAGAAGCTGCTGAGACACTTCCTGTCAGTTAGAACTTTCAAGAAGTGATCACACTTCTACTCACTTCCTGACAATTTGAACTGTTAAAACATTTGAATAAAACAGCTGATATCAGCAGACGTGGGAACTCTCCGGTTTGGCCCCGGAGGCTCCGGTTTTGACACTGTATTACTGGGTTTCCGGGGCAGAGTCTGATTCTCCGGATGTGGGAAAACTCTTGTGTTTTGAAGCCCCGCCCCCCCACCCAAGATTAAGCCCTGCCCCTTTTATGATGCGAATCACGTCATTTCTCTACTCTCAACTGCACCACAGGACTCTCCTCCGGGCAGCCCCAACCAAGAAGTTCCCAGGTATGGACATCAGATGGAAGACCCTTGTTTTACTCAGCAGGGAAAGCACTATAAAATATAAGCTTTAATAAAAAAAGTTTACTGCTCCTTTAAATTCCTCAAGTATGCCTGGTCCCCATTACCATTCAAATAAATACATCTGGAGACATCTCACAAACCTCTGATGTAGTTTCTCCTTCTTTAAAACTATAGTTATGTCCCCAAGTGAAGACGAAGGGACAAGTTCTGATAGGATGGCTGCAGCTGCCTGCCCAGCAGAAGGGACTTGGCAACTAACAGTCAACCAATCAGAACCCGTCTAGAGGGACTACAGTTTTCTGTAGGAGAAGTTGCATCAGAGGCTTGTGACGTGCATGCATATGACAGAATTAATTTGAATAGGAATGGGGACCGGACTCATCAGGAGAAAATTAAAGTGTAACCAACAATTTAAAATGACTTGGGCAATTTTAAAAGAGTTTATTTTCAAAATCACTTATGTTAACATTAGCCACTGTTTCGTTAACTAGTGATTAAAAGAGTTAAAATAGGCGCAAGAAGCAACTGTTTTGTTTGGCACCTGCTTAACACCTATCCACTAAACCAACGATTCTAAGATCCGGTCATCAATACAAACCAACAGATAAGATTTTCAGAATATCCCTAATTAAATATAAGTAGATCAATAAAAATGACTGAGCCACTGATTATTCACCTGTGGTTAAGCAGAAGTGCCATAACTAGCCATTGCAGGGTCCTGGTGCAATCAGTTTTTTGGGGCTCTCTAATAAAACAATATTCTCCAAGGGATATACCTAGCACCTATTGGACCCTGGGGCTGATGGGCCCTTTGGATGCTGGGTCCCCCATCCCAACTGTACCTCTTACAGTTACAACTCCATTAAGCAAAGACAGCATTCAAAGTTGACCTGTTAGATTAATTAGAACTGCGGATTTGTATTGAAAAACACTGCACTAAACTATTTACTTTGAAAATTGTCCTTTTTACTCTTTTTGCACTAACACAGGGGTCTCCGACAAGAAGCTTGCGAGCAAATGGTAGCTCTTTATCTATCAGCAAGTATCTCTCTCCTGTCCTTTCAACTATCAAGCTATCTGGCCTGCCAGCGACAGGTCCAGGGATTGAAATCTGCTCCCCAATTGCCTGCAGCCAATCTGGGCACGACTTTCATCTAAGGTACTCAGCAGTAGCAATCAGAGAGCTGATAGCAATGCAGATATAGTGCCTTCCAGCATATCATGGTTTTCTTGCCCCACTACCAGATAGTCACAGATTATACTGCATGCTTTGTAAAGATTACATATAGTGAGTGATGTGGGACATATGTGATATCATAGTGGGTATGAGCCACAGTGTGACTCCATATTCACTCACCCATTGTAATAAATATTGCAAGTTCTGTTATATTCATTAAATGTTTAAATAAACCTCTCTAATAACTTTAAACATGAATGTAATATGGGATAGGGATGTTAAAGGAACAGTAACACTTAATATATAGTAAAATTATATTGTAAGGTTTATCCTCCTTAGTTCAACAAGGTTACTCCCACTGCTCTGAGATGTCTTATTCAAATGTTATAGCAGCTCAAACTTGCATTTTTTAGGTGCAGTATCTCAATGGCCTGAAATTTTACAGAGGAGCTGTTGCTACACCATCCTATGGATGTTTATGGTTAATTGACCAGAACATACCATAGGATGATGTAGCAACAGTACCACCATAAACATTCAGGCAACTGAGATCCTGCACCTAAAAAAATGCAAGTTTGAGCTGCTATAACTTTTGAATAAAACCCCTCTCAGCAGTGGGAGTATCCTTGTTGTACTCAAGAGGATAAACTTACAATATACATTTTACTATATATCAAGTGTTACTGTCACTTTAAAGGAGCAGTAAACTTTTTTTATGAAAATATATATATTGTAGGGATTTTCCTATTGAGTAAAATAAGGGTACTCCTACTGCAGAGAGATTTATATTTCCAGAGTTATTACAGTTTAAACCCATGTTCTTTTACATTAGCAATGCCCTCTAGTGGTCAAATTCTAATTAGTTTTCCTGTTAGATTCTAATGGAGAGGAAAGTCAGAAAAGTCAGAGACATACAGTTCTCCATAGAATGTGATCGAAACTGCCTGTCACTTCCTGTCAGTTAGAACTATCAGGAAGTAAACACAGTAAATTCACTTCCTGATTATTTAAACTGCTATAATTTTTGAATAAAACATCTGACAGCGATGTTTTATTCAGCAGGAAAGGCTCTATAAAATATGTGTATTCATAAAAAATGTACTGCTCCTTTAAGGATGGGAATGCAATTGCAGTCAGAAGATCTGTGGCTTACTGGAGAACCTCAGGTATTGTCTTCTATGGTGAGTATGGGTTTCTTCTGCTAAAAATGTCTTGCAGCAGAATGTTATCACCTTGAACTGTTAAGAAGGTCATTGGTCTTCTGTACAGCACTTTGTTATTGGAAGGTGTGCAATGGACTGAAGAGCAGGTAAGAGCAACTTTGGAGATGGCTTAACCCTTTGAGTGCCAGAGAGGTATCCAACGCAATGCAAAGCAATGCGTTGGATACCTCTCTGGCACTCAAAGGGTTTATGTGTACACTTAGAAATTCAAATATTTTCAGTATATGTTTTTAGAGTAGCTCAGCACAAGTTTCATCATTTACAAGTATCTCCCATTATAGAAAAGGGTGGAGCCCCTGTGCTAGGAGGAGGGCATCAGGGGAAATGTATTTTGAGGTATTACATTTCTTTGCACCTTGCTGAAGGCCCATGTACTAACAAAACGCAGAAGAAAGTAGTGTAATTCTCTTTAGATTTTGATGATGTTTTCCTTTGCACTTCTACTCAAGTTGCCCGGCTGCACTCTGTTGTGTAAGGCTGGGAATGAGAGTGCAAGGAAAAATTGTTTCTCCAACCTACTGGGAAAAAAAAAGTATAAATTTAATTCTGAAAGAGACAGTAATGATTTACTCAATATAGCAGCATCTGTACACATGTGTATAAACACACTGATATACCTTATCAGGGTAGATTTCCCCCCCTAAAGTAATACCGATTATTTCTGCTTTCAGCTGGAATATTCCCAAATGTGAGTAAGTTTTAGGTTTATACACATATGTACTGATGTTATTATCAGAGCACCCATTCTCATATATTGCAGTTCTCTTGTCTCGAGGAGTGATCATGACAATCTTTAGGGAGCGTCTGTGGAGAATCTGTGTGGTGGGCTGCAAAATATCCCCTACATGCTTATCCTGATGCATTAGTAATCTAATGACATCAGCTATCAAGTGTGAGTAGTTTACATGCAGCTTTATAGATTACTTATTTATTTACTCATGAGAAATTATTCACCCTATGCGATCATCCTTGTGTTTTCTTCAGTAATGTTGTAAAACTACTTTGTTTCCTTGTAAACTGGTACAATGTGTGACTGATGTCTATCACACTCTTTGATACTCTCTAGTTATGTTGTTTCTTTTTGTTGTTGTTTTTTTAAGTCCTCACTCCTCTCATTTCCCTGGTATCAGCCTTTTTCCTAGTGAGGCAACTGGCTGACATGATGGAGAAGTTGCCATGGTAACCCACCCATCAGGTCATTCACACAGAGCTGGTTGGCTCTGCGTGAATGAGCCACTGGTTATGTTACCATGGCAACAGGTCGGCTGACCATTTAGCCCATTTTCAGGAGAAAGGTGAGGAAGGGTGGATTTTAAAAATGAAATAAGTACAAATATAGTGAGCATTAAAGAGTGTGACTAACAAAGAAATAAAACAGTACTCTCTCTTTAGATGGCAACCATGACTGCAACAGTGCCCTGTCTTCTCTGGGAGAAGGCATGCCAATGAAACAGGGGCTGCACTGTGAGCCTCAATCATAACTGAGAACTCTCATGGTTTGGCCCTGAGACTCAGGGTTTTGACCCAGATCTCAGGGTGAAAGGCCAAATATTCAGGGTCAGACAGACCAGTGTTAACTACTATCTCATCTGCACAGATTAACTGCTCATTTCTATCAGAAAGACAGAGAGAGATGTCCTGCTTCTATTTTGTATGTTCAAGCAGTGGAAACTCTACGTTACAGCATATTAAGGGTTCCTTGAGGACCGATAAGAGCACCTCCTGGTTAGAGCACCTCTTTATCACTGCTTAGTGAATCTCCCCAATTGTCTGAAATCTACATTCTGGGGAAGTTTAAGGCTTAATATTTCAATGACCTCAGGGTTGGCTCATTTTGTAAGTTCCCATGTTTGGCCCCAAAGGAAGAGCAGAACGGGTCCCTAAAAAGAAACTCCCAAAGAACTCCTTTGTTGGGTCTACCAGAAAAGGATGAACTACAACACTGGTCTCACAGTTCATGTCTAGTCCTGCACCATGCCGTGCTATTTTATAGATCAGTATACAGAAAATATGAGATTTAACCAGGGGGTGCTTTTCTAAAATAAAAGGTACCAGATCCCCTTATTCTTGGTGAACAACGTGCCAAAAATGTTCAGAATGACTGATATAAGGTACCAGGTCACCGACAAACGGTACAGGGGTGTTGACCTTGCTGAAAATCAGATACAGTTTTCCCACTTCTGCATAATTATCTATTGATCTATGGAAGGGTGGTCAGATCATGGACACTCATGAACAATGTATGCTGCATTAATAAATATAACATTGCAGCCCTACAGTAGGCATTTTGCATGTGATTATCTCTGAGTGCCAGAGGGGTAACCAACGCATTGTTGGAGTCGCAATGCGTTGGATACCTCTCTAGCACTACACGAGGTTTAGCAACCCTAATCTATGTATATGTAAGGGGCAGTGCATGCGAGTTATGCATTTATTCATTTGTGAAATGGTGGAGGGTATGTCTACACCTAATATGTACATACAACAGCAGATAATATTTCACATGACTGGAATGTTAAAGCTTCCTCTCGCTGATATCATGGGGACTACAGGCTACGAGGATTTTTTTATCTACAAAGGAAAACCCTCTCCTGACGAAAGGTTAAAACCCTATGCAGTTTCTACCCTGCTCTCACGCCAAATTCACATAGCGCTGTAATAATTAGAATATTTCACCTTCCCTTGCGTCCCAAGACTTGGACTTTTAAAGACCCCGCGTGTTGCGATTGGTTCAGTGTCGACGTGACGTCAGGAAGACCGTGCCCCGCCCCTCCTTCCGTGCCTGGGTGACTGGTCTGTGTGCAGTCTGGCAGCGGATCGGCGGAGGAGAGCACGGCTGGGGCTGCTGCTGGACTCCTAGAGGCGGATCACCTACCTCTCCATTACAAGATTACATCACCCACCTTATACCCCCATAGCATTATACTTACCTCCCCCCTCTTTACTCTATTTAAATCGCCCCACACCAACGTCTCCATTTAGAGCCCCACCACCACCTCCCCCCAATTCCTATTTATAGGTGTGGGGGGTTCCCTGCAGAAAACCAAAGGGGGGAGGGTGAACCAAGCGTGGATTTTACATTCATGATTATGGGCGACAAGAAGAGCCCGACCAGGTACTGTGGGGTGGTGGGGGGAGGGAACAAGGGGAGGGGGGTGGTAGCAGGATTATTTATATACCCCCCTATTACATGTAGACAGATGGAGACATAATCCCCCCTCCCTCACCAATCATCCCTGTGTCCTTGCAGGTTGGGGACTGCAGTGCCCCCTCCCCACCTCCTCTCGCAGTCCCCCCACCCGGTGTATTTATAGACATTTAAATGTATTTATATGTATGTATCTCCTTGTGTGTATCGGGGAGGAAGTGCGCCAGGACAGATCTCTGCTATGGCGGCGGATCCTCTCTCAGACACATAACACACACTCCCTCCACTGAGCCTCAGACAAAGAGAATATTTACCAGAAGAGAGAGGGAGAGAGGAAAAAAGGAGGGCAGGGTGGAGAAGAGAAACGCCTACACTGCCCTTAAAATCTAAATAAATAATAACAGCAAGAAAAAAAATCTACCCCCTGCCATTCCCGGCTTTCTGCCGGATCATGTTGATTATTGATAGGTAATTAGAATGGTATCCTGAATGAAGGGAGGCTGCATGGGGCAGGCTGGAATGTGGGTTTCTGTGACTGTAGGGAAAGGTTCTTTTGTCTTGTATGTGTGTGAGTTGCACAGTGGTGCATGTTTAAATGTCTGCATTTAACCTTTTGCATGCCAGATGAGTGACCAGTACAATGTATTGGACACTCTCTTGCACTCAAAGGGTTAAGCCCTCGGGAGGGTGCTAATGTTGTTGTGGTAGTTTGGCAGCAAGGGGTTAACAGTGGTGGGAGGGAGTGCACGGGAGATGCTGGCATGGCGGCGTGTCATACCAGGGGCACATTCTTCCATCTGCATGTGAGTGTGATGCTCTGTATGTCTGGTAACCTGACAGTCAGGGTACTGAGGTATGGCAGGGGGTGGATTAAGAGATGGGGAAGGGCAGG
Source organism: Rhinophrynus dorsalis (assembly GCA_037306005.1). Taxonomy (NCBI): domain Eukaryota; kingdom Metazoa; phylum Chordata; class Amphibia; order Anura; family Rhinophrynidae; genus Rhinophrynus; species Rhinophrynus dorsalis. Next base: position 51,466,433 of record CM074722.1, read on the forward strand.
TTGCATGGCAGAGGATTCTAGAAGAGAGTAAGTAATGATCAGTTATGTTTAGAGGAGAGTGGTACAAATCTGAGACCAGTGTCGCTTTCTTTGGGCAGAGAATTCTAGAGGGGAGTAGAAGATAGACTTTGCTTTCCCTCTAGAATTCTAGGGCAGACATTTGGCACTCCAGCTGTCAGTGACTACAACTCTTGGTTGGTGATAGTGGGAGGTGTAGTCTCTAGGTGAGCTAAATGTTGCATACCCTATGCCAGAGAATAGTAGATGGATGGTGACAATATTACTCTCATTGAATAGAGGGTTCTAAATGAAAGTAGTTGATGGACAGGACCAGTTTTGCTTTCCTTGAGAAGAGAGGGTCTAGAGGAAGTAATCTGAACCAGACCAGTTTAGTTTTCCTTGGGTAGTGGGTTCTAAGTAGTTAATGGACCAAATTATTTTTTCTTTACCTGGATTATGGCTTCTACAGGAAAGTGCTCTAAAATAGAATGGTTTACTGTACCTTGGCTAGGGAGTTCTGAGTATATGATGGGACTAGACCAGTTTTGCTGTTCTTGGCAAGTGTCTTCTAGAGAAGATGACCCTTAATTTAGACATGTTTAGTTTCACTTGGGTTGAAGATTCTGATTTGATGAGTTGGGACACTTTAAGGTTCTAGAAGTGAGTAGTCAGAATGAAACCTGTTTAGTTTTCCTTGGGTAGAGTTCTCTGAGTAGTTCAAAGACAGAACTAGGTTTGCTTGGCTTGAGTTTAGCATTCTAGAGGATTGGTTTGAAAGAGAACATATTAGCTTTCCTTGGGTAGATGGTTGGATTAGTCTTTATTAAACCATGTTAGCTTTCCTGGGGTAGAGGGTTCTCAGTATTATTTTCTTGAGTTGAGAGTCCTAGAAGAGACTAATCTAGATTAGACCAATTTAACTTTCCTTGCATAGGGGTTCTGCATATTTGACGGATGGGACAAGCTTTGCTTCCTTTTGGATGGTCTCACCTTTTAACCCTTGTTTGAGAGATTTGCTCCTCTGGCCATGAATGGTAATAAAATAATCAATGAGATTGTGTTTTTTTTTTTTTTTTTTTTTGCTACCCCCTACTGATGCTTTGAATGACCACCTAGCATAAGCTACTTGTTTAAATGGGTCTGGAATCTAAAAGACAACTGCACTGTGTGCTTTCATTTGCATGCAATTCTGAGAATACAATGGAGAACATTATTGGAGTCAGGTTTTCTGATGTGTTGCAGGCATATAAATACACACACACGCGCATTTATTTTGTAGAACATGGGATGTCACAGACATTAGGTCATATGAATTCCAATAATTCACAACTGACTGGTCTTTAAACATGTCCTTTTTGTTTTGCTTGTTTGTTCCAGGCCAAAACGGCAAGCTAAACCTTCAGCGGATGAGGGTTACTGGGATTGTAGTGTTTGCACCTTTAGGAACAGTGCTGAAGCCTTCAAGTGCAGCATCTGTGATGTGCGGAAAGGAACATCAACCAGGTATGACATCATTCCACTCTGCTTTTATAACCCTGGGGTAAGGAAACCTATGGTCCCCTGGCTGTAGCTGGACTACAGCTGCCATTAGCTGGTTGATGATAGTGTGAGTTGTAGTCCAACAATAGCTGGAGCATCACAGGTTTCCCATCCTTGTTATAACGGCTGACATAGGAAGCTGTCAGTGGAAGCACAGTTTTGAGTTATGCATTGCAGCCTCCTGATTGGTGCATTCCTTTCTCCCTTCCTTACTTTTTCCTCATTATTGTAATAGAGTCAATATTTTTCTAGATAACCTGTTCTTCTGCCATTTCTGGTTTGACATCTTGCTTATGTGTGCAGATGTACACGTTAGAGAGAGAGGTATCTCACTGCATAGACTTAAACAGCATTTTTACTGTGATGTGTTCCCCTGAAATCAACCAATTATTAACCATTTGATTGCTAGCTGTGAACACTTCTTGCTTCCAAACGGCTAATAATTGGTTTATTTGAGAGAATAGTTATATGTATGTAGGACCAAATATAGGTGGTAAATCAAGTTAATGATCTGCATACATGATATTGCTTAACATGGCATTTACAGTTGATTTATATTTATCCAATTTGGGGATTTATTTGCTTGACTTAACTCCTTGAGTAGTAGGGCCAAAGTGATTTTCCTGTGATAATATAAGTCTGTGGTTAAGAATTTATTGAAAACGTGCTTCCGAAGATAATTTTTAGGCTCCAGGAAGGAGGTTTAGGAACCAGCGAAGGGATCCGGTCCTTATAAATAAATGTACAAAAAAAATGCTCAAAAAGTAAAATGTGAGAGGCCCGGGTCCCAGGGATTTCTACACCCCCTGTAAAGGTTTGCTGTAACTGTGTAATGTTTTGCCAAACAAGAGGTATGGGTGTACATCCCTGTTTGTCACCTCATTCATTGATAGACATGTCTGTGATCAATCACATATCCCTACTTGGGATATACAAAGCAGGGAAATACAATTAAAAATGTGTAGAAAATGGTTCAGTTCCCTCAATAAACATAGTGTATGTATATGCATGCATCTTCACCACAGAGTTCTGTGGAGTCAGCCATTGTAATCCTGGAGGATGGGAATGGCGGATTTACCTGGCACTCATTGATGAACTGTGTTGGTGTTTTCAATCTAATCTGCTTGGAAGACAGTTTCAATATTTGGGAGACACAAACAGGACAGGATGTAATCCTTTTGATCGCCAGAGGGATAGCCAACCCATGGCTTTGTAAATAGGATAGATACCGGTCTGGACTTCAGAAGTAAGCCAATACCTGCTAAGGCTCAGTTCAGTCAGTCTGTCATTGGGAGAGTCCTTTTGATTGACTTGTCTGTGTTGAAGCAGGGATACCCATAAACTAGATTTGGCTGCTACTGCTGTGTATTCATGCCTAAATTAACCTTTTAAGGATCAGAGGGTTGTCTAATTCATTGTGCTACACGCGTCCCTGCTCCTTAAAGGGTTGAATAATTAACCCTTTGAGTGCCAAAGGGGTACACGATGTGTTGCGTACTCCTCTGGCACTCAGAGGGTTAACAGGACAAGTCACTATATTAAATCATGTCTCTTTCCCTCTCACGTTCAAAGGGTTAAAGATTTGAACTCAAAATGTAGGCTGCTTAGCTAGCCTTTGTCAGGGCATGATGGGAGTTGTCCCCAACAGCTGGAGTTCTGAAGACTGACTACCTCTGTGCTTTGCTATCAGTGTGGTCAATCCATGCATAGATCCTATAACCACAGAGATAGTGTCATGTTAACTGCTGATTTGTGTGTAAATATTGTAAAACAGTGTTCATTGTTGCAGAAGTTGCTTACTCCTTTGAGTGCCAGAGCAAAGCAATGCATTCCGTACCCCTCTGGCACTCAAATGGTTAAAGAGGAACGTTCATGCTACTATAAGTTATACCCAATTAATTGTTAGTAGCTTCTTATTCATGGAAATGGTGTAATAACGTTGCTTAACCCCTTACCGACCGGCTGCACAGACATGCGGCGGTCACTAAAGGAACACTGAGCATTTTTTAAAATCGATTTGGATTCCGGACTCTCCAAACGGCGTTCAGCCGCAGGGGGGAGCCTGGAATTCCATGGCGGTCATAGTAGGTCATGGGTCGTTAAGTCAGATCTACCCATGACGTACTATGACTGTCAAGGGACGTTAAGGGGTTAAGTGGCAGCATGAGTTGAAATCATAACATTGTATGTAACTTACATCAGTGGGACAGCACAGACATCTTACCTGAAGAGTGATCTGTGCGCCTGCGCTGTCCATCCCTGCCTGTACGCTGATTTGCCAAAGGGGAAGTTGCATTGTACCTTACGGTACAGGTGGGGATGGACAGTGCAAGCGCACAGATCACTCTTCAGGTAAGATGTCTGTGCTGTCCCACTGATGTAAGTTACATACGATGTTATGATTCCAACTCATGCTGGCACTTAAGCAACGTTATTACACTATTTCCATGAATAAGAAGCTACTAACAATTATTTGGGGATAACTTATTGCAGCATGAACGTTATGCTCTAAAATGTGTCCAGCTGTTGGAAAGACCTTTTTGAACCACGTTTTGAAAATAACTCTTAAAAGATGCACAACAGAAGTGATTTAGGGCAAGACTCCCACCACGCGCCTATCTGGATATAGAATCCTGAAAATGTAATGCTTGGTAATATAAACCGGGGTGCCACGGGATACTGGGAATGGGGTCTGATGTGTGAGCTTGACACTCCCTCTTACAAAGCTCCAGCATGTTTATGCTGATTTAACCTTTTGAATGCCAGAGAGGTATCCAACACCTTGCAACATAAAGCATTGGATATCTCTCTGGCACTCAAAGGGTTAATATGATCTGAAGCAAATCAGCAGCTCCATCCTATATAATAATTCGCCAAGTTGTGTGTAACGCCCGACATGCTCAGTAGACACTGCTGCGCGTGCGGCAGTCATGCGCAGTAGAGACTGCCCGCGCCGCGGCTGATACAGAGCTGGGCGCTCCGAAGGACCGGCTGCCAGAGGCACTGTGGCCCGTGTAACGGGCTGTTCAACTAGTAATGGATAAATCAACATTTTCTAAAGTGGTCATGTCACATTGACCTTTTGAGTGCCAGAGGGGTATGCAACACATTGCAAAGCAATGCATTGCGTACCCCTCTGGCAGCCAAAGGGTTTTAATATATGTTTAATATTCTAGTGAATTGAAATCTGCCTGTATGTTGTGCTTGCTCAGAACACGTGTAATAGTTGTGCTCCGTGATGTTCATTTGCTGCAAATCTTGCTAGTTACTATGTAATATAATGTTGAAGATGATCCCTCCCCTTTCCCTGATGTGAAGCCACTTCTCCATAGTTCTGAAGTCCGGTCGCTTGACCAGACAGATCACGAGTAACAATCTTCCCTTTTTCGATGTAAGGAAAAACATATCCTCCATGACAAAGCAGGGCAGGTCTTTCCTAATACTGCGTGAAGATTGTCCCTTGTTGTGAACCGCTGTCAGATCAGGGATAAAATTATTTAATATTACATTACACAGTGACCAGCAAGCTTTGCAGGATATGAAAATCGCACAGCACTCCTATTACACATGCTCAGTGTTCTGAGCTGTGTAATCTGAATCATTACTATCCCTTTAAGAAATTAGTCTCTGTTGGAGGCACAGTCTGACACTTTATGCTAGTATGTTACTGTGCTGGATCAATATTAACACACAGTACTATGAATTAACCCTTTGCGTTCCAGAGAGGTATCCAACGCATTGAGTTACTTTAGGTCAGTGATTCTCAATGTGTTTATGGTCAGGGCACCCCTAGCATGCATTCTGGATTTTTTGAGGCACACCTGTCATTTTATATGTCAATTGTCAAGAATGTAATGAGGGGTACCAAAAAATAATATAGTTATTCACAATCAGAGTCACAAAAACAAATGTATTGTGCATGAAATTGCCATAAATATACATTTAAAGCTCAACATTTACATTTTTTATAAAAGTCTTTACAGAAAACAATTGGCACACTAAGTGGATGTCCGTGGCACACTAAGTGCCAAGGCACCCTGGTTGAGAACCACTGCTTTAGGTAGAGGCCGCACACTGGGTAATTTATAATAGCACAGAAAATTATACGTTTGACCTCAAACTGAACAGATTAGATAGATGTGCAATGAGAAGTGCTCTGCTCATCCTTTAGGTCCACAAAAGGTTAATTTATTTACAGACAAAATGGCTGGCTACTTCAATATATATGCAGGTTTTAGTCCCATGTTAAACCAACTGAACTAACAGGGGTACAGATCCACTTTAACCCCTGCTTTTAGCCCCTAGAACACCATTTGCAATGAATTGTTTCACAATGTGTTAAATAGGTCTCCAATGATTAATAAAACAAGTAGAATATTTGATTAAAAATATTAGCTTGATTTTTAATATCTTATATCAAGTTATAACTACATTAATTGTGGTGAATTTATGCACGCCTGCATGCACAAAAGTACTAATTCTTGTGAGCCCATCTTATAATTCTGTCAATTATATTGAACTAGTTGAACAGCCCGTTACACGGGCCACAGTGCCTCTGGCAGCCGGTCGCGGGGCAGTCACGCGCAGCAGAGACTGACGCGACACTGCTGATACAGAGCTGGTCGCTCCTTCGGAGCGCCCAGCTCTGTATCATCCGCGGCGCGGGCAGTCTGTACTGCGCATGACTGCCGCACGCGCAGCAGTGTCTACTGCGCACGTCGGGCGTTACACACAACTTAGCGAATTATTAAAGAGGATAATCAGAGAAGTAATCTATAGAATATTCGGTTAAAGAGCTAGTAATAGACTCTAATAAATGTAGCTCTGATTAATGCTCATATATTATGGTTCATGTAGTGCTGTATATAAATTATGTCATCAGTTTTAAAGTATCCCCCTCCCACGCATTTTACCTACTTAATGCTCTCCCCAGCCGGTCCGGACAGCATGCAGCGAGGGACAATCTTCAGTGAGCGTAATGAACATCTGGCCCGCCTTTGTCAAGGGGGCAGGCTTTTCATTATGCTCACAGTGATAAGATTGTCTCTCGCTGTCTGGTCAAGAAGGTGCACAGAGAGGACCACTGTCTGAATTCTCCGTATCATCCGTGACGCGGGCAGTCTCTACTGTGCATGACTGCAGAGCGACCAGCTGTCTATACTGTGCATGACTGCTTCTGACAAACATCCTTAATGAACTATATAATATAGGATTTATTTGTCCCCTATGTCGGCACTGTCCAAGTTCAGTCCTCAAGGGCCACCAACAGTCCAGGATGTAAGGATTTCCTTGATTAAAGGGATAGTATTTCTTAATTTAAGTAATTTTAATATTGTAGAGATTAAAAATATGAACAAAATGAGGTATGTCCCATCTCTCAACCTTTTATAGTTTGAGAGATCAAAGCATCTAAAGATCCGGTTTCACAGAAGTCCGCCATCTAGCTGAGAAAAGCAGATTCTGGTCCCGGGACCGTCCTGTGGCTCTTCAGCAGAGCCAAAATAGTAAGCTATAGAAGTAAATACTTCATTGGAATGGGCTACAAAGTGTGCCTGGTTTGCAAGCACAATTTGTAGCCTGTTCTAATGAAGTATTTATTTCTATATACTGCTATATTGGCTCTGCTGAAGAGCAACAAGACAGTCCCGGGACCAGAATCTGATTTTCTCAGCTAGATGGCAGACTTCTGTGAAACCAGAACTTTAGATGCTTCGATCTCTCAAACTATAAAAGGTCGAGAGATGGGACATACCTCCATTTTATTCATATTTTTAATCTCTACAATATTGAAATTACTTAAATATAAGCAGTACTATCCCTTTAAGCACAGGTGAGTTAATCGGTAGATCATTAATTGACTCACCTGTGCTTAATCATGGAAATGCTTAAATCCTGTACTGTTGGTGGCCCTTGAGGACTGAAGTTGGACAGCCCTGATCTTATGGCATCTTTTGGTTTATTCCAGAATTGTTCCAGTTCTTATTAACCATTTGAGTGCCAGAGGGGTTTGCAATGGATTTCTTTGCAATGCGTTGCTTACGCCTATTCAAAGGGTTAAATCAGCCTCTTGGAGTTACAAGTGACTCATAATTGTTAGGTCAATACACAGGTTGAAGCATTTAAAGAACTAGTCTGACTTGATTGGTAGCACACGGTTTATGAATCTTCATAGAATGGTACCAAAAATATTATTCGTCCTGAATGTGGAATTTGATTAAAGGAACAGCTATTTTGACTGTACAAGTTGTTTTGTTGAAAGGACGTGTTGTAGTCTTCAGAGATGTATATGAAAGTGTTTTATATCGTAATAAAAATGTAAATCCCTCCTAATAAGCAGTCTAGTCACAAAATAAAAATAATGACAGTGAAACTGTTCTGTGTGGCTTAGTACGCCAAAATTCATCTTTAACCCTAGTAGTGGGGTGTGCATCACATTGCAGAGGGTTAATTACTACTGGGTTATCATATTCATGGAGATGCATTGGGCACCTCAGGCACTGAAAGGGTTAAGTGCTGTTTTTTAATATAAGGTTTTAGTGTTCCTATGATATTGCAAGTGCTGGTTTTCAGTAGGTTGGAGGAGGGGGGCACTTATTCTGTGAAATCCTCATTTTCTGGTCAGGTGCTGCAATCTAGCGTGTAACACAAAGCAGTAGGTTTGCAAATGTTCTGAGCTTTGTGTAATCTCTCTTTAAGAAATTAGTCTTTGTTGAAGGGGCAGTCTGACACTTTATGCTAATTTGTTATTGTGCTGGATCAATATTGACACACATTGCTCTGAATTAACCCCTTAACGACCCTTGACGGTGATATTACATCATGGGTCGATCTGCATTAACGACCCATGACGTACTATGACCGTCATGGAATTCCGGGCTCCCCCGCGGCTGCATGACGTTCGGGGAGTCCGGAATCAAAATAAAAAAGCTCCGTGGTCCTTTAGTGACCGCCGCGTGCCTGCGCGGCCGCTCGTTAAGGGATTAAACCTTTTGAGTTCCAGAGGTGTATCAATGCCTTGGATACCTCTTTGGCACACCAAGGGTTACATTAGGTAAAGGCCGCACACTGGGGCATTTCAATACTACAGAAAATAATAAATTTGACCACACACTGAACAGATTAGATATGCAATGAGAAGAGCTCTGCTCACCTTTTAGATCCACAAAGGGTTAATTTATTTACAGGCAAAATGTAACTAAAATGAATACCTCAGATGGCTGAAAACAGCACAGGTTCTATATTCTACTGGAAAAGTAACCCCTGGAGGAGAGTGATTTTTAGACATCATACCTGCTAACCGTCCCTGATTTAGGCTTTCTGTCCTGGGTCCTGCTGTCCCAGCATTTATCGATTTTAAGATGTCAGCTCAGCCCTATAATTCTATGTAAGTTTTTGTCTTTAAAAAGTGAATTATGTTCTGAGCTTTCCCAAAAGCTAATATTGCATATGTAACTGATTTCATGTAGTATTTAGGTGTGGGTAATTTTTATTTTGGTGTACAAGTGCAGTTTTCAGTTTATTGAATGAGTCTACCTGTTGATGTTGAACTGTAATGTACCATGGACCACTAGTAACTCTCTGTAAAGTGACAGCTCAGGTGAAGTTTCAGTTGCAGCCTTTGCAAGTATGAAATATATTTACGTCCTCCCTGAAAATAAAAATAACACTACAGATAGAATCCACAGTATGTGCCTTCTTCACATAGCCAGCTGACCAACTGGACATGCTGTGTATAGCAGTTTACCCATGTATTTCCTGCCCTTGTATCACTGATGCAGTGTGAGTGAGCAGTGAGCACACTCCTGTATTCTGTCTTAATCCTCCTCTTCACTTCCTGTTTTTGGCTTGTCACCAGGTTACTCTGTGTAAGGCTTGTGATAATTGTGTCCAGGGGACGAATCAAAAGCGGGAAGTAAGGAGGAGTTTTGAGATAAAATAAAGCGGAATTCTCGCTGCATCAGTGATGTAAGATGATGGGGGACATGGACTCTTCCTTCTAAAGTGCTCCTAGTGTGCCATGCTTAGTTGGTGCCCTCGTTATATATGGGGAAAACATTTGTAGACCTATTCAGCAAACTCAAGTGAAGCAAATTAACTGCACCATAGGGGACAATAAAAATCCCCATTCAGTTAATTTGTGATTTTAACCTTTTGAATGCTAAAGAGGTCTCCAATGCATTGATAATCAGTGGGTTAAAGGCACCATTTGCTACTAAGATGTGCAGTGAATTGTGAAGCAATGCTCTGCAAATGTCTTTGGCCCTCAAAGGGTTAAGTAAATGTGAATCCTAGGTTTGCTCCAATATTTCTTCACTTCACTTCACTTGCCTTGCCGAGCACAGCAATTGGTGTTGCACTCATAGAAGCTTGGTACATGTGTTTTAATACATTTTTCATTGATATGGTTACTTTTAACCCCTTGGTGCTACAGGTAGTTCCAATACACTGCTTTGCAATTCATCAGTCATGTTTTTTTTTTGCTTTTCTTAGCTTCCAAGGGGTTAAGATCAATTCTGCTGTATGTGATGGCAGATTCAATTTTCCTTTGCATTTGTCACTTCCTGGTCAGGCGGCGGCAGTCTTCTGTGTAAGACGCAGCAGGAAGTGAGGACTGCAAAGGAAAATTGTATTTCATTTAACTCATTAGGCTCCAGTTTATGTAGCCTTCTCCTGAGCTCAAGGGCATATGGAGGCCAGGAATTCCTGCTAGGAGCATGAGTGTGTGTTCCTTGTGATTGACAGTCAAGATAATAAACAAACTAAAATACAATAGAGCATGTTCTTTGTCGGCTGACAACACTAGTAAATACTAAATCAATAGTGCTGTGTCATGAAAACTAAATTATACAAGTTGCTTTTCTACATAACAAGGACACACATCTCTCCTTTTTTTTTTTTTTTTTTTTTTTTTTCCTCATAGCATGGTGGAAAACAAATATAGTCTTTCATAGGGGAAGCCATCCTGCTTTTTTCCAGGACCCCCTCACTCGCATTACCATATCCATCTTGATAGGCGTCTCATCAGAGAGAGTGCTAATAGACACTATTGTCATTAAATGGGCTGAAATAACAGCTTTTCTGAATACAATAGAGGTTGGGTACTGATGTCCATACATTAATAGAATTGGCTTTTACCTCATTAGAGCATAAACTAAATTAAAGGGATAGTAATACTTAAGTATTACAAATCCCTATATTAAAGCCCTAGTAAAAAAAAAAAACGTATTGCCCCCAGTGTCATCTCTCAAACCTTTATGGTTTGAGAGATGATCGCTTCTAAAGTTGCCCTCTCCCTCCCCCTTCCCCGTAGTCAGCATTCTAGCTGACTCAGGGAAATCCGGTCAGAGATCATCAGGCAGCTCTGCAGCAGAGCCGCGATCGCGTTATCTAAAAAAAAACTTCAGTGAAAGTTTTTTTTGTTTTTTTTTTAGTTAATGCGATCCGGCTGTGCTGGAGAGCCACCTGAAAGTCGTACGACTCTGATCCCTGCAGTCAGCTAAAATGCTGACTACGTGGAAGGGGGAGGGAGAGGGCAACTTTAGAAGCGTTCATCTCTCAAACCATAAAGGTTTGAGAGATGACACTGGGGGAAATATGTTTTTTTTTACTAGGGCTTTAATATGGGGATTTGTAATACTTAAGTATTACTTTCCCTTTAAAGTGATTGTAATGTTTAAACACTAATACATCGCCGAGTCTTCTTTAGATTATAAGCATAGCTGGGAACTGTCAGAGTATAATTTGCCAGATATGAGGTGTTTCTGTTGAAACTCTTCCCACTTGTGCTCCATCCTGCTCCTTTCCTCCCACTCCTCGTCCTATTCTCCTACTTTCTCAGGGCTATTCTGCCTATTTTTTTCTTTTTGTGTATTTTTTTTTTCCAACCCCCCCCCCCCCGGTCACGATTAAGCCCCGCCCCTTTTATATGAAGCAAGTCGAGTCATAGAGTTCACCCGGTAGCTACCCTCCGGGTAGTACATGTTGTAAAGTTCCCAGGTATGATTACAAGAAACACTTTACACTGTTTAAAAACTCTTACTTTTGCGTCATTCTAAAGTTATGAAGTGGAGAAGGATCCCCAGCCTCCCTTTCTGACTACGTCACTCAGCAGCTCTCACTGGTCTGGACTGATGCAGCGAGGGACAAACTTCAGTAAACAAAGGGAAATCCTGCCCTCCTTCATCAGGACTGAAGTTTGTCCTTTGCGGCAGCCTTCGGGTCTCACAACACCACTAACCCATTCAGTGGGAGGCAGCCAGAAGGGGCTTCTCCACTTCATAACTTTAGAACGAGACGAAAGTAAGAGTTTATAAAGAGTGCAAAGTGTTTATTATAATCTAACGAAGACTTGGCGATATACTTGTGTTTAGACATTACAATTCCTTTAACCAGATAGTGTCTACACTTCTTTTAACCCCTTAAAGACCCTTGACTGTCATAACACGTCATGGGTTTGTTTTGACTTAAAGACCCATGCCGTGCTATGACAGTCATGGAATTCCGGGCTCCCCCTGAGTCTGCACGCCGTTCAGGGAGTCTGGAATCCGAATCGGCAAAAAAGAAAAATGCTCTGTGGTCCTTTAGTGACCGCAACATGCCTGCGCACCTGGTTGTTAAAGGGATAGTAATACTTTATTATTACTCATATTGTAGGTATTTGCAAAATAAGTTAATAGCCCCCAGGTTCATCTCATGGTTTGAGAGATAACCGAAGGCAGTCGTACGACAGACTTCCCCTGCAGTCAGCACAACGCTGACTTCAGGGAAGGGGGGGGGGGACTTTGCCTTCAGTTATCTCTCAGACCATAAAGGTTTGAGAGATGAACATCAGGGCTATTGACTTATTTTGCAAATACTTACAATATGAGGGATAGTAATAATAAAGTATTACTATCCCTTTAAGGGGTTAAAATGCAAGTTTAGAATTGTGTTTTAAGGACGTAACATAAAATAAATGTTTACAGATGCTAGCTGGAAATACATGGTATTTTAAAGGGATAGTAATACTTCGTTTTAACTTTATTTTATTTTGTAGGCATTAAAAAAACATGAAGAATGATATAAGTCTTATCTCTCAAACCTTTATGGTTTATGAGATATTCACAAGCAAAGTTCCCCTCCCCGCCCCTTTTACCTAGTGTAAGCCATCTCTTCTCAGATGTGAATCTGGTTGTAAGACCAGACAGATAACAGAAGGGGACAATTTTCTTTGTATGAAAACAATGAAAGCCCTTCCCCCCTTGACAAGTTTTTCAGCTTTTTCCCTTATCTTAATTGAAGATTGTCCCTCTCTGCAGTCTACCTGGGCACCTCCCTTCTGATCTGGTTGAACAGGGGGGGGATACTTTGTTTGTGAATATGTCTTAAACCATAAAGGTTTCAGAGATAAGACTTATATCATTCTTCATGTTTTTTTAATGCCTACAAAATAAAATAAAGTTAAAACGAAGTATTACTATCCCTTTAAATTATATAAACCAGTTTGATTTTAGGTGTTCGTGTTCCTTTAAGCAGTATTACATGATGGAGGAAGCAATTTTCCATTGCACACCTCACTTCCTCCTTTGTATTACACAGTACAGCCTTTGGACCATGAATTTAATGGGACAGTAATACTTAAAGCGGAACTAACACCCCTACAAGATGTAGCCTCAATTAAAGTGTTATCATCCATTATAACGAGCTGTGTAATTATTATTATTATTATTTTATTTTATTTTTTTTAAAGTGTTATTAAAGAATAAAACGTAATTTCAAAAAGTACCTGGTGACTTCTTCCCCCAGAAAAGCGCATTACGCATGACAGCAACAGAGCCAATCGTCTCTCTTGTAACTCCCCCCGGCTACACGAAAACACCTACGTCATCAGCTTTAGATTCTCGTGACCAGGCGCGCTCCTAATCTCAAACAAGGTCAGGTAATTCTAGCATAGTGCGAGCGCGTTCATGTAAAGCGCTCGCACTATGCTAGAATTACCTGACCGTGTTTGAGATTAGGAGCGCGTCTGGTCACGAGAATCTAAAGCTGATGACTTAGGTGATTTCGTGTAGCCCGGGGTAGTTACAAGAGAGACGCTCGGCTCTGTTGCTGTCATGCGTAATGCGCTTTTCTGAGGGAAGACGTCACCAGGTACTTTTTGCAATTACAGTTTATTCTTTAATAACACTTTAAAAAAAAAATAATAATAATAATAATAATTACACAGCTCGTTATAATGGATGATAACACTTTAATTGAGGCTACATCTTGTAGGGGTGTTAGTTCTGCTTTAAAATGTAAAAAAAAATGTTGTATGATTTATTCCCCTGAATAAAACAATAGTACTCTCACTGCTAAAAGGTGTTTTATTCAAAAGTTATTACAGCTCAAAGTTGAATTTTTGTAAGTGCAATATCACATTGGCCTGAAATTTTACAGTGGCGCTGTTGCTACACCATCCTATGGAGATTTTTGGTCTACGGACCAGAGATGTCCATAGGATGGTGTATCAACAGCTCCACTGTACAATTTCAGGCCATTGTGATACTGCACCTAAAAAATTCAACTTTGAGCTGTAATAACTTTTGAATAAAACACCATTTAGCAGTGAGAGTACCTTTTTTTTTACTCGGGGGGGGGGGGGGAGGTAAACAGTACAATATATATATTTTTTACATATTAAGCATTACTATCCCTTTAAGGGTACAATAGAGAACCTATTCAGCTGGAAAACAGCACATGCAGTATTGTGCATCTTTAGTTCTTTGTCAGTGATTACCAAACTGGGGGCACGAGGCTTTGTTTCTGCACTGAACAGCCACTTTATAACATAATATTTTCTGTATTGTCAAAAAGGGATATCTGGGAAAGACTGGTTCAGAGAACAATTATGAACAACTGTATTCGTGAAATGCATACTTTGGCCGGAAACTCTTTTAAATTGCCTGGTAGAATTTTTTGCAGCAAAGAAATGTACTTCTAATGATTTGGTTTCTTCGAAATGCATAGCTTGTAAATTAATCATATAAGTTTGTAAAATCATTTGGAGTCAGGAAGGAATTTTTTTACCTACTAATTAATTGGAAATGGCTTCAGTGGTTTCTTTTTTTGTTTTCCACTGGATCAGCAGGCATGGGCTGGACTTGATGGACGCATGTCTTTTTCCAGCCTCATCAACTGTGTTACTATAAAGGGGCATCTTGACTAAAATTTTGGGAACCACTGCTCTAAATTTTTATAGTGCAATATATAGAGACTATTATATATTTGAACGCTATAACATATCAATATATATAGTTTGCTAGAATGCGTCTCTCCCTGTGTGCGTAACATGCACATGAGCAGTAGAGACTGGTGGAACGATGCAGTCATGCTCTGTAGAGACTGGCTGAACATGCCGGTCTCCAGTCTGAGTGGCGGCACGGCTGATCCAGAGCGGGGCACTCCGAACGGGCCACCACCTGTCTCCACTCCGGGGCAGCAGCAGCCGAGGCTGCTGGGTGGCTCTTTGGCCCGTGCACACTGGACTTCAATACTAGTTGCTTATATAAAAGCATTAAACTTTTGAGTGCAGGGGCGATGCAATGCATTGCAGACCAATGAGTTGTGTACCCCCTCTAGCACTCAAAGGGTATCTGTCCACGTTTGATCCTGATGGATTTCTTTTTCAACGTTCTCAACTATATAACTTGTGATAAAAATGTTTGTTTTGTTATTTAACCTTTTGAGTGCCAGTGCAATGCATTCCATACCCCTCTGGCACTCAAAGGGTTAATCCTTTTGATTGTCAGATGGGGATGTCAGACATATTGGAGAACAATGAGGTCCACCCTTCTGGCATGCAAAGGGCGAATGTATGTACGAGTAGAATTTAACTGTTCAGTCTCTCTTGTAATTAGTTTTGACTTTAGTTGGATGTTGCTACACATTTTCATCTGTAAACATGTAATTGGATGTGTGAGCATGGGAGATGACTTTTACCAGCAGTGTAGCGTATAATTTTTAGTTTACAAAGCTTAGAACATATTTTGTGGCAAAATCGGAAAAGTTCCATATGCGAACAGAAGTCTTGGTTTTCACCCAAAAACTTGAAGTGTAAACTTCAAGGCAAACAGTACCCTTGAAATAAGTGGCTCTTAATTTGTTTAATCAAATTACTTTCTTTGAAATCAGTCCTTTGTGCAGCAGTCATTTATATCTATTATTTATTTTTTACGTCAGCTCTGCTGTAGTCTATAACAGAACAGGGACATATTACCACATTGAGCAGGGATTCCCATTAGAATCGTAGGCTGGCTGTGCGCTCTCTCTCTCTGTGGTCAATGCCATTAGGATGATGGCCTATTGATAGTGTGGAGATGAAAACTAATTAGACTCAAAATGGTGCACAGCAAATGCAAATTAACTTTCCCTTTATGCTGGGTCATTGAGTTGCTGTTTCTCTCACAACTATCATGTACTACTAATAAACCACAATTGCATGTAAACTTGGAAGGAAATCCACTGTGAGAGCACTGGGTATATAACATGAATGTATTTAGTACTGTCTATCGTGTACAGAGAGGCAGATGTGAATCTTTTATGCAGAACTCCAGGGGTTGGATTAAAATGCAGGTGCTAGTTTCATCTCTGCTTTTTATCTTCAGGTATCCCCATAGACTTCAAAAGGAACATTTTTGATAAAACTGGAGGTAACATTTATCTCCTGCATTTGAATCCAACCTCAGGGGAGGTGCGAGATACACTAAGGTGTGTTAAGGAAGGAACGTCTCCACGGAGAGACTCTCCAATTCCTGTATCATTCCATGGATCCTATGCACCAAGGTCACTCAAGTTGAAAAAAAAAATCTTTGTACTTAGGCTCCAGAGAATAACATAAGAATTCTAGGGGTAGATGCACTAAGGCAGTGGTTCTCAACCTGTGCCCTCAGTGGCTACTAACAGGCCAGGATGTGAGGATTTTGTGGTTAGAGCACAGGTGAGTTAATCAATGTGAATGAGCCTCTGATCACCACACCTGTGCTCTAGAAGGGAAATCCCTAAGTCTTGCCCTGTTAGTGGGTCCCGAGTACAGGAGTTGAGAACCACTGCACTAAGGTGTGATAATGTAGTGATAACTTTTCCAGTGATATCACTTCTCCAATTCCTATGTTATTCTATGGATCCTATGAACTAAGATTTCTCATATGGGAGAGCTCTTAATGCATAGGCTCCATAGAATAACATAGGCACGGGAGAAGTTATCTCCTCTTCATCGCCTCTTTATCACACCTTAATGTATAACCCCCATAGAGTTTTTTTTTTCAATTTAAAGTTTCTCTTGCCTCTATCACACTTTGGTGCATAACCCTCAGGACCCCAAACACCTTCCTTTCCTTAAAAAGACAAGTGGAGACATGGGGTTGTAGTCTCCTGTAAATAGAATCATGTATTCTCCCTATGACATCAGTTCCAGTACCAATTAAAGATGCATTTTGTAGAACCAATCCACTTAGAACTCATTCATGGTGGCCATAATCACGTTTTGGTCTGAGTAAGGTAAACATATGTTTCTTTTTATGGTTTAGGTGTCCTTTATGCTTATTTCAATGGTCAGATAAATATCATACACTCTCTAGAAATCCTGACTCCATGTGATATTCAGCCTTTTTGCTGCAGAGCTTTGCAGAAGAATGTTCTAGAGGTTCTCACAGGCAGTAAAGACCTTAACCTCTGAGTTCTAGAGGGGTGTACCAGGAATTGTCCTACAATGCATTATACACCCCTCTGGTACTCGTAAGTTTAACCCCTAGCACCAAACAGAGTCTCTCAATGCTTGGGATGTTACTGATGATGAAGCATGACAGGATCTGAGAATATAAATAGCAAGATATTAAACCTTTCAGTGCCAGAGGGGTATGCAGTGCATTGCGTACCCCTCTGGCACTGAAAGGTTTAAAGGGGCTTGAACACTAAAACCGGGATCTGCAAATCCTGGGCACCAGGAGCCTAGGTGAACCAGCCTGCAGATTCAATGAACATCGGGCCATGTGGCTGGAGCACTTTGCAGTCATGTCTGTAGATCATGCTATAGTCTTGTACTGTCCCTGACAGCCTAGCTGCCATCAGACGGCAACAGTGGCCTCCTCTAATGCATGTGTGTGAGTATAATAACACCGGAATCATGCTTTTTTAACAGTTTAGTGACCAGGTGGTGTACAATGCATTGTGAAGCAATGCGCTACATACCCCACTGGTTTGCTCAGCCTTCTATATGGACCACCATATAATCATTCAGTTCTGGTTCCTGATGCCTTTGCTTTTATGCCTAAAAAGATGGTGTTCTGAACCATGGCACTGGTACGCAGCTCTGAATTCCACGCTGATGGTCTGTGGATGAACCGGTAACATACACCAGAGAACTGCTGTAAAGTACAATGTTTATAGAGCTCGCTCTCTTGCTCTTTCTCGATCCGCAATGCATTGGAGATACCTCTCAAGCATTCAAGGGGTTAAAAGCACAATTAAATTGAGCATGAAGTTTTATTTATCCCCTATGTTGCAGCTGGTTTACTCCAGTATAACTCCAGTTTGCCTTTATAATTATGGACCCTAGGGCTTTATGCACCAAATAAATATTCCCTCCTTGAATGCTTTTGCAATGCATTGTAGACATCTAGCGGCAACAAGCCCCATTTCATTTAGTGGGAATTGTCATTTATCCACTACAGTGCAGTTAGTTTTATCCTGAATTGCATCGCTAACTTATTGAATACAGTCCATAGCGCCTTATGCCAAAAAAAAGCAACAGATGAGCAGTTCTGCAGCATACTAATTACAGTATAGGAGCAAATTCCTATTGAATTTAAAGGTCAGTTTGACCACTTAAATACTAGAGGTCTCACTGGCATGTTATAAGCCACTGCAGTGTATCTGAAGATGGCCATACCTGGGAACTTTAATTTGTGGAGGGGACTCCTCTGTTGCCACTGGGGAGTATAATTGCCGCAAATTGTGACAAAAAGGGGGAGGGGTTTACCCACTAGTGTGTGGGGGGGGTGCTTTCTGGGGCTTCACAAGAGTGGGCAGGAAGTGGGATGAACTGGGTGGGGAAGGAGGAAAACTCTTAAAGAAAACTCCCCACATGGAGAATCAGCCTCTGCCCTGGAGACCCAGTAATGGTGTCAAATCCGAAGTCTCCCAGGGAAATCCGGACAGTTTCCAGGTGTGATGATGTCCCGGAAACAGTAGGTCATTAGAGTTCCATGTTACTATGAATTGCAAATTGAGCCTTATTCATCAAACTAAAGCGGTGCAGTTCTGGAGCATACCAAATGCACCAATGAAAAGTCCCGTTGATCAAAAGGACTTCTAACTGCTTGAGTTCTAGAGCGGTCACAATGCTCTAGCATTGAAGGGGTTAAAGTCCCGTTTCAACTGAGGAGAATTTTTGGAATTTACGCCCCAGCCCCAGTTGCAGTTAGTTCTATGTTCTTTAACCTCTTGGATGCTAGTGATGTATCTAGTCCATTGCAATGCAATACATTCTAGGACTCTGTAACGTTCACGGGTTCATTCTCCATTATGGTCTTTATCCCATAGGAGAGCGCTGACTCTCCTAACAAACCCGTCTAGAGAAACATAAACTGTGTCATAACGTTCACAGCAGGAATTAACCTTGTGAGAGCCAGAAGGCTCATTCCACACACAGCTCTGTCCATTGTTGTAAACCTCTCTGGCACTGAATTGGCAATATTCTCTGGTTTGTAGTGAGTAGCTGTTTTGTGTGTTGTTAGACATGTGCCTTCTGTTAGCGGAGCTATAATTATTTTATTGTGTAATAGTGGCTTAGTAACCACATATACATTTATAACTAGGCATTTAAGGGAAAAGCCTCTTCCTTATGGGCAGTAGAACTGTTGCAGGGGGGGACACGGGTGACAGAACTGTCACAGCCCCTGCAACAGTTCTATGATCTGTGTATCTTCACTCACCCCTCTTCTGCTTTCCACCGCCAATCAAAAAACACAGGACAAGCGTCTGTTGGCTGACCCTCCTGAGTGACAGCCGCTGTTACTGTCTGCATCCCACATGGGTAGGCCATTCAGTGAAGGTTGCTTTGAGCACAGTGTCCAGCTTTGCTTGTGTGTATGGTGTGCCAGAGTACACCATGCAGAACTTGCTTAAAGGGATAGTAATACTTTAATATTGCTATTCCCCATATTGTAGATATTTGAAAAATAATTTAATTGCTCCCAGGTTTATCTCTCAAACCTTTATGGTTTGAGAGATAACCAAACGCAAAGTCCCCTCCTTCCCCCTTCCCTGAAGTTAGCGATGTATTGACTGCAAGGATATCCTGTCTGATTTTCATCAGTCGGCTCTGCAGCTGAGCTTAGATCGCGTTAGTAAAAAAAAAAAAAGAACGATTTCATTGAAACGACCTTCTACGTTTGCTTGCAAACCAAGCACATGTAGAAGAGCATTTCAGTGAAATAATTCTTTGTCACTAACACGATCTTGGCTCAGCTGCAGATCTGCGGGCCTGTCGTACGACAGACTTCCCCTGCAGTCAGTACAACGCTGACTTCAGGGAAGGGGGAGGGAGGGGGGGACCTTCCATTCGGTTATCTCTCAAACCATAAAGGTTTGAGAGATGAACCTGGGGACTATTGAATTCTGTTTCAAATATCTACAATATTGGGGAATAGTAATAATAAAGTATTACTATCCCTTTAATGTGTTTCTGGGGGGAATGCAATAAGTTGAATCACGCTGGACTTTGATGCGATTCCACAAGGTTATAGTTGCCTATGTGAAAGGCACCATAAGCCAGCGTGTAAGAACAGTTTACTTCAGTGAGAGGGTAGTAGATAAGTGGAATAGCCTACCAGCAGAAGTGATAGAGGTTAATACAGTGATGGAATGTAAGCATGCATGGGATAGGCATAACACTGTCCTGAACATAAGACAAGACCAAGGACCAAATTAGGTCTGCTGTTTTTACAGTAGGAAAATGGGCCGACTAGATGGGCCGAATGGTTCTTATCTACTGTCAAATTCATGCCGTCATTATATATAAATGTAAAGAACTCAAACTAGTTATCTAAAAAAAAAAAATGTACACTGTAACATACGGGTGATTCAAAATTCAGCAGTTTCAAAATTACCAGAGTTGCTCTAAGTGAGGGGATCCCTTTAAATCTGATGTACTAAGAACAATTTAAGTACTTCTGAGGCAAATCAGCTACACCACAGGGGACAAATATACGTTCCTTTTAATTTAAATTAGCGTTTTAACGTTTTGAATGCTAAAGATCTCCAACATCCAAGTGGTAAATGCCTAGACTTTTCTAAACTTTAGAATAGCCTGATCAATCTCAGGTGTTGGAACCCTTCACTGGCACTCAAACAGTTAAACTCATTTACTCTTTGCCCCTATCACTTCCGCGTGAAGGCTTCTTTGTGTATACCTGACACTTGCTTAAAGGTAGTTCTTGTGCACTACTATCCAGACTGAATGTAAAGTCCCAGGATTCAGTGTAATTATAAGGTGAAGACCTGTATTCCACTTCGGGCCAGTGTTCGAGTAATTGTTCCCTTCCCTTTATCTTAAAGGGGTAGTAATACTTCGTTTTATTTTTATTTTATTTTGTAGGCATTAAAAAAACATGAAGAACGATACAAGTCTTAACTCTCAAACCTTTATGGTTTGAGAGATATTCACAAGCAAAATTTCCCCTCCCGCACCTTTTACCTAATGTAAGCCATCTCTTCTCAGATGTGGAATGCAGTCCATAGACCAGACAGATAACAGAAGGGGACAATCTTCTTCCTATGGGAACAATGAAAGCCCTGCCCCCCTTGACAAGTTTTTCAGGTTTTTCCCTTATCTTAATTGAAGATTGTCCCTCTCTGCAGTCTACCTGGGCACCTCCCTTCTGATCTCGCTGAGCAGTGTTACATCAGTAAAAGGGGAGGGAGGGGGAAACTTTATCATTCAGTTACTCTTGAACTACAACTCTGACAGAATTGAAATAACTCTCCATGGCCCAAATACTATGATTGTTAATTAGAGCTGCTTTTATTATGAAACATTACTATCCCTTTAATCCAGTTTTCTCTATGTGAAGGAGTACACACTCTGCCATCTGTTTCCTTCAGCATGAGACCAAACTCCCAGCTGTCCCCTTTAACTTCTGGGTGCACTGAGGTCATTTTAGCGCATCCAGAAGTGCAGGGTAGCACTATAGATCAACTCCATGCTGTGTGAAACTGTGGGCAACGTGCATCCTCCACTACCTACTAGAAAAAGTATTGATATATAATGGGCCCACTCAAAGATGCCTGGGGGACCAAACCCACTGTCAGGTGGCCATATTTGAAACAGGGGCCCACTAAACAGGCCTCCGCTACTCCACTGACATCTATAAACCCGTTCTATGTGGATTGTGTCCCCAAAATGTATCTTTGAGTAGCAGATCTCCTGTTCATGGAGGCGGATAGGATTGCTTTAGCAGGAATCGAACTCCACACCAATCAATGAACTCGTCCTTCCAAAAAAAGTCTTCAGTGCGATGAGTTTGTTGACCAAAAGATGCATCTCCTCCTCCGTTAACAGGATATAAAGGGTTAATTCTGTTAGGAACTGTTTGAATGCAAGAGACCTCTCTAATGTATTGCTTTACAATGTGCTACAGAGGTGTATCTAGCATTCAAAAGTTTAAAAAATTCAGATTATCTACTCTTTAGAATAGTTGTATACCAAGTGTTATTAAATGTCCTTACCTTGCTATCTCAGACCGGTTCCATGAGGAGACCATTCCACGCATGTAACGACTTTGCCATTAAGTTTTGGCACATATTACCTCTGACTTTAAAGTGGTGATGGTTTAACCCTTTGAGTGCCAGTGGGATATCCAATGCATTGCTTTTGCAATGCGTTGGATACCCCTCGACACTCAAATGGGTTAAGGGAGAGTTTTTTTTCATAGAGCTCCAATTTCTCGCTGTGTGTGAATATTGATGAGATAACCTCTGTATTGTTTCGTATACATCGGTGTAATAAGAAGAATCATGTAGGAGGTGTTGGTTGTTCCCCACTTTAAAGCTTGCCAAAATACCCATTCTAACTTACTTTTGGTAACTGCTATTCATTCACTTGGAGGCCGCATGGCGTAGGTGTCACAAGGCCAGCCGTTGTGGAAGTTGGCTATATATTATTGGCCGGCGCCCATGTCGGTTGGCTAGTCACTGAAGAATGTGAATGGCATCCTGTCCTCCAGAAATGCTTGTGTGAATGATCTGCGCTGCAGCCCATAGGACACAATGCAGATCAGAATGGTGGCACCTGGATGTGCCCAGTGTGTGAGCCCATCCATCCATGTTGCAGCATGCTATGTTCCAGTGCATTCTGGGAGGTGGAAATCACGAGTGGGAACAGCACCGTTGGGGCCAAACTGTTCTTCTTGGGTTCTTTTAGCTTTTGTGTTATTAACAATGCTTTGTGTTCGATAGTGGGAACAGCCTTAGAGAGATGTGCAGCAGAGTGAGATAGAGTGAACGCAAATGCAGAAAAACTCATAAGCAAACTGGCATGTTTTTAAAACCTTGTCTGTTAGAGATGTAGCAGATACACAATTTTACGCCAGAAATGAGTTTCCAATAATAGTGCACATTTACCCACAATTCTTGTTTTTGTTTTTTTGGTTAGATACGTGATATGCCAAGTAAACATCTGTGAAGTGGTCCCACATGAACCGCTAGGATGTTTTGTGGGTCACACCAAAATGTGTAAACCCATGAGCTAATGTGTGGCTTTTCCTTCATTCCATCTTGGCTTGATGAGTTTTACAGTTCACATTCTGAACCCCTAGAGTGAGCATTGCTGTTTAACCCTTTAAAGGATTAGTAATGTTTCAAAATAAAAGCGGCTCCAATTAATAGTCATAGTGTTTGGGTCATGGAGAGTATTATTTCAATACTCTCAGACTTGTAGTTTAAGAGTAACTGAATGATAAAGTATCCCACTACCGCCCCTTTTACTGATGTAACACTGCTCACCTCAGAACGGAAAGGTGGTATCCAGATAGGGACAATCTTCAATTAGCATAAGGGAAAAACCTGAAAAACATGGGGCAGTGTTTTCCTTATGCTCACAGTAAGAAGATTGTCCCTTGCTGTGATCTGTCTGATCTCAAGACCAGATTCCACATCTAAAAGGGACGGGAGGGGGATAACTTATCATTCAATTACTCTTAACTACAAGTGAAGTCAATCTGGGGCAAGACTACTGAATCATGGGGGGCAGATACAAAATTCCCTTTTGATTGAAATGGAGTTTTGTCCCCTTAACCCTTTGAGTACTAGAGGGGTATGCAACGCATTGCAGAGCAATGCATTGCATACCCCTCAGGTACTCAAAGGGTTAAATGATCGGTCTATCAGTGCAGAGCAAAGTCACTTGGATGGCAAATAACATTTTATTACATAAGTGTGAGTTTTTTTTTTTAAATCAGGACTTTCATCAACATTACAAGTCGCCCCAAATCATTAATATGTTAGCTCTCTACATAGTGTAGTAGTATAAATCCGACATACATAAATGAGAGAGAACATTTTCGGCAGGCAGGCACGGCTGAGATCTTGCAGGAGGGGCTCTCTGCGCCTGTGCTGTCAGTCCCTTCCGGTGCCTTTTGGCACAAAGGAATTCAAATTGCCAATAGTGGAGTTGAAGGGGACGGACAGCGCAGACTCAGATGCCGTCTCTGCAAGATGTCTGATGTTCTCTCTTACTTATGCCGGATTTATACTTGGCAAGTATTTCTATGTAGAGCGCTAACATATTAATGATTTGGGGCTACATGTAATGTTGATGGTTCACTCCCTCCCCTTCTCTTGATGTCGGCTGTAAAGCTGACAGAAGGAGATCCGTGTCGGCCGACACAATAAGGCTCTTTGGCAGAGCCGAAATCCCGTTATTGCAAAAGAATTACTTCATTGGATAGGTCTGCAAAGTGTGCAAACCAGGCTCACTATGTAGACTTTTACAATCTCTTGCTGTCAGCTAGACTCTGACGTCAGGAGAAGGGGAGGGAATGGGAACTTTCATTGCTAATATCTCTCAAACCGTAAATGTTTGAGAGATGGGATTTGTGGCATTGCTATTATTTTGTTACCCTCTACAAATCTATTAGAAATTGTTTCTGGACATTACTAACACTTTCAAGTGCTTTCAGAATCACTTATAATACCCATTCTTTATTCAAAACTATAGGTAAGATGTATCTTTGTCAGTTTATGTAAGTGAGGCAGTACTGGTTGGAAAAGCCTGTCATGTCACATACTGACATTTCACTCACCCTTCCAGCTGCCACTTCCTACCTGGAACTACTGGCTAATTTGCATAAACTGATAGCTAAAGCAAAATATCTGTAACTATAGTTTTACATACCTTATGGCTAAATCTTGAAAACGTTCATAATCGCCCAGTGTCGTCATAAAATATTCCACTTGCACCCTTTCAGGACCAGAGGAGCATACAACACATAGTGAAGCAATGCACTGCACACCCTTCCAGTGCTTTACATTCAGCTTAACATATCCTATATAATAATTCGCTAGGATGTTTGTCACGATGCACTCATGCACAGAAGAAACTGTCCACGTTCGGGCAGTCTCTACTGCGCATGATTGCATCGCTTGAGTGAGGCGACGCAAGACTGCATCGCGTGGAGCAGTGAGGTAGCGGCCTTTTTTTGCAATGTGTTGCGTACCCCTCTGGCGCTCAAAGGGTTAACATTACTCGGACCTTGGCCCGTGTACACAGGCTTTTACACTAGTTACGTATAAAAGCAACATGGAGTAATTCTGGAACAAACCGTCTGCATCATAGGGGACAGATAAAAATGTTGAAGACCTTTTGTAGCATACAGGGTTTTATAAGCCCATTTAATTTAGTGGGAATTTTTATTTCTCACCTGGGTACACTTAGATAACATGAAAAATGATACTACTGGCCTTTTGAACATAAGGGGGGAGATTCACTAAGTGGTGAAAAAAAGAGGTGATAAAGCAGAGCTGACTTCTCCAGTTGATCACTTCTCCAATTCCTATGTTATTCTATGTAGCCTATGCACTAAGAATTCTTCAACATTGAATATCGTAGTGAATGGGCTCCATAGAAAAACATAGGGAAGTGATAAACTGAAGACGTCACCTCCACTTTAATACCTCTTTATCACCGCATAGTGGATGTCCCCAAGGTGTTTTGTGAGAGAATCTCAGAGTGTGATACGTCAAAAGAAATTCTTAGAATGTTTACAGATGGGCAAATGCAGTGGATTACAAAGTAACGATTTGCATACTCTCTGGACCTTAAATCAGAACTTTCATCAAAGTTACATTTAGCCCCAAATCCTTAAAGGCACAGTAATGTCCCAAAATGTTTTTTCCAGGTTTGTAGTTTAAAATAATAATCAATATGCTCCAAACCCGATCTCTCAAACCGCTATGGTTTGAGAGATGTAGGGACTCAAAGTTCCCCCCTCCCTCCCCTTCTCCTGATGTCAGCTGTAAAGCTGACAGCAGGAGAATTGAGTCATACGGCTCAAGGAGGCTCTGCAGCAGAGCCGAGATCGCGTTATTGCTAAAGAATTCATTCATTTGGAAGGTGCCTGGTTTGCAAGCACGCTTTGTAGACCTTTCCAATGAATGAATTCTTTTTAAGTAATGCAATTTGGGCTCTGCTGCGAGACTCTGACATCGAGGGGAGGGGGGGACTTTGAATCCCTATATCTCTCAGACCATAGTGGTTTGAGAGATAGGGTTTGGAGCATATTGATATTTTAAACTCTACAAAATTGGAAAACATTTTTTGGGACATTATTGTCCTTTTGCAATGTTAGCGATATACAGATAAATATTTGTAATTTTCAGTATAATCCGGCATAAGTAAGAAATAGCATTTATATGTAGAATGCTAGCATATTAATGATTTGGGGCTAAATGTAATTTTGATTTAACTTCCGCATTAACTGTGTGAGTGCCAGAAGAGTTCCCAATGTATTGCAAGACAATATGTTGGATACCCCTCTGGCACTCAAAAGGGTTAAAGCTGTGTTTTGAAATCCTATTTTTTTTTCTTTGTTCGTTTGCTGTCATAAGCTTGTTGTTTTTTTTCTCTTGGGGAGAAGCGTAACACTGACGCTCCTCACTAGATGTTTTTCACAGCCAGTTACCTCGCTGGGATTAGCGTTTCTCACAAATAAAGTGACAAAATTGTAAGTTATTTAAGTGCTGGGATGGACAACTTGTGGCTCTCCAGCTGCTGTTAAATTGCAACTCTCATTATGCTCAGCTGGGTGGCTGAGAATGGCAGGATCTGTAGTCCAAAAGCCATTGCAGGATGCCCACCCTCCTGCTCTTATCCAGATTGTATTCTAGAAACTAAATGTACATGTAGTTTCTGCACACTTTGGGATGGATTTATTAAGGCAGATGTAGTATTCTAACCCTTTGGATGCTGGACACATTTCTTGAAGAGGCCTGTATGAGCATTTGTACTTTTACAGGAGAAGATATATGGGATGTATTTTGAAATGAAAAGTGGATCAGTGCTGGCACAGTCCAACTACACCATGGGATTAGAAATAAAAATGAACAAGGATCTGGAAGCTATGGGGTTAAAATCCCTATTTCAACCTATGCTAATTTGGGTAATTTTTATTCTATGGTGCACTTAGTTATCACAGGTGACCTGTCTGCACTCTGTTCTAATGTAGGCCTGAGTCTGCCTCCAGCCTCATGAGCTACCTTGGTAACCCCATCACATGAGGGGGTAGGCAAAGGTCTGACTTGTGGCTGGCTTACATGGGCATTCCCATATACAGTATAGTTGGCAGCCACTCGGATACACTGTCCAGTTACTGTGAGTTGAGAAGTACATCACAGCCTCCAATATCAACATTGTGAAGGATCTGCAAAACAGCCCATAGGTAGCCAAGCACATCGGGGGGAGATACTGTTTGTGATAAAGAGGTGAAAACTGTGACTTCTCCAGTGATATCACTTCTCAAATTCTTATGTTATGTTACTCTCACGTTGGAGAAATCTTGGTGCATTGGCTCCATAGTACTACACGAATGAATGAATATGTTTATATAGAGCCACAAGTGTAAGCAGCACTTTACAATTTATGGGTTTAAACAATACAGGTGCTTTGTAGAGTGAAACATTGGGTGCGAGGTCCCTGCCCGAAAGCTCAAGTGTTAATGGGAGACATACAGAGTACATTAGGGTTAAGCGCTACTTAGGATTTGGAGATGTGACATCACTGGAGAATGATGGTTTACTTTTAAAAAGTTGCACGCAAAAGAGCGTGCGATCACAAGTTACATATCGCCGTAAAAATGGCGACATGAGAATCTTGCACTGCATGACAGAGCGAGATTCTCATGCCGCCTATTGAAAGGTCGCATCTCAGTCTTTATGAGCACTTTGAGTGCCAACTGCATGGAGTGAAAGTATCTGTCACATGTATGTCAGTGTAATGAGAGCCGGGGCAGTGCTTAGCTTTATGTATGCTTATTAAATTGCACTCTGTGCAGTTGGCACTCAGAGCGCTAATTAAGACTGAGATGCGACCTTTCAATAGGCGGCATGAGAATCTCGCTCTGTCATGCAGTGCAAGATTCTCATGTCGCCATTTTTATTACGCTGACATGGTTAATGTATCGTGGTTGCACGCCCTTTTGCATGCTACATTTTAAAAGTAAACCAACTTTGCCGTTTTACAATTATTATCTAATGAAGTTTCCCCCTTCTGCCCCATTTACTTGCCTCGAACAGCCTCCCTCAGATCTGGAATCCGTTCCCAGGACCGGACAGATTGCAGTTAGGAACAGTCTTCCCTCTTTCAGTGTATGGAAAAAAAGTCTGCCCCCTTGATGAGGAATGAGGGCAGGTTTTTCCTTATTGTGGAAGAAGATTGTCTTTCGTTGCTTTCTGTCAGGACCGGCTTGCTGAGGCAAGTAAAATAGGTGGGAGGGGGGAAATTTATTAGAGAATAAGAGTAAAACAGCCACATAGTTATAAATATGTAGGAAGACGATACGATTGTACTTTAATAACTAAATATTACTATCCCTTTAACCCCTTAACGACCCTTGACGGTCATAGTACGTCAAGGGTCGATTTGACTTAACGACCGATGACGTACTATGACCGTCATCGAGTTCCGGGCTCCCCCCGCGGCTGCACGCCGTTCGGGGAGTCCGGAACCCAACGGAGCAATAAAAAAAAATTGCTCCGTGGTCGTCAAGTCACTTCCGGTTCCGGATTCCCCGGTCGTTAAGGGGTTAATTTATTTAATTCTTTTTTTTTTATCTTGTAATGTAAAGCGTTGTTCACATTGCTGATTTAATACGTATCTACCAAGTGTCCCTCTTTGAAACCCAAATCCATATAAGTGTATCGCTTTTCTCCTCAGCAATAAAACTCACATGAGTGTTCCTTTAAACTTCAGTATCTGTGTTTATAAATCGGTCTGTGTAAATAAAATGCTTTGTGTAACTGAATAAATGGTTTTGAGCAAGACCAAAGCAGTGTCAGTAGGTCATGAAATAGCCTAGACATTCTTGATAATGCCCCGCCCACCAGCTGCACCTCCAGCAACTCTACCTAAAACAAATGTGTCCCTCTTTGGCCATTTGAAATGGGAGATATGTTAATGTGGCTTGCGAACTTACCTTAACCCCTTAAGGACCAGACATCCTAGCGGTAGATTGTGGTTAAAGGGGAACTATCTATAGAAGTTTACCTCATAATGATCTTAATATAGTGATAACATGTAATATTTGTCTTATATTGGTTTTTCAATGAGTGCTATGGTGAAATTTTAACCCTTTAAGGACAGCCGATCACTCAATGCGGCCATCACTTAAGGACCACAAAGCTCGCTTTTTTTTTTTTTTGCTGCTTCCGGTTCAGGGCTCCCCGAACGACGTGCAGCCGCGCAGGGAGCCCTGAATGCCAGGACCGCCAAGGGTCATTAAGGGGTTAAGTTTTAAAAATGAGCTGTGGCCTACTCTTCATATCTGCCTGTCCATCTTCGACTGTTCCCTCCCCACTTACGCCTCATTCCAAACTCCTCCAGTGACGGAGGATTTCTCCATGTAAGCTGGAGCGCTCTCTAGCCAATAAGAGCATTCCAGCCTACATGGAGAAATCCTCCATCATCGGAGGAGGTTGGAACGGGTCGTACGTGCGAAGGAGACGAAGATTTACAGACTGCAGGGCAGAGTTGTACCCACAGTCTGTCTGGAAGTAAGGCCCTGGCTCATTTTTAAAATTTTACATTTCTCCATAGTATGCATTGAAAAACCAAAATAAAACAAATATTACAGGTTTTCACTATATTAAGATCATTATGAGCCAAACTTGTATAGGGGTGATAGTTCCCCTTTAAGGACCGCATAGAGGATGTTTGGCGCACCGGCACACACCGTGACTGATGGCGTGTACCAGGGTGCTGAAGGGGGTCAGAGAGAGACTGCTCCTGTGTTGGAACTGTAAATTTCAGACCCTGCTAGTGCTTACAGCGCTCCTGCAGGACGTGCCAGTATCGTCACCAGTGCTTTAGGCAAGGAAACCGGTTACGATCATGACATTTCACCAGTCCTCAAGGGGTTAAGGGTGTTTTCTGTACCAACCGTGAATGGGCCTGGGGTCATGTGGGGGTGAAAATGGAAGGGGAGAGGTTAAAGATATAGTAATACTTGCTTTTTATAAAATTTAATATTATACATATTAAAGAAATGCATGTGAGTAAAAGGGGCGGGATGGGGGAACTTTATAAACCCGAAATCTACACAACTTTAAGCAACAGGACATATTATTTCATGTATTTTTTTTAATATGAGCAATATTTTGCTTTATAAAAAGCAATTATTACTATCCCTTTAATAGCTCCTAGGGTGCTTTTCTTAAGGAAGCTGAGCGAGAAATCCTGTCTTGGTCACCAAAACATTCCAGAACTGTACAGTGGAGACCCCCCTTTTTTGTATGTGTTGAAGTTAGTCTACAAAACATGTTGTAACTTCTCACGAGACTGTTTTTTTAGGAGACTGACCTCTGAACCATATCTCATTGATTACTGACCTGAGGTCATAGCTAAGTAGTGGTTAAGTTGCCCTTTTTATTATTTCAAATTGTCTTCTCTGTTTCCTTCCATGGATTTATACCCAAACACACTGATATATTTTTATATAACAATTATAATGGCAGATGTCATAGAACACAGTCCGTTTATGTGAAGTGTTTGCATTTTGTCTTATACAATATTGGAATGCCTGTATTTTAGGTAAATTACAGTAATTTACGAATATCTTAGTATAAAATGTAATTTGTGTTTAGTTTGCTACAGATATACATAATAAACAGTAATATATTTAGGGTCCTACATCTAATATTTAGATCTATATAAATTGTAGAGAATAATATTGACTTTTGCATAGAGTTGTCAGATCATCATACCTGGGAACTCTCAGGGTTTGACCCTGATCTCAGGGTGAAGGGCCAAAATCTCAGGGTGAGGAGAGTCCAGGGTTATCTACTACATGATCTGCACCAAATAACTGCTTCTATAGTATGTTAATTGGTGCCATTTCTACCAGAAAGGATAAGAGAGGAATACTGGTTGTCTTGTGTGTGATTAGGCAGTGGTGTCTATAAGTTGTGGAATGTTAAAGGTTCCTTGTGGACTGATTGTAGCACCTCTGGGTTAAAGCACTTATTGCAGAGAATCTACTTTCTGGGGAACGTAAAGGGTTACTATTTCAATGATCTCAGGGTCAGCCCGTTTTGAAAGTTCCCAGGTATACAGATCATCCTTTGTTACCATGAATCAAGGCACCATGCATGTTTCATAACATTAAAGAGATTAGTAATACTTAAAGCGGAACTTCCATATGATGAACATAGCGCCGTAAATGATGGTTACATTAGCGATATCTACAGACTTATACTTGAAAATAAAACTAATTGCTGTATTAACGAAAAAATAACCTTTTAACCAGGCAGGCAGCAGGGAACAGCGCAGACATCTTGCAGAGCCAGCATCTCTAGTTCTGAGCTATCCGTCCCCTTCAACTCCATGATTTTATGAGTTGACTGCCACTGTGCCATATGGCACCGGAAGGGACTCACGGCGCAAAGAGCGCTTCCTGTAAGATCCCTGCTGGTGCTTGTCTTCATAGAAGGTTATTTTTTCTTTAACCCCTTCCCGACAATGGACTTACCAGGTACGTCCCGCAAAAACTGTCACTTAGTGACAGAGGACGTACCTGGTAAGTCACGGAAGTAGTACCAGAAGTCCGGTTCTCTGTGAGGCAGCACGCTGTTCGGGGACTCCGGAATCATTTAGCAACATTTTTTTTTTTTTCCTGTATGAGTGGCGTTAAGGTGACAGCCGTGTGCGCACATGGCTGTCATTACAGGGTTAATGCAGTAATTAGCTTTATTTTCAAGTATAAGTCTGTGGATGTCTCTAATGTAACTATCATTTGCGGAGCTATGTTAATCATATGAAAGTTCCGATTTAAAGTGTAAAAAATAAGTATTGTAGTTTTTATCCCCCTGAGTAAAATGAGGGTGCACCCACTGCTGAAAGGTGCTTTATTAAAAAAGTAATTACAGCTCAGGTGTTTTAGGTGCAGTATCACAGTGGCCTGACATTGTTCCTACACCATCCTATGGACAGTTCTGGTCAGTTGACCATAAATCTCCATAGAATGGTGTAGCAACAGCGCCACTCTCGTACAACCTTTTTTCTATCACTGATACCTATTGATAGTCTTATTATGACAGCGTGCTGCGGAGAAGGCTCCGGTCACGCTCTGTGTCCTGGGATTCCTGTGCAGGAAGCAGCTAACTGGCGGAGACTTGTGTGTTATTGCAGTTAATCTGCCATCAGAGCTCTGCATCTCTTGAGGTCTCTGGCATCAAGTATATCATTCGCCAGTTGAGAGACGCTTTTACTGTACAGTGCTTCTGGGTAGGGAATAGACGTGTGGCTCTTCAGCTGTTGGACTACAATTCCCATAATCCTCAGCTGGCTGTGTCCTGGCTGAGAATGATGGTCCAACAACTAAAGAGCTGCATGCTGCCTCTTTGAGGCTCATGGGAGTTGTAGTTCAACCGCAGATGACCAAGCACAGGTCTGCTTGCTGGAGATGATGGGAGTTGTAGTTCACTGACAGCTGGACAGCTGCAGTTTGGCTGGCTGGAAATGGTGAGAGTAGGTCCAACAGCTGGACAGCCACAGGTCGACTGTTTGGTGGGAGCTGTAGTCCAGCAACTGCTGAACATTTACAGGTCATCTGACTGGATTTTTGGAGCTGCAGAATAATAACTGAATTACCATGGATTAGTCACCTGAGGATATTGGGAGTTGTAGTCCAGTAGACCGCCACAGGTTGGCCCCTGTTGTTTGGGCTACAAAAACTGCTGTGCAAATTCTGGCAGTTATATTCCAAAGGCACATATTGACTGGTTGAAATTGATTGAGGTTGTAGTCTAGCAGCAGCTGGAGAGCCACATGCTGGACAGCTGATTATGCAGTCCAAAAAACAACTTGAGAGACACAGGTTGGCTGCCTTAGACTACAACCTTGACCATTGAACTTCCCCATGCGGACAGCTGAATTTGAGGGAAGTTGTAGATTAACAGCTGGAGAGCCAAAGGTTACCCACCCCTGCTTTAGAGCTCCGAGTTTCTGCCACTGCCTGTCTGCAGGAAGAGCTAATTCCATTTAAGTGATGTTGGATAGTTCCTAGAGATGCTCTCTCCGCTCTGCGCTATTACATTAGTGGCATGGTCTGCTCAATTACTGGCCAAACACATCAATCACTGGAATCACTGTGTAACTCATAATGCTTTTCCATGCATAGTAAATACAAAGTCTACAATTTTCACGTATGTGAGTGTGGGAGGGGTATTTATAGGCCAATTCTAAAGATTGGCAATGCAGATTAATTATTTGTGTCCAGTTCTCCCCAAAGATACCAATCAAATAATTTTAAGTTGAAAGCCAAAACCATAAAATGAAATGCAGTGTTTTTATTAGAAGGATTTTCCCTCTGACTTAATCTGTAAATGTCATCAAATGAGATATATATTAAATGTAATGAACAATCTCCGCTCTTTAGCTGTGTGCATTGTTCTAGTGCACGGGTAGGCAACATTAGTCTCTAGCTGTTTGGGACTAAAACTCCCAATATCCCTAATTAGACAGCTGCTCAAACCTGCCATCAGGTGCCCCAATAGTGCATGTTTTTAAGATCTCCCCATTTAAACCCATGGTATAGGAGTATACTTAGCTTGGAGAGTTTTATCATCCTGTAGGTGTTCAGCTATCAGTTTGATTCATGAATTTAAAGGGGCTCTATCCCCCCTAAACAAGGTGGCGAATATGTGTAATATTGTATCAGTTTATTTTTTTTAGATCGCTATTTGGCCGAAATCTAAAGAATAACTACTATCCTGTGCCCTACTTCCAGACAGACTAGTTACCAGCTCTGTACTGCAGTCTGTCACTCTGCCTCTGCTCCACTCCCTCTATCCAGCGTCCTCTGATGAGAGGCTTTCTGCCTGTAAGCTGGAGCACTCTCTGGCCAATGAGACCGCTCCATCTTACAGACAGAAGCCTCCGTCATTGGAGGAGGCTGAATAGAGGGAGGGGAGTAGAGGCAGAGTGACAGACTGTGGTACAGAGTAGGTAACCATAGTCTGTCTGGAAGTATAGGGCACAGGGCAGTATTTATTGTTTAGATTTCAGCCAAATAGCTACCTAAAAAAAACAAATTAATACAATGTTACAGCTGTTCGCTATATAACCTACCTATTCACACAAACTTGTTTAGGGGTTATAGATTACATTTAACCATTCGATTTCCAACGGTGTATACATATCCATGCAATGGAGACCTTGAGCAATCAAGGAGTTAAAGTAGACACGCCACCTTGAATTGAAGTTTTCATATTAGAAAATATCTTTCCAAACCGCTTGGGTATCATGTTGTGCAAAATACCAGAAAATTCTCAGTTTAGGACAGAGATGGACAAAATACATCTCAAGGGGCAATTTAATATATCTCTTGAGTTTGACTGGCTGTACACGTATAGCAAATCTCATACACTGAGAAGATCTTGTTATGCCTTTCTCTGCAGAGAAGGAGCAATGCATTTTATAAAGCAAAAGTCTAATACAATGCATCATTCTACCAGACTGCAAAGAGAGCTAGTACTGATACATTGTACAGCTGTGTGATCAGAAGGAACAGTCAGACATAAGATGACAACCTTGTTTGTGACTATGTATTAGGCAAGTGCATACTATGCAAATAAAAACTATTTTTTGTTTATAATACATACACTAACAGTTTTTGTATGGATTTGCCGTGCTGTTAATAAAACAATGACTGTGTTAATGACTGGTGTGTTGAATTTTCAGTGCTTAGCCCTTTCAGCTCCAAAAATTTATGCAACGCATTGCGTTACACAACTCTCCATCAGTGTGCGCACATGCGTGTTTGTGTGAGCACAAGAGCGTTTGTGTGTGTTTTGTGTAAATTGCATTTAGTGTATGGTATATAGCATTTGGTTATATAATATATAGATTTATGGATATATAATAAATGTGTACTTGTACCTTGTAATGGGGTAAATAGCCTGGGTGCAAGATACCAAACCAGTATACATAGGATTGTGCCGATGAATGAACTGCACTCACAGGACTTCTTATGGATGAAAAATTGGGCAATACAATGAATTGCAACATTTTTCATCCAATGTAATGGGAGTGCAGTTTTTCATACAATGTAATGTGAGTGCAGTTCATTTATCTGCAAAATTTTGTGTGTGTGTGTATATGAAAATATATTATACATACATACATACATTGCACCCCCCCCCACACACACACACACACACACACACACACACACACACACCTCCATTTCTCCATGAATTACTGTTTCCAGGGAGCTTTCTATCGGGGACTGTAAAAGGAAACTTATTGATACAATGTAACACTATCCATTCAGGAGTCAATGCTTTGTATGTTGTATTTAATGAACTGGAGTCAGGCTTTTCTGCTACAAGGATAGTGTTACATTGTATCACTCTCCCTGCTTTTACAGTGACTAACAAAAAACTCAGTAGTGTAGTATCAGACGCTCCATGAGCTCTCTTTCTGGGACCTAAAAAAATGTGAATATAAACAGTTTGCTTTTACGTGTTGGGAATTTGCAAAAAGGAGGTTGACTGTCACTTTAACCCTTTGAGTACCAGAGGCATATGCAGAGTATTGCAAACCCTTCTGCCACTCAGAGGTGTAAAAGCCACATTTAAATCAGTGGGAATTTTCCATTGTTCTCTAATGTGCAGTTGGTTTGCACCAGAATTGCTCCACTTTTGTGCATATGGTAAAACTTGGCCATTGCTACATTTTATAATTCTAATATTAATTTCAGTGGCATGTAGATCATGTCTGTTGCATATTTGCTGCATTCTGATGGGTGCATGGAGTAGTATGGGAAGCGATTTCACTGCATTCTGATGGGTGCATAGGGTAGTATGGGAAGCGATTTCACTGCATTCTGATGGGTGCATAGGGTAGTATGGGAAGTGATTTCACTGCATGCTGATGGGTGCATAGGGTAGTATGGGAAGTGATTTCACTGCATTCTGATGGGTGCATAGGGTAGTATGGGAAGTGATTTCACTGCATGCTGATGGGTGCATAGGGTAGTATGGGAAGTGATTTCACTGCATTCTGATAGGTGCATAGGGTAGTATGGGAAGTGATTTCACTGCATTCTGATGGGTGCATAGAGTAGTATGGGAAGTGATTTCACTGCATTCTGATGGGTGCATAGAGTAGTATGGGAAGTGATTTCACTGCATTCTGATGGGTGCATAGGGTAGTATGGGAAGTGATTTCACTGCATTCTGATAGGTGCATAGGGTAGTATGGGAAGTGATTTCACTGCATTCTGATGGGTGCATAGAGTAGTATGGGAAGTGATTTCACTGCATTCTGATGGGTGCATAGAGTAGTATGGGAAGTGATTTCACTGCATTCTGATAGGTGCATAGAGTAGTATGGGAAGTGATTTCACTGCATTCTGATGGGTGCATAGAGTAGTATGGGAAGTGATTTCACTGCATTCTGATGGGTGCATAGAGTAGTATGGGAAGTGATTTCACTGCATGCTGATGGGTGCATAGAGTAGTATGGGAAGCGATTTCACTGCATGCTGATGGGTGCATAGAGTAGTATGGGAAGTGATTTCACTGCATTCTGATGGGTGCATAGAGTAGTATGGGAAGTGATTTCACTGCATTCTGATGGGTGCATAGAGTAGTATGGGAAGTGATTTCACTGCATGCTGATGGGTGCATAGAGTAGTATGGGAAGCGATTTCACTGCATGCTGATGGGTGCATAGAGTAGCATGGGAAGCGATTTCACTGCATGCTGATGGGTGCATAGAGTAGTATGGGAAGCGATTTCACTGCATGCTGATGGATGCATAGAGTAGCATGGGAAGCGATTTCACTGCATGCTGATGGATGCATAGAGTAGCATGGGAAGCGATTTCACTGCATGCTGATGGATGCATAGAGTAATGGGAAGCGATTTCACTGCATTATGATGGGTGCATAGAGTAGTATGGGAAGTGAATTCACTGCACGCTGATGGGTGCATAGAGTAGCATGGGAAGCGATTTCACTGCATTATGATGGGTGCATAGAGTAGTATGGGAAGCGATTTCACTGCACGCTGATGGGTGCATAGAGTAGTATGGTAAGTGATTTCAGGGTTTTCCAGCAGGTGCTAGGTCTCCCTTTAAAGGGGGACCATCACCCCTATACATGTTTGTCTAAAATGTTAGTTTATATAGTGGTTAGATTGAAAAGTGTTTTCATTTAAAAAAAAAAATAAAAAAAAAAAATCATTATTTTGCCTAATTTAAACGTCTAAAGATTACCCTGCATCTTCCTTTTGGACAGACCGAGGATACCAGCTCTGTACCACAGTCCGTCACTCTTCCTCTGCTCCCCTCCCTCGATCCAGCCTCCTCCGATGACGGAGGCTTTCTGCATGTAAGCTGGAGCGCTCTCATTGGCCAGAGACCGCTCCAGCTTACATGCAGAAAACCTCAGTCATTGGAGGAGACTGGATAGAGGGAGGGGAGCAGAGGAAGAGTGATAGACTGCAGGGCAGAGTTGGAAACTGCAGTCTGTCCAGAAGGAAGCTGCAGGGTAATCTTTAGACATTTAGATTGGGCAAAATAACAATTTTTTTAAAAAAAATTAAAACCGTTTTCAGCCTAATCGCTATATACATTAACATTGTAGACAAACATGTATAGGGGTGATAGATCCCCCTTTAAAGTGATAGTAATACTTCAAAGTAACTTTAAGCAATCGTGTAGCCCTTAAAAATCCAAATTCAACAAGCCCTGCGGCGTCTCTCAACCCTGTATGGTGTGAGAGATAGCCACTTCCAAGGTTCCCTCTCCCCTGACGTCAGCTTTCTAGCTGACTACAGAGGAATCCGGTCCCTGAACAAGAGGCGGCTCTGCAGCAGAGCTGAGCACGCACACGTAGAAGACCATTTCAGTGAAGGATTTCTTCTTCCATAACGCGATCCCGGCTCTGCTGAAGAGCCTCCACTTGTTCAGGGACCGGATTCCCTTGCTGTCTGCTAGAACGCTGACATCAGGGGAGAGGGAACTTTGAAAGCGACTATCTCTCAAACCATACATGTTTGAGAGATGCTGCAGAGCTTGCTGAATGTGGATTTTTAAGGGCTACATGGTTAATTAAAGGTAATTTGAGGTATTACTATCCCTTTGATGAGTTAAGTAGGCCCATGCCCT
The DNA here is from genome assembly GCA_037306005.1 of Rhinophrynus dorsalis. NCBI lineage: Eukaryota > Metazoa > Chordata > Amphibia > Anura > Rhinophrynidae > Rhinophrynus > Rhinophrynus dorsalis. The sequence continues at coordinate 51,504,873 of CM074722.1, forward strand.
CTGCTACTTTAACCCTTTGAGGGTCCGTGAGGAATCCGACACATTGCAATGTGTTGGATACCTCTCTGGCACTCAAAGGGTTAAGCCTGAAAAAACTGTCATGAACGTGATATATGTCTGATTTCAGGGACATGACACAGGACTGATTGAAGATATTATCTCTTGAACAAAGGTACAAGAGCAAAATTCATAGGGGCCATTGGGATTTTCTGTCCTTATTAAAATAAATGGGGAGTGATTATTAGGTGTTCTCTTCTGAATTTTGCAATGCAGGATCTTTTGCTTGTAGCAGTATTTTACTTAAATCTGAAGTATACGCTTGATTTACCACACGGCTGTTTCCCTTTTGGGTGCCTGGGGTGTGTGAAATGCGTTGGGCACCCTTCTGGCACTTGCAGAGTTAAAGCACAGCGTGTTGAATCAGTCAACTGCTCTGTGGACTTATGTCCATCAGTGTGTGGTCGGATTCTGGCTTCTGCAGTGTGAAGCTGGAACAAGTCCATGGCTTTGGTCAATGTGAGCGAGTTGAAGCACTAACTGCTCTGTAATCTCACACGAGAGCTGCTAATATCAAGGGTAAACCCAGGCTTTCCAGAGAGGGGTTTTCCAAAAAATAATAAGTGAGCAATAGCTATATACACAAAAAAAGTGGAGTAATTCTCACGCAGTCCAACTTTACCACAGAGGATTTAATAAAGATTTCCAAAATAATATTTTAACCCCTTCAGTGCTAGAGAGATCTTAAACACATTGCTTTTGTCTTGACAATCCAATTTACCTTTACCTTGCACATGCTTGTGGTCCTTAAAGGGATAGTAACACTATATATATATATATATATATATATATATATATTTATTTTTATTTATACATATTAACCCTATGAGTGCCAGAGGAGTACGCAACACATTGCACTGTAGCTGATAGATTGAGATTCTGGTCATGTGACCAGACGGCTCTTCAGCAGAGCCGAAATAGCATTTTCTACAAAGAAATACTTCATTAGAACGGTCTACAAAGCGTGCCTGGTACATTTTGTAGACCGTTCTAATAAAGTATTTGTTTGTAGACAATGTTATTTCAGCTCTGCTGAAGAGCCATCTGGTCGCATGACCAGAATATCTATCTGTCAGCTAGAGCGCTGATGTCTGGAAAAGGGACGGGAGGGGGGACTTAAAGCAACAGAATTGACTTCATTTAATTTATATTCTTCATATGAACTATATTAAAGGTTCTTAAATCCAGGTATTACTATCCTTTTAAGGGTTTAAAAATACATTTATCTTATTTATTTTTGTTATTTTGGGAAATATTTGCCAATTGCTGTTGGTATATTTGCCTCTGTCTTTGAGGCATTTTTGTTGCAAAGTTCCTCCTCCTTGCTTGCTTATCTTTATCTCCCTCCTGTGTATACTTTTCCAGTGTTTATCTCTTTCCCTTGCTGTGCCAGTAGCTTGCCTGGTCTTTGAGAAGGCTCCGAGAACCTTGCCTTGTTGTAGAACTTGAACACTACTACTACCGTGCATCACCACATTGTTGTCTAAACAAGTGGAACTTTTTAGAGAAAGGGGATACAATAACATTTTTGTACAACTAATATATATATATATATATATATATATATATATATTTTACTTTGCTAAAACGTGTGTAAGGACGCAGTCATGCTCAGTACAGACTGCTGCTCGTGTTGCAGTCATGCGCGGTAGAGACTGCCTGTGCCGCAGCTGATACAGAGCTGGACGCTCTGAAGCTTGTATAATTACATATATTCAAAAGTAGAAAGCACTCACGGCAAGTGATGAAAAAATGTATTCTGTTAAAGTACATATTGCACAAATAAACAGTAGCAGCAACGTTTCACTCCTCTCCACGGGACCTTCCTCGTGGCGAGGACTGAAACGTTGCTGCTGCTCTTTATTTGTGCAATATGTAATTTAACAGAATACATTTTTTCATCACTTGCCGTATATATATAACACACACACAGTTGCGTACCCCTCTGGCACTCAAAGGGTTAATATTTGAGCACAATAGATGGATAAATTCTATACCATTGTGCTGTATGATGCACAAAATATAGACGTGACAAACTTTTTTAACCCTTTGATCACCAGAGGGCTGTCCACTGCATTGCAATATACAGCGTTGTACAACGCTCTGTCATTAAAGCGGCTACGATGGTCTTCATTTAAAACTTTGAGGACCAATGGGGGGTGCACAGTAGATTTTTTTTTTTTTCCAAGGCATCACACTCCCCATTGTTGTAAAAAGAGTTAAAGATAGGGTAGCCTACATGAGCTGTAGATAGTGTACAGAGATTGTATTTCACTGGCCCGGAGTACTGAACAGTCTGAAGCCTCCTGTTGCTCTTACACATTCTTCACACTCCGCCTGCTCTGTGTGAAACGTGGGTGAGAGGTCACGGTCATAGGGAAGGCAGTAGGACAGCCCCGGGAACACACACAAAATGTTGACCTTGGCATTGTAGGCTTCACTGGGTCAGCAGACATGCTGTCCCCATGAAAATGCTACGTCTGCTCCCTATTATATCAGACTTGGTGCAGAGGTGATTAATCCTCGTTACAGCTTCTGATTTTAAAGGGGTGGGGTGTCTTACATTTTTTTGTGGCCCAACATAGGACCAGAGGTATGTGCAACACATTGCAATGCATTGCACACCCTTCTGGTCATTAAGGGGTTAAAATACAACTAGCTATTAAAATGTGACCTTTGTATGGTACATTCAGCTGGTTTTCTTCTCAGTCTGTTCCTTTCGTCCTCTAAACTTCTCACTGGTGAGATCTGAAGGATACTGTAAGGAGCTGCCTGAGAGAGCAGGAGTAGATTTTAGACCTCCAGCTATTGAGGACTAAACTGTTATGGCTTATTTTGCCAAATAGCATTGTGATTTATTTCCTGTAATTCTGTGTACATTGCCAGCTACTACAGTTCTTTTTTCTATTCTGTGATGTGAGCTCCCTCTACCTGCTGTCTGTATAAGCAGTCTGTAGCTCACAGTGCATCTGACACCTTGGAAATGCAGTTATCTGGGCATTTGTTACATTTTTTTCCAGGGGGCTGGCATCTTTTAGCACCCCAGCTGTTTTGGGGAGCCACAGCTCTCATCCTCCCCGCAATGCATTGGATATCTCTGGCACTCATAGGGTTAATGCTTTTGCAACAGCAGTCTAGGGAACGTACTCCGTACAGTTCAATAGCACCAAAGTCACCTTAAAATGGGAGGCCATGAAATTGATGCAGCTGACAAAAATAGAAGTTTTAGCTTTTGTAGTCTTTGTTTGAAGCATTAGTGGCAGTACCCTTGTTTAACATTTTTTTTTTTTTTTTTGAGTGACAGCTAGGCTGTATTGCATTGCTTTGCAATGTGTTTCATACCCCTCTGGCATTCAAATGGTTAACCAGAGGGAAAAGGTACGGAATATACATTTTCCATACTTTGTGATATTTTGCATTAAAGCGGAACTTTGAGATAATAGCAAGTCTCCATGCATTCATTAAATGCATGGCGACTAGCTTGAAAATGTCTTACCGTAAAAAAATACGTGTGTCTAAAGGAATCCGTCCCATTTCGGGACTGATGGACAGGTTAGTGCGGTCTGTGCGCCTGCACCGTCAGTCCCTTCCGGTGACCATATGGTGCAAAGCAGTCTACTCTATGGAGACAGAGACTGACAGCGCAGGCGCACAAACAAGATGTCTGCTCTCTAGCCTCAGTTCCGGTCTCCAAACGGGACGGATTCTTTTAGACACAAGTATTTTTTTTTTTTTTTGTGTAAGATGTATATTTTCAGGCTAGTCGCCGTGCATTTAATGAATGCATGGCGACTTGCTATTATCTGAAATTTTCACTTTAACCATTTGCGTACCAGAGTGGTGCCCAGAACAATATGTTAGGCATCCTTCTGGCATGCAGAGGGTTAAAATTAAAATAATGTCCAGAATAAAAAAAAACCCAAACAAACAGATCATCCTGCGCTTTAATGGATGACACTATTCTCGACAGGCTCTTCAGATGTGTTTTGTAATGGAGGCTTCCTCCGGGCGGTCTGAGGGGAAAAATGGGAGATTGACAAGTTCTGTCCTGTATCCCTCCGATGAACCTAAATTGAGCCAAAACAGGGCTATGGCTATATTAAGCTTTCTGTCTGATCCCTAGCAGAACTCCAAACCTGTAACAGGTCACTAGGGACCTCTCCTGACAGCAGTCTGTCACTTCTCTTATACAGATTAGCAGTTTAAGGTCTTGAAGTTGCTCAGAACCCGCTGTTTGTACTCTGAACTGTGAAATATGTTGTGGTTAAACATCCCCTGCCTTCTGTTTCTTAAAGGGATAGTACGGTAATGCTTAACAATTTGAATGCCAGAGAAGTGCACAACGCATTGCTTAGAAATGCATTGGATACCCCTCTGGCACTCAAAGGTTATATACTGAGAAAAATGTATTTTGCAGAGTCTGTCCTGGTGAGTAAAACAGAGGCATTTCCACCTGCTGAGGAAAGCTTTATTCAAAAGGTATTGCAGCTCATTTTCTTGGGTGCTGTATCACCATGGAGGAGCAGTTGCTTCAGAGGTCTATAGACAGCTGCAGTTGCTTGACCATAAACCTCCATAGGATGCTGTAGCATTGGCTCCTCTATAAAAATATATATGTGGTAATGTGCGTGTATAACAAGGGTACTCTCGTTGCCGAGAGATCTTTTATTCAAAAGTTATTGCAGTTCAAATATAATATACAATATATAATAATATAATTTAAGGGCAGTTTTTCAATTGCCTAAAATTTTTCACTGGAGCTGTTGCTACACCATCCTATGGACAGCTCTGGTAAGTGGACCATAAATCTCCATAGGGTTGTGTAGCAACAGCGCCACTGTACAATTTCTGGCCATTCAGATATTGTACCTAAAAAAAAAAAATGTTTGAGCTACTTTTGAATAAAAGACCGTGGGTGTACCCTTATTTTACTTAGTATGTAAAAATATATATATATGGTAGGGTTTATCCTCTTAAAGGGATAGTAATGCTTGAAATGTAAAAAAAAAAAATTGTAGGGTTTATCCCCCTGAGTTAAACAAGGGTACTCTCACTGCGGAAAGTTGTTTTATTCAAAAGTATTACAGTTCAAAGTTGATTTTTTTTGGTGCAATATCACAGTGGCCTGAAATTATCCGTGGTGCTTTTGCTACACCATCCTATGGACAGGCCTGGTCCTGGGACCATAAATCTCCATAGGATGGTGTAGCAACAGCGCCACTGTACAATATCAGACCACTGTGATATTGCACCAAAAAAATTCAGCTTTGAGCAATAATAAATCTTGAATAAAACACCTTTCAGCAGTGGGAGTTCCCTTGTTTTACTCAGGGGGATAAACCATACAACATATTTTTTTTTACATTTTAAGTATTACTATCCCTTTAAGTATTACTTTCATTTTAAGTATTACAATCCCTTTAATGACAAATTACTTGTTCCCAGACTTTTATCCCATTGGTACTAGAAAGGCATTCTGCATTTCATCTAGCAATCGGTTATATCTATATACTATTTTTATTTGCATGTTGTAGTCTGTCAAGTTGTTTGTTTTGCCATCTGATAAAGGCTAGTGACACTTATGAACCATTCAGTTTGCTCTCAAACTTTTTCATGGTGAATACCTTTAATTTCAATAAATTCTCTCCAGAACCCTAACATTTTAAATTTTATACCATACGGATGCACTTGAGTGCTCTGTAACATCCAGTAGGTTAATATAGTTTATGTATCAACTGTATCTAAATTCTAGTTAGTATTTGTATTGTAAAACCAAATTATTAGGTTGAAGTGGATTATGTAACAAGTTCAGATTTATTTTTGTCTAAAACAGAGATGCCAAGCCTAAAGCCCTTGGGATGGTCAGACCGAGCCTTCATGCAATTCCAACTAAATGTGACTTGAAGCGCACCCCTCTGGCACACAAAGGGTACATAGTCTTCATGTTGGCTGAATTAGCAGAATGCCACATAACTTGTTAGATTACCTAATGATCACACCCTGTAATAAGAACTTTCACTTTGTAGCCGCAAGAACAGTCCTCTAAATCAGAACCTCATCATAGTAATAATAAAACCACACTTTACCTTGTGTTCTTATTGTTCACTGCCTATGGGGCAGACCTAAGAGAACTGAGTACCAGGGGTGGACTCCTCTGGGGCTCAAAGAGTTAATGTCCAGAGGGTTGCAGCAAACCAACTGTATAGGGAACCAGTTAAAAAAAAAAAAACAAAAAAAAAAAAACCAAACTCTAATTTCCCTTGAGTTAAATGGGGCTTTTTTTTTTTTTTCTTTAACGCATTCAGATTTAAAAGCACCATTCCAATTAAGGGTTTGTTTTCTTTTCATTATTACCCTTCCCACAGTGCAGTTGATTTGCTCCAGAATTGCTCTCGTCATTGCGCTTGGAACCTAAGTCCTCTGACAGCTTATTCCCCCTGCAAAGATAACAGTCAGCACCTCTTCTGATTAGGCATGTTTTGCAATGGTCTGTTGCTCCTTTAAACTTTTTATTTTATATAGTTTTTTGTTTTTTTTTCCTCAATCTGTTTTTTTATATATACACACTTTTATAACCCTAATAGGGTGATCTCCAAATTTCTATTTCCAGAGGGCTTCAGCGAGGTGAGGCACTGTGAAAACATATATTTAATACAATATTGCACTCTCCCAACGTCTCTGATTGATCTGTGTTCTGTAAAGACAGGCTTTTCTGCATTCTTTCAATGTCTTTTTAAAGGGATAGTAATACTTGCAGATTACTAATCCCCATATTGTAGCTTTGCTAAAAAGAAACCTATTGCCTCCAGTGTCATCTCTCAAACCCTTATGGTTTGAGAGATGATGGTGCTCAGAGTTCCCCCCTCCCTCTCCCTTCCCTGACTGAACACTGACTGCAGGGATATCCGGTATTACTTGTATCAGGTGGCTCTGCAGAATTGCCGAGATCGCGTTTATAAAAAATAAATCTTTCACTAAAACTGTCTTCTATGTGTGCTTACAAACCAAGCACATGTAGAAGACGGCTTCAGTGAAAGAATTCTTTTTTATAAACGCGATCTCTGCTCAGCTGCAGAGCCGCCTGATGCACATAAGACTGTCGTATGACAGCTTGCCCAGCTTCCCCTGCAGTCAGTGTTCAGTCAGGGAAGGGGGAAATTTGAGCGCTATCATCTCTCAAACCATAAGGGCCTGAGAGATGACACTGGGGGCAATACGTTTCTTCTTAACAAAGCTACAATATGGGGATTAGTAATTTGCAAGTATTACTATCCCTTTAATGCTGATGCAGAATTCACAGAGAAAACCATTTCAGAGACAGAAGTCCCAAAAAAAAAAAAAAATAAATAAATATATATATATATATATATATATATATATATATATATATATATATATATAGGTAATTTTACCATTCAAGTGTATAATACATAGTCAAAAAAGATGATTGTCACTGTAATGAGAACAGCAAGTAGATGAAGAGTAGTGAAAAGATACCCAGGTCCTTGGAGAATACTTTTCCTGTGACTGGACTCTGGTCACCTTTTGAAAGTCACATAATTTGTATAAGACTGATAAATCTGCAGGGCCGGACTGGGAATAAAAACCAGCCCTGGAAAAAATTGCTGACCAACCTCATAGCACTGCGTCATTATACCAGCCCCATAGCATAATGGCATTTTTTTCTTGTTTATAAAAGGGGAAAACATGCATTTTAAAAGACATCTGAATGCCACCACCAGAGGAATAGAGTTATATGTCACCACCAGAGTAATAAAGAGTTATAATATATATATATATATATATATATATATATATATATATATATATATATATATATACACACACCACCTCTTGACTCTCGATTCCCCTCTTTTGCCTCTTTCTCCCACTCTTCATTCCCACCTTTTGCTTCGTTCTCCCCCTCTTGAGTCTTGAGCCCCCCACTTTTGCCTTTTTCTCTCCCTTTTGATCCACCTTTCTCCCCTTCCTTGACTCTTGATCCCCTCCTTTGCCTCGCTCCCCTTCTTGCCTCTTTCTCCCCCTCCTGATCCCCCCTTCTTGGTCCCTCCCTCCTTTTGCCTCTTGATTGCCCCTCCTTTCACCTCATGATTCCCCCCTCCATTTGCCTTTTTTTTTCCCACTCTTGACCCCCCCCGCCTCTTTCACCCGGTTTTGATTCCCCCTCTTGTCAAGTTGCCTCTCTTTACCCCTCTTGATTTTTCTTTCACCATTCTCCTCCTCTTGATCCCCCTCTTTGCCTCTTTCCCCCTCTTGCCTTAAACCAGCCTTGACTCTTGTCTTCATCCCCCTTTTGCCTCTTTCTCTCCCTTTTGCCTCTTTCTCCCCCTCTTGACCCCCCTCCTTTTGCCTTTTTCTCCCCTCCCCCCACTTTCCTCTCTTGATCTCCCCTTTGCCTCTTTCTCCCCCTCATTAACTCTTGATCCCCCTTTTACCTCTCTCTCCCCCTTTCTTGACCCCAGCATTTTGCCACTTTCTCCCCCTCCTGATTCCCCCCTCCTTTTGCCTTTTTTTCTCCCTTTTGACCCCCCTCTGCCTCTTTTACCCGCTATTGGTCCCCCTTTTGCCTTTCTCCCCCTCTTACCTCTATATAAACCCTCTTGATTCCCCCCTCCCCCTTGCCTGTGACCGTGTCTGGCGTCTGCTGACTCTGTCTCTGCTCCCAGCCTCCCTCTCAGCTCACATGTGTTTAAGGTAGGAGCGGCCAGCCTACCCGGCGTGCAGACGCAGTGCTTTCCATGCTGTGTCTGACGTCACTGGGTCTAGTCCCGGCCTGCCTCCACTCAGTAGACGCGACCAGCAGTTGTTCACATCTCACGGCCGCAAGGTAACAGGCGGCCGTGAGATGTGAACAACCACCGGTCGCGTCTACTGAGTGATGGCCTGCAGGCCTGGCAAAGATAGCACTTTTATTAAAAAAGCTCTGGCCGGCCCCCAGGGAAGCCCAGTGCTGGCAGCCTACCGGGATTTTTCCCGGTAGGCCAGTCCAGCCCTGTAAATCTGGGAAATATCAGACTTCATTTACCAGATGTGGATGATGGGAGTTGAAGTTCAACAACAATGAGAGGGCCAACTATTTCTCACATCTTCTTTTTTTTTTTTTTTTTTAATTTTCCCCCCATTTACTTGCATCAACAATTCTAGATATAACACACTCATTTTGTGTGTTCAAGGCGACTTGATGACTTGGGTTTCATAATCTAATTGATAATAGAAATGAGATTGATCAGGCTTATCTGTGCACCACGGTGGTGGATCTAGCTAACAGCCACTCACAGGAGGTGCTTGAGATGATTGCAGTAAATCAATTGAACTTAAATGAAAGGGAATTTTCGTAAACATAGCTTTCATTTTTTGCCTTTCAAGGCTTGTGTAGAGTCATCCGCAGTTAGAGAAAACTGGGACATATGTAGAAAGCCAAACTGGAGCAAGAGTAGGACCAGCCAACTTCACTTTAAGGGACAAATAGCAATTCTTTTGGATTTGTGAAGTGTTTTCACCCCTTGAATGCTAGAGAGGACTCCCAACGCATCGCAAAATGCAACTATCGCGCGTTTTCCAATTTGATTTTAATTGAATCTCGGCTTATCCCCTATAATGCTTTACTTTAAATATAAAATGTCACTGTCAGTTTGCAAACCTAGGATATTTGTTGTGATACAATTGAAATCCATACAAATACGACTTGCAGTAAATCGCTGCAGGAACAAAGGTGTAGCACGATGCGTTGGCTTGCAACATATTCTGTGGGGTTTTTTTAGCACTTAAAACAGTTTCATGAAAAATTATAGCATTTTAATGCATATTTTTCCATGTTCTCGAATCCTTCAGATTCAGTCATCAGTGTGAGCTACGCTGAAAACATTCAGTCAGTCAGTAACTCGAGGACCAGTTTTGTCAATAAATGCACTAGTGCCATCACAGAGGAGAACTTTACATGAACATATGTTCTCTGTAATGTCAGTAGAGTAAATTAGACCTCACCTTCAACTGGGGAGACAAAAAACGCACAGCGCAAGGCTACTTTGATTTCAGCATGCCTAATATGCATTACTTGTGTGTCTGGTCAGCTTAAACTTCCGAGCTGTGACTTGCTGTAGTACAAGCAATATCTGCATGTGTTCATTACCAGTGAGCTGGGTACAGACCTAGGCTATTTATTTAAAGGGATAGTAATACTTAAAATTTAAAAAAAAATACGTTGTAGGGTTTATCCCCCTGAGTAAAACAAGAGTACTCCCACTGCTGAAAGGTTTTTCATTCAAAGGTTATTAATTTTCATAAGTTTAATTTTTTAGGTGCAATATCACAGTGGCCTGAAATTGTACAGTGGCGCTGTTGCTACACGATCCTATTCACAGCTCTGGTCCCTGGACCATAAATCTCCATAGGATGGTGTAGCAACAGTGCCACTGTACAATTTCAGGCCACTGTGATATTGCACCTAAAAAATCCAACTTTGAAAATTAATAACTTTTTAATAAAACACCTTTCAGCAGTGGGAGTACTATTGTTTTACTCAGGAGGATAAACCCTACAACATATTTTTTTGTACATTTTAAGTATTACTATCCCTTTAAAGGGATAGTAATGCCTTAAAATATTTAGTACTGTAGCCAAGGAAAAAAGAAATCCATCGGTGCAAGTCCTATCTCTCAAACCTTTAGGTAAAGCTGACAGCAGGGGATCCTGGTCCGGGGACAGTCAGGTGGCTCTTCAGCAAAGCCATGATACCGAAATCTAAAAGGAAATACTTAACTAGAACGGTCTACAAAGTGTGCTTGGTTTGCAAGCACATTTTATAGACCATTCCAATGAAGTATTTCTTTTTAGATTTTGGTATCTCGGCTCTGCTGAAGAGCCACCTGACTGTCCCAGGACCAGGATCTCCTGCTGTCAGCTAGACACTGATGCCAGGGAAAGGGGAGGGAGAGGGGAACTTTAAAACATAGGACTTGCACCGATGGATTTCTATTTTCCTTATCTACAATACTACATGTTATCATTTTAAGCTATTACTAACTCTTTACAACTTTAGGGCATCTCCCCAAGAATGAAGGATAATCCGGATATGGACCCCTTGGTCTCAGTGTTTAGGGAAGCCAGCTGAACCTCACTATCGAGGCCCAAAGACAAAACATACATTTGGGGTTTGCTGGTATTCATATGCAGAAGGGACACGCTTGTTATTTTGGAATTAGACTTCCCATGTATGAGCTTTAATCTGATGTGTACATGTAAATTTGCCCCCTATAACTGCATTAGAGCTACAATATGATGCAATAAACCGCTCATGTACTTAAACATTAAAAACACATTAACGAACGACAAAGTGTGCTGATGCACTAAGAAGAAATGTAGCAAAACAGCTGCACCAAAGGCCACAAAAGCCGACAAATGCTCATCAATTTAAGTGGGCCTTTTATCCCTTTGAGTGCCAGAAGGGTATACAATGCATTGATACCCCTCTGGCACTCAAAGGGTTAAACCACTGGGCTTAAATGGATTAGTAACACTATTATGATTTCACATATTCTGCAACTGCATAAAGCACAACATAACATTTAAATACTTATCTTCATGTGCCCCTACAATACAGTATAGCACAGTGGTTCCAATATGTGTCCTTAGGGCCCACTAAGAGACCGGGATGTGGTTACGTCTTAACACAGGTGAGTTAATCAGTGGCTCAGTCAGTTAGATTAGATCACCTGTCCTCACATGGCGAGATCTTCATATCCTGTTCTGTTAGTCAGCCCTGAAGGCACAGTGTTGAGAACCAATGGTATAGACTTTGTAACAGTGACAGACAAAAATATAAAACTTAGGAGCCAAACATACATACATACATACATACATATACACAAACACCCTGAAATGTATGAACTATAAGTACATTTTTATCATGGGCCCAAATGATTACTCCACCTCTGCTTCACCTATTACGCACTTTCAGAGAACGTGAAGTCCGAATACGGGGTAGTTTCTACAACCAAGGTGGTTAAAGACTAGTGTTCTTGTTGGTTATAGACTACGGGTATTTTCCTATTCCAGAAAAAAGCGAATGCCTGCGGATGCAGTCTTGTGAGAAGTGGGTTTGTAGTTATGAGTGGCTTTAAGGGAACCTTGGGTGTCTTGCCTAGGAATACATAAAATGCAAATCCAGATTTGCACACGGATTGGAGTTACAGTCCTCAAGAGCTGGAGATTAACAACTACCCATGTTCATTCCTATGGGAACTGAAAATACACCTCCTCAGCCTGAGCACAGTCTGCAATTATCCACCAGAGCTCACACTGCAGCAACAGCTTCATTGGGATATATAATCCCAGCTCTGCTGATGGGGCACTATGCTGGCAATCGTTGCCCTTTGAGAGGTTTCTGAAATTGGTAATAAATAATACAAAGGGATACATAATTATTGTACTAAATGCATTGCCCTTTAAGGGTCTTAAAGCACAAAAAATGTGAGTAATTGCAAAAATAAACTAAACATATTTTCACCTGGGTTTGGGGATAGAGACACTATAGTCCTGGGGTGTCCAACCCACGGCCTACTTCTATATTAAAGTATGGCTGCCACTAGCTCTTGCTCACTCAAGAGTCCAAGTATAAAATGGCAGATTTGGATGTGTCCCCGGTCACTCAGTTCCCTAACACAGACCACAATGATCCATCCATTCCTATGATCCTTCCCAAAGTATTCACCTCCAGTGGTCAGCAAACAGACAAAGAGGAGGAGGAAGGATCTGTGATTTGCCTTGTACTGTATGGCCTGCTTCTGGGGGGAGGGAATCTGATGCTCTCTCCCTCTATCCAGGCCAAATGGGCACATTCGGGTTATAGGGATACTTGGCACTGTCTTTTGCCTCAGTAATGCATTTACTTCCATATAGCAATCCATGCTCACAGCATTTTGCTTTCATTTCTTCTCTCATTTTGTATATAATTAATTTTCAGCATGCAAAGAGTAGGTTCACTGGATGCCTAGTGCAACATCTGACACAGCATCTCAGCCACATGTTGGTCCTTCATCAGGTAGGGATGGGAAGGACTGCCATCTCAGGCCCAGGTGATAAGTGGGCCCAGACTGATGTCTGGACATTCTTCAAATCATTTTTAGTGCTTGGTCTCTCCTGTCTCTGGGTTCTGGAAAACAGAAGATAAACCCCTACTACAGAGACCGAAAACTCCACATGGTACAGGATCAGAGAGATGATCCAGTACGTGATTTTGAATGAAGTGCATGTTTGAGATTTTACATTAAATTTGGTATCAAAGTGCTCCTTAGCACAATAAAAAAGTAACACTTTTCTCTAACTGTTGCCAACACAGAAATGTAAAGAAATCTATGATATGGAGGCCATGGCTGGGGGGCGGGGAGAGAGCAGAGCTAGCAATGACATATACACAAATCAGTGAGAACTACAGTATGACATAATATCTGCTTAACCTTGTGAGTACCAGCACTTGAACAGTTGCAAAATCAGTGAGATTGTAACTTGAAATAGGTTATTGTGCTTTTAAATGTACTTACAACTAGTTTATAAAATGAAACCGTATGTTACAACTTAAAAAATAATCCTAAACCAGCTTATACTGCATGTGTAAACTTTCCTATTCAGTGATTTTATTTTTGTTTGTAACAAGATACAAGATAGAAAGATAATGTATTGTGATTAGTACCAGTGGATACTGGAACAAGGCTGGTGAAGCAGAAAGGCATGTGTGGTTGTGACTACCACTGGACCAGTGGAACAAGGCTGGGGTATCAGACAGTGTATGTAGAGGTCTGGGGTTTCACACAGTATTTGTGTGGTTCTATGACTACCAGTGGAACAAGGTTAGGGTGTTACACAGTATATGTATGGTTCTGTGACTACCAGTGGAACAAGGCTGGGGTGTCAGACAGCATGTGTGTCCTGACTACAAGTGCACAGTGAAGAAAGGATGGAGAAGCAGACAGTGTATGTGTGTGGTTCTGTGAATACCTGTGGGGTTAGTGAAACAAGGCTAGGGTGTCAGACAGTGTATGTGTAGTACTTTTACTACAAGTGGACAGTGGAGCAGGGCTGGGGAATCAGTCAGTGTATGTAGTTCTGGGGCTACCAGCGGACAGCAGAATAAGGCTGGGTGGACACATTGTATATGCTAGGGTTATATAAAGGCATACTTTTTTATTTTCTCCCTATGTAGCAGTTGGTTTACCCCAGAATAGCTTCAGTCCATTGAATATTGTATCAGGCTGATGTAACGTGTGTTGAAAAATTCTCTTACTTATTTGGCCCTCAGCTTTGGTCATTTTATTTGTGTGTGTGTGTGTGTGTGTGTGTGTGTGTGTGTGTGTGTGTGTGTGTGTAAGAGTGTGTGTGTGTGTAAGAGTGTGTGTGTGTGTGTGTGTGTAAGAGTGTGTGTGTGTGTCAGTGTGTGTGTGTGAGAACCTTTGGGCTGTTGCTAAGCAGGCAGCTTCTAGTCCAGAGCTGGCTTTTTTTCTATCCAGACGACACATTCTTAGTGGAACAATTCCACACGTGTTCTGGGTCAGGCACGGAGCCAAGAGATCTGCATGGAGCCAGCAGGGAAGAAATAAGCATTAGGATTCCCGGTAATCCACACATCCGTCTGCTTGCGCTTCTCTTGGTCATCACCGCCTGTGTAAGTGAATCAACAGGAATGATTGTGGATGTTGTGGGACGAGGGATAGAAAAGGTTAGGATGGGTTAGTCAATTACTGGTCCTCCAGCTGTTGGTGACAACTCTCAGAATCCTCTACCAAATAGTTTTACTTGCCCTCTTTAGTATTTAACCCCTCAAAGACCAGCGGTCTCGGGAGTGGATTCCCCTTAAGAACCACTGTGTAGTTTGTCGGCGCTCTGGCACACCTGACTGATCACATGTGCCAGCACACTGAATGGAGCTCCGGTCTTCTAGCTATCAGTTTTATACCGCGCTAGTGCTCACAGCTTCTCCTGCAGGAACAATGTGAGCACAAATTATGTGACATGCCAGGACTGACATCTGTCCTATAGACAAGGACACTGGTGACGATCCTGACGTCAACAAACCTTAAAGGGTTAAAGGAGAAGTATAGGTGTGTTATGTTTTTTGAGGAAACAATACTGTGGCTTTTCTGGCTGAATAAAATAAGGATTCTGCCTATGCTGTGATTTGTATATTATATATATCTTAAACGGACATTTCTCTGTCGCCAATACAAGTTACTGGTAACTTTGGGTAGGTGATCTGCCCCTTTAATTGTAGGCAGGAACAATTCTAGAATTGTATGCAGGGGGTGGAGCCTGCATTCCCTCCTTGGCTGCAGCTAGCCAACCAGCTCCAGAAAGATTTGTTCCTTGGTGAAGACACAGGCAAGAGAACAGTCCTTCTATAGTTTTAGAAATGTTTTTATTTTTCTGTTAGAAACGGAATACCACCATTAGGCAGAGTACCATAACTGGCAATGCCCTTAGATGTGGCTAGCTCAGTAACCAGGTGCTTTTTGTGGACCTTAAGCCCTAGGGGAAAAAATCTTGGCTACAAGTTCTTTCCTCAGGAGTTGCCCACCGAGGCTTCTTCTTAATACATGGTAGTCTGAAGACAGAAGATCTGCAGGAAAGGTGAGCAGCCCTTTGAGTGCTGCAGGTCCACATGTCCCACAGTGCCCCTGTGCAAAGGGTTTACCTTTGGAGTTCCTATTGCACACTCCTGCACTTATTGGGTTTATCTGTATGTCTGTTGGGTGTTTTGGAGCAGGTTTATGTGGTACTTTAACCATTTACCTGCTGGTTTTGCATCTTTGGGGGGGGTTCTAACACTTTTCCTACTGGTTCAGTGGTTTTTGGGTATCCTAACATGTCTTTTAATATTATACCTTCAATTTTGTAAAAATTGAGTTTGCGTGCTTTACCGCATAGATGCCATTGCTGCATTCACTCCTATGGGACTGTACAGTTTAGAACATATCTCTGCAACCGCTAAAGCTAGCGACTTCAGAGATGGCTCATTTTTCTTGTCTGCCCTTGCTTTATCATCCGGTTCATAGTAACATAGTAAATTAGGTTGAATAAAAACACAAGTCCATCAAGTTCAACCTTTGCCTCATGCCCTAGTGACATGAGAACTGTATAGCTATCCTGCTACCAAATAAGTTTTTTTCAGTCCTTCCTGATCTGCCTACTAATAAACAGTATAACCTTGTATGTTCCCTTTTGAAAGAAATGTATCTAATCTTCTCTTGAATGTATCCATTGTATCTGCCATAACCACCTCCTTGGGTGAAGAATTCCACAATTTAACAGACTTTACTGTAAAAAAAAAACCCTTCTTCTGCTGAAGTCTAAACCTCCTCTCCTCTAATCTCAAGGGGTGTCCCCTGTTCATCTGATCAGGCCTTGGAATAAATAGCTAACCACAGAGATCCTTGTATTGGCCTCTCATATATTTGTACAGTGTGGTAAGGTCTCCTCTTAGTCGTCTTTTCTCTAGATTAAATAAACCAAGTTTGTCTAGTCGTTCCTCATATGTCAAGTCCTCCATTCCCTTAATTAATTTTGTTGTTCTTCGCTGTACCCTCTCTAGTTCTAGTATATCCTTTTTCAGAACGGGTGCCTAAAACTGCACTGGATACTCAAGGTGAGGTCTTACCAGAGATTTGTACAATGACAAAATTATGTTATCCACCTCTTTTTATGCAAGACAGGATTTTGTTTGCCTTTGCTACCGCTGTTTGACACTGGTCCCGTAAAATGATTCCATTAAGTTCATAAGTAGCCTTGGGATTATTTCCTCCCAAATGCATAACTTTACACTTCCCCACATTAAACTTCATATTCCATTTGTTTGCCCAATTTGCCATTTTATATAAATCCCTCTGTAGAGAGCAATTATCCTGTTCTGAATTAATTACCCTGCATAATTTAATGTCATCTGCAAATATTCATATTTTGCTTTCTGTATCAATTTCTAGGTCATTTATACACATGTTAAACAGCAGCAGACCTAATACTGAACCCCACTATCCACTTTAACTGTATTGGAGAATTGTCCATTTACAACCACACACTGTTCCCTATCCTTCAACCAGTTTTGTATCCAATTGCAAAGGTCATCTCCTAGCCCTGATTTCTTTATTTTATACCCCAGCCTTCTGTGTGGCACTGTATGGTGGTACATGCTCTGTCCTATAAACCATCTTTTTTGGTGTTTCACAAGGACAAGGTGGTGCTTCGCACTTCTCAGGAATTTCTCCCGAAGGTGGTTTCAGAGTTCCACATCAATCAGGAGATAGTGGTGCCTCCTTTCTTCCCTGACCCCACCTCTGACAAGGAGAGGGATCTTCACTTGTTGGATTTGGTGCGTTGTCTCAAGTTTTATGTACATCGCACTGAGTCTATCAGGCAATCTGATGCGCTGTTCATCATTCCTGAGGGTCCCAGGGCAGGAAGACCTGCATCCAAAGTGACTGTTGCTTCTTGGACAAAGTCCACTATTCGTAAGGCTTACGAGCTGAGGAAGAAGCCTGTCCCCTTTCGGGTCACGGCTTATTCTGCAAGATCTATTGGGGCTTCTTGGGTTTTCAAGAATCAGGTCTTCTGATAAGTTGTGCAAGGCTGCCACTTGGTTGTCTGTGCACACCTTTTTGAAGCACTACCGTGTTGATGTACTGGCATCGGCTGACACCAGCTTTGGGAGGAAGATCCTGGAGGCAGTCTTGCCTGTCTAGGATCTTCTTCGGTTCTTGGCGCTTCCTTCACTTTTGAGCCCCGTTGGCTCTAGTTCAGTGTGCTGTGTAACAGTTTGGGGTGTTGTTACCCCTGTTCAATGTCCATTGACACTTCCTTGTTTTGTTGGGCTGTCTCTGATTTGATGGTTCATATCTGCTCTGGTGACTTTGGGGGCCTTGCACCTGGTCCTTGCCTTACTTCCTGCCTCTAGGAAACTCAATGGTTGGTCATCCCAAAGTTACCAGTAACCTGTATTGGACGACAGAGAAAAGAGGATTTTAGTCTTACCTGTTAAATCCTTTTCTCTTAGTCCATACAGGTTACTGGTCTTCCACCCTGTCAAGAGACCATGCTTGGCTCTCCTGTGGCAGACCGTGGGGGTCCTTCGGGGTCACGCTCACAGGAGTCTTCTTTCCTTCCACTATCTAGTCCTAGTTAGTGTCTCAAATCTTTCTGGAGCTGGTTGGCTAGCTGCAGCCAAGGAGGGAAGGTAGGCTCCACCCCCTACATACAATTCTAGAATTGTTCCTGCCTACAATGAAAGTGACAGATCGCCTAACCAAAGTTACCAGTAACCTGTATGGACTAAGAGAAAAGGATTTAACAAGTAAGACTAAAATCCTCTTTCTGTTGTGGTCTCATCTCCTGTCACGTACTCGGTAGAACTGTAATCAGACTCTAGTGTTACCATAGAGCGGTGAAGCTTCATTCCGTTCTTTGGAACACACCAGGAGGTCAGGGTTTAAGGAAATCCCAAAGCACAGTTGGAGCAGTCACAATAACTGAGCCACCAATTAAACATCTGTTAACCTCCTGAGTGCCTGAGGTGTACGCAACATGTTGCAAAGCAGCACGTTGTGTACCCATCTGGCACTCACGGAGTTAAGCAGGGATATCTTAGAAGCCTGCACTGGTGGTATTCCCTTGAGGACTAACACTGAGACATTTATCTAGCACAGAGATTCCTAGACACAGTCTTTGGGGCTAACCAACCGGTCAGATTTTGAAAATATCCATAATTTATAATGTGCATTAATCAGCCACTGATTAGTCTCCAATGTTCACACAGGGATATGCCAGTAGATCTTTGCGAGGATGGTCCAGGAACTTTATTTAAACACACACTGTTCACACAGATGACTAGCACAGTGTTCTTAACTTTTCAATAAACACACCCATGTAAACTGAAATGGTTCTTATGGTGGTTTTGACTTGTGTAACCTGTCATAATGCAGCATGCTGCAAGTTGTATGCATTATTGTGTGGAGTACATACTAGGTTCAGCATTCCTGATCTGCACTGTGGGTGTCTGCATTAGATCATTTGACGTTGGAGGTTGTGATGCTGTTTACAACATCCCAGTGACTGGTCAGCCCCAGTGGGCATCAATTAATATATGGTTAATACCCTGTTGGTTCCCACCAGCACTACTCTTCCCATGAGGGAAGGCATGAGATTTGAGAAGTACTGCCAAGTCACCCATATCCATTTGGCCTTCATTATTGAGGAAAAATGGCAAGGTAAATAAACTAAGCAAGAATACATCAATCTTACTACTGGACTTTATGGAAAACTTGCACAGTTGTGAAACAAAAAAATAAACTACACAGCAGCACTATTTAATGAGGAGCTGTCACCTTTCCAAATCATATTCCCAATGGGAGCCTGCATCTTGAAAGGATTTGTGTGATCCTTCCTCCACATTATTCCAGCCCTTGGTTTCCACCAAAGGAACAAATAGGGTAAGAAAGTGGAGAGGGAGGATTTTCTGGACATTTGAGTAATTATGCAGCTTTATCAGACAGAGAACAAAGCTCTGCTGAGATTAGAGAATTTTGATTTAGTAGCTGGGAAATCTAAACTATTGTACCTTTTATCTATATCTCATTGAATCTCATTAAATGAATCAATTCAAATTGCCTATACCTTCTGCTTTTTATTTTGCAAACAAATTAAGAGATTTTTTTCTTTGGTCTTTGGGGAATCTAGTATCAGCGGAACTTTGTTCTCGGACTAGGTCATTCATAGTTAAAGGGATAGTAATACTTTGTTTTATCCTTATTTTATTTTGTAGGCATTAAAAAAACATGAAAAACGATATAAGTCTTATCTCTCAAACCTTTGTGGTTTAAGAGATATTCACAAGCAAAGTATTCTTCCCCCCCCTCCCCCGTTCAGCCAGATCAGAAGGAAGGTGCCCAGGTAGACTGCAGAGAGGGACAATCTTCAATTAAGATAAGGGAAGAAGCTGAAAAACTTGTCAAGGGGGGAAGGGCTTTCATTCTTTTCATACAAAAAAGATTGTCCCCTGCTGTTATCTGTCTGGTCTTACAACCAGATTCACATCTGAGAAGAGATGGCTTACACTAGGTAAAAGGGGCGGGAGGGGGAAACTTTGCTTGTGAATATCTCTTGAACCATAAAGGTTTGAGAGATAACACTTATATTGTTCTTCATGTGTTTTTAATGCCTACAAAATAAAATAAAGATAAAACGAAGTATTACTATCCCTTTAATTACTCAGCTCATTTCAAGATGGAAGCTCTCAATGAGGTGGAAGTTTGGAAAGGGAAAGATTCCTCTTTAACCCTTTCAGTGCCAGAGCAGTACGGAACGCATTGCAAAGCAATGCTTTCTGTACCCCTGTGGCACTCAAAGGGTTAAAAGGTGCAGCATAGGGTTTAGATAGTAAATATCCTTGGACATCCTTGGCTGTGTACCAAGCTATGGAAACATGAGTTCCCATATCTTGAAATTCCTCCATTGTGCTCTGATTTATCTTGCAGATAACCATGAGATGCATGGTTGGGTGATGTCGGCTTCTCACTCTGCGCTCATAGGAGATTGCGTTCTACGCTATAGAATCCTACTGACTGCAGCTTCCAAGATAAAGACTTCCTATAGCAAAGAGGGCAATTGTCCATGAGTGCCAAGGTGCTGATGTCACCCAGGCTTGCAGATCTCCATGATGGAGTAAACCAACTGCACCATAGGGGAAAAAATATTAAATTGTGCTTTTAACCTCTTGAATGCTAGAGAGGTTTCTAATACATTAGAGACCTCTCTGACAATCAGGGGGTTAAAAATCTGTATTCAAGTGCATGGGAATTCAGGAATTTTCATTTGTCCCATATGAAGCAGTTGGTTTACTCCATAATATATTTTATAACTATGGGTCAGAGTTCCCATAACTTGAGAAACAGCTAAGGATTGTATTAACCCTTTGAGTGCCAGTGTGCAATGTGTTGCATATACCTCTGGAGGGTTTTTTTTTCTGTTTTTTTTTTCTTCATTCTAACCCTTTGAGTGCCAAAGTTTAAATACATACTTGTAATGAGGCTAAAAACTTGTAGGTGACAGGTGCACTTTAACCGTATAAGTACCAGAGGGGTTCATAATGCACTGTGGAGCAATATGTTGCAACCCTCTGTGGCACTTAAGAGGTTAATGCTGTGTTTAAACTTATGGATTAGATTTTAAGAAAAAAAAAATCCGATTGTTTCCCTTTAAAGGTTCAATGAAGTTTTGATGCTTCAGCCATTTGTTCTCTGCTAAAGCGTGACTATAGAGTAAAGTATCAGTCCTCCAGTGACGGAGTGCTGTGATTTGTTTGTATACATGAACAAGCTGGGAAGGTTGGTGCAGCCGCTGCCTAAAAGGCAGATAACATAATAGGGTGTGCTGCAGTGGAACTTTGTACACACTCTGTTCTAGTCGTCACTGACCTTCTACAAACAGAATTATTTATCAACAGTTACCTGAGATTGAACCCACTTTCTTGTATGTTTATATGTACGTCTGATTTTTATTTTGCTTTGTTTTGTATATTGATGGAGTGCTGTATTTTACGGTTATAGTATCTTAAAGGGATAGTAATACTTTTTTTTTTTATCTTTATTTTATTTTGTAGGCATTAAAAAAAAACTTGAAGAACGACAAGTCTTGTCTCTCAAACCTTTATGGTTTGAGAGATATTCACAAGCAAAGTTCCCCTCGCTGACCAAAATGGTCAAGTCTGCCATCTAGCTGTCAGATTTGGAATCCGGTCCTCTAGACTGTAAGCTCTAACGAGCAGGGCCCTCTGATCCTTCTGTCCTTCACATATGATTTACTATTTGATATCCCTGTATGTCTTTTCCCTATTGTACAGCGCTGCGGATTAAGTTGGCGCTATATAAATAAAGAATAATAATAAGATCAACTGGTGGCTTTTCAGCAGAGCTGAGATCACAAGATATAAAAATAACTATTTCATTGGAAGGGACTAAAAGGTGTGCTTGCAAACCAGGCACACTTTGTTGACTACTCGAATGAAGTAGTTCTTCTTATATCTCGTGATCTCGGCTCTGCTGTAGAGCCATGGCTGATCCACGGACCGGATTCCAAATCTGACAGCTAGATGGCAGACTTGACCGTTTTGGTCAGTGAGGGGAAACTTTACTTGTGAATATCTCTCAAACCACAAAGGTTTGAGAGATAAGACTTGTATTGTTCTTCATGTTTTTTTAATGCCTACAAAATAAAATAAAGATAAAACAAAGTATTACTATCCCTTTAACTTCAAAATAAAGGACACTTTGGTTTATCAACTAAATTGTCCCCCTCAGATACTGAGAGGTAAGAGAGTCACCCACTTCTAATAATGCAGAGAGCCCCTTACTGCTGCTGTATAATACTGCTCCATAATAAAGATTTTGTAAAATCCATACATGTAGAAACTTCCAGTGCCTTAAAGGGATAGTAATGTTTCAAAATAAATGCAGTTCCGGTTATTCTTTAGTTTTTGGGCCATGTAGAGCGGTATTATCATTCTCTACGATCTGTAGTTCCAGAGTAAATGAATGATAAAGTGTCTTCCTCCTGCCTCTTTTCCCAATGTAAAGCTGTACAGCAAGACCATCCGGATGGATCTCATCAAGGGACAATCTTCTGTGAGCATATGAAATTCGGGCAGGGTTTTCCAGATGCTCACAGAAGATTGTCCTTCGCTGTGAGCTGTCTGGTCAAGCGACTGGATTCCACATCTGTGGAAAGGAGGCTTACTATAAGTAAAAGGGTCGGGAGGGGGACACTTTATAATTCAATTACTATAGAACTACAGATCGTAGAGAAGGATAATACCGCTCTATGTGGCCCAAAAACTATAAAGAATAATTGGAGCTGCTTTTATTTTGAAACATTACTATCCCTTTAAGGCATTGGAAGTTTCCAATGGGTGACTCGCTTACCACCATTACTCAAATAGAGGCCTGGGTACATAAGACAGCAGGGCAAGGAACAGCAATTTGCACAAACCACAGGCAGACCACACTTTTACTTAAGTACTCATTGTGTGAGGTTGTTTCTGTCAAGTCACCCTCACAGTCACAGGACTACTATAGCAGTAGAAGATAGATGCAAATTATGGAACATGTGGGTAAGTTTCCTGCACTTGTCAAAGGGCATGTAATAGATTTGAAATAAAGCTCACATGCGCCAGCCTCCAATGAGGTACATGATGATTTATTTTATTGATTTATTAGAAATCTCGTGTAAAAGCCCATGTAAATGGGCCAAGGTCTGGGTGATGTTAACCCATTGAGTGTCAGTGGGGTACGCAATGCATTGCTTTGCAATGCGTTGCGTAACTCTCTGGCACTCAAAGGGTTAAGAGGTCGGTCCTGCTCTGCGTCCTGCCGCTGATGCAGTCATGCACTGTAGAGACTGCCCGAAAACACAAAATGCTCCCAGCACAGAACTCCCAGAATTCTGTGCTCCCAGCATTCCATGCATTCAGGCAGTCTCTACTGCGCATGACAGCTTCTGACAAACATCCTACTGAATTATTATATAGGACTAGTGTAAAAGCCTGTGTGCACGGGCCGTGGAGCAGAGAGGTAATGGCAGTATGCAGTGCAGGACCAGCCTCTTAACCCTTTGAGTGCCAGAGGGGTATGCAACGCAGTGCAAAGCAATGCGTTGCGTACCCCTCTGGCACTCAAAGGGTTAAAATTACCCGGGCCTGCTCTGCGTAATGCCGTTACCTCACTGCTCCACGTGAT
Source organism: Rhinophrynus dorsalis (assembly GCA_037306005.1). Classification (NCBI taxonomy): domain Eukaryota; kingdom Metazoa; phylum Chordata; class Amphibia; order Anura; family Rhinophrynidae; genus Rhinophrynus; species Rhinophrynus dorsalis. Next base: position 51,528,716 of record CM074722.1, read on the forward strand.
GCAGTCTTGCGTCGTCTCACTCGCGCGATGCAATCGTGTGCAGTAGAGACTGGCCGAACGCGGGCAGGCTCTACTGTGCATGACTGCATCATGACAAACTTTCTGGCCTTTCATTATATAGGATAGGATGTTTTACCAGGAAGAATGCATTGAGATTTCTCATGTTTACAAATATGTCCTCGATAACATCCCCAATTAAATTTGTGTCAATTCTTATTTGACCATGTTGGTACAGTTGGTTTGCTCCAGATTTGCACCTTGCTTGTTAACTGCTTATATCATTGTTTGTATTTAACCCTTTTAGCGGGTTGTGTACCCTTCTGGCAAAGGGTTAAAAATGATTTATACTAAGGGAAAGCCTTGCCAGGCCCCATCTGATCATGGTCCAATCAAAATCATGACTTGTTTTTAAGCATGCGGCTTGCCAAATTTTATGATTTGGAAAAAGTTACATGATTTATAAACAATTGGTGCGGCCCTCAGGGGGAAATGCTGAGAATTGGCCCTTGGCTCTATTTGAGTTGGCTCTGCCTGGGTCAGAGTGTTTTATGCAGGGATTTGTAGTACAGCTTTATTGGGCATTGAGCCTGCACTTCAAAACTGCAAGTAGAAGCACCATGGAAGGGTCATTTCTGAAACATAACATTATCTGAACAGTTCTAGAGCATACCAGCTCAGCTCTGTCATAGGGGGGGAACAAAAATCCCTTTGAGTGCCAGAGGGGTTGGCAACGCATTGCAAAGCAACATCTCCAATGCATTGTGAATGACCTCTCTAGCATTCAAGGAGTAAAAAGACCTTAACCCTTTGAGTGCCAGAGCGATACCCAATGCAATGCACTGTGTATCCCTCTGGCAATCAAAAGGTTAATGTCGTTTAACCCTTTGAATGTAAATAGGCCATTCGCAATACATTGGAGAAGTCTCTAGCACTGACGGATAAAAAGATGCAGCAAAATCAATTAATATTTTTATTGCCATACTACCCGCCCATGAATGGAGTTGGTTTCTTCCACAATTGTTCATCTCTTACATTTATGCATAAGGTACTCTATTAACATCAGTCAGACATATGGGGGGGGAGCAAGCAAACGTGGTACAGTGTTTTGGGTAACCAAGAATAGCAGTCTAATAAATTCCCCAAATTTCATTGGTTTAATGTGTTAGTAATGTCTTTTTAGTTAAAAAAAAAAAAAAATCTAATATTGTAGATATTACAAAAATAAACTAAGTGATGAAAGTCCTGTCTCTCAAACCTTTATAGTTTGAGAGATAAAAGGTTTTAAAGCCCCCCCCCCTTTCATTGACGTGAGCTGTAAAGCTGACAGAAGGAGATTCGAATAGTACGACTCAACGACTGCTCTTCAGCAGAGCTGAAATAGCGTTATATAAAAAAAAAAATACTTCACTGGAAAGGTCTACAAAGAGTGCCTACTTTATACACCGTTCCAGTGAAGTATTTATTAAAAAAATACATTATTATAACCCTTTAACCCCCTGATTGCTAGAGTTCTCTAGACCATTGGAGAAGGGTCCATGTATAGAAGGATAGTGTTGGACACCCTGCCAAATTCCAGTTATCAGTAATCAGGGCCAGATTTACATCTCAGGAGCCTATAGGCACAGAAATCTGAAGTGCCCCCCCATGGCCATTTCCACAATGCTCCAAATCTCCACATTACCCCTCATCAAGTCCACATTGCCCCATCAGCTCCACATTGCCCTCATATTGTCCCATCATCTCAACATTGCCCCCCATCAGCTCCACATTGCCCCCATCAACTTTACATTGCCCCCATATTGCCCCATCAGCTCCACATTGACCCCATCAGCTCTACATTGCTTGCCCCCCATCATCCCCATATTGCCCTCACATTGCCCCCATCATCTCCACATTAAGCCTCACATTTCCTACCTCCCTGGTGGTCCAGGGGCAGGAGAGATCTGTGCTTCTGCACAGACCTGTAGCTGTTGGAGCTCCTGCGTGGTCTTCTCTTTAGTAATGCAGAGCGCTGGGAGATGATGTCATCTCCCAGCGCTCTGTATTACTAAAGAGCGGGGGAGCTCAGCAGCTACAGGTCTGTGCCGAAGAAGGCACGGACCTTACATGCAGCGGGCGGCACGGCGCAGCGCGGCACACCACTTAGAAATCAATTTTTTTATGGCAGGCGCCCCTCTGTAGGTTGTGCCTGTAGGCAGATGCCTACTCTGCCTTATGGAAAATCCGGCCCTGTCAGTAATTCTGCCTGGAAATGACTGGAGTTGTAGTCCAATGTGGGCTTCAGAGCCACCCATTTGATTCCTCTCATGTAGGATCTCAAAGCCATATCTCCCCCCATTTGTTGCCCTTGTTTCCTGCAGCATTCAGTGATTAGCCGGCTCATTTAATGTGAGCGTCTAATAATCACGGGAGAAGATCCAGTAACAGGAAATTCTTTTTTTTTTGCTGGGTAAAGGTCACACGAGGACAAGAGAGAACACCAGAGAATTTCACTCACTGACAGCACAGTGTGTGGGAGCCGCAACAAAAAGCCTGCTCCTTGTAGGAAAAGGAGCAGCGATGGTCTTCTTTGTTTTGGTGCTTCTTCATAATGCAGAGAACTGTAGCCTGTGCATTGTGATAGGAGTGTTCTTCTTCCCTAGTAATCGATTACAGGTAGGATTATCAAACTGTTCCTTTTAAAGAAACATTAACCCTTTTGAGGACCGGATGTGAGTTCCTGCAACATATTGCTTTACAGTATGTTGCACACACTCCTGTAACTCGAGATTTTTTTTTTGTATTTTTTTTTTTTTTTTTTTATGTTTTTAATCAATGTGTGTAACCGCTCAGGAAAATGCATCTTTTCATTGTTTACAGAGTTTTATAGTTGTTGACAGAAATTCTTCATAAGAGCAAATAAAACCGTACCACCAATATCAATTTATTTGTTTTGTATAAACACGACGCAATCAGACCAGTTTGTTGTCATAGCCTTTGAATGAATTATCTCCTACTAGTGAGAGTGCACTTGTTTTACCTTCTTTCACACGGGTGATGCCAGTGAAGTGATTGTGCTTTGAATGTGTTGCTTGTGGTGATAGGTGACATGTTGGACTGTGGTGCATTTCATGGGGGTGACTGGTGCAATCGCATGAGGGAACAAAGTCCAACATGCTGCAACTTTACTGTGGTCCCTAAGGGACACAGTAAAGTTGGAATAAGATCTATGGGGATGTCACAAACCTCTCACGTGAGCTGAGATTGTTGGTTTCGATCACAGCCGCCAATGACTGACCAGCCCAAACTGGGCACCAGACAGTAATATTAAAGGGCTTTCAAGTAGAGTGACTGGAAGACACTCCCCTTCTGTATTTGGGGTCAGCAGTGACATGCAGGAGAGGAGTTAATTATTTGGGCGATAGCACTGCAGCAATTCTGTCTCCAGTCTGAATGAGCCCTTCCTCTGCAGTATAATAATTATTTATTTTTTCATTGATAAAACATTTTAAAAATTTGCCAACACAGCCCCTTTCAGGATTGCTGTGTTTTGGCCGTTGAGGCCACACACATGATCACCATGAGACCACAACTTTCAGCCCAGACCAATTGAGCGAAAATACTGATTCTTTTTTCAGTGTTAAGTATTATTACTATCCCTTTAACCTGGAATGGTGTCGTAGAAGGTCTTCCTCAAGATACTACTTTGATCACAAAGAAGTAGAGGTTTAGAGCTGCTGTTTTTCAGAGAGACTATATGCAAGATGGGCAATGCGAGTTACTCCAGTTTCCTCCAGACTTCAAGTCCCATCATCCCCCACCAGCCAATTAATGGCAGAGGATGATGGGAGTTGTAAGGTAGCAGCAACTGGAAGGCCACACTTTGCCCAGCCCTGGACTATAGTAACACAGAAATATTAATAATAAGTTAAATGCATAATTTAAGTGGATACTGTTAAAGTAGTGACACGTTGAGACAACCTACAGCGATAATCAACTTACATAGTTGTTGTTGAAAAATTCCAGTGGGTTATTCAATAAGATGTGATAAAGAGAAGATGACTTCTCTAGTGATCACTTCTCCAATTCCTACGTTATTGTATGGAGCCTATTCATTAAGATCTTGAGCAGAAGAAATCTTAGTGCATTGGCTCCATAGAATAACATACAAATTGAAGAAGTGATATCACTGGGGAAGTCATCTTTTCTTTATCACTGCTTTATCACCACTTTATGACACCTTAGTGCATAAACTATCAATTTCCTGGTAGTCTGGGCTCCTATTATTTACATCAGGCTCATAATATATTGAAGTATTTTTATAAAGAGTTGACAGATCTGACATGAAGCTGTACAGCATGCTTTTTTTTTTTTTAAATGTGCCTTCTTGAGCATATACCCCTTCACTGTCTCCTAAAACTCCCAGCTGGCTCCTAAAAACGTTTTGCTTGGCATCATAGTTATTTATATATTTTGACTGCCACTCACCTTATACTTTCCATACATGCTTAAAGGGATAGTAATGTTTCACAATAAAATCAGCTCCAATTAATCTTCATAGTATTTGGGCCATGGAGAGTGTTATTTCAATTATGTCAGAGTTGTAGTTCAAGAGTAATTCAATGATAAAGTATCCCACTCCCGCCCCTTTTACTGATGTAACACTGCTCACCTCAGAGCAGCAAGGCTGTCCGTATGGATCACAGAGAGGGACAATAGTCAGTGAGCATAAGGAAAACCCTGAAAAACCTGTAAAGGAGGCAGGGTTTCCCTTATGCTCACAGTAAGAAGATTGTCCCTTGCTGTGAGCTGTCTGGTCAAGCAACCAGATTCCACATCTGAGGGTAGGTGGCTTAGACTAGGTAAAAGGGGTGTGAGGGGGATACTTTATAATTCAATTACTCTTGAACAACAACTCGGACATTATTGAAATAACACTCTCCATGGCCCAAATACTAAATTATTTGGAACTGCTGTTTTTGTGAAACATTACAATCCCTTTAAAAAAAGGCCAAAGATTAGACTGAAGAGTAACCGCTCTACACTTCAGTATTGTAATTGGGACACAATGAAAGATAGGAGTTTTTCCTTTCTGAAAAAAGAGGGATTTAACTTCAGAGCAGTTATCATACTTACGGATGAGTAAGTGCAGGATGTTTCATTAACTATATACAGTTTTAGGTAATAGTCCCATTAAGTGCCAGAGGGGTGCCAGAGGGATGCCAGACACATTGGAAGGCGGTGATTGTTCGCCACTGTGGCAATACAATATTTACAAACACATGATAAGATGCTGTCCCTTTAAATTGATCGCTTGAATGTCAGTCTGTTTGTAAACATACTTTCTTTGAAATTGGACGGTTGCGTAGTCGTTTAGGCATGTGCGCCTGAGGATTTTGACTGTTTTTATCCTATTTAAGGGGGGGGGGGACTGTTTTGGCAGTGGAATATAACTGAGATTTTTTTAGCTGCAGCTAGGGACAAAGTGAAATATGGAAGCAGGGAGATGTTTTCTTTTAAAGAACATCATTTGCATTTTTTACATACTCTGCTCGTTATTTGTTATGGAGGAAATATGGATCTCATTAAAATAAACTGTCCCATGGCTCACTTCAATCTAACGCTACCCTCTAATTTGCCAAAGGGACTGCATCATAAAGTATGCAAAGCCCATGGTTTGGCTAAATGTAACCTTTTAAAGTCCAGAGGCTTTGTGCTCTTAAAGGGATAATGTTGCTTTTGCCAGTACTGGAAAAAGCCTCAGAGGTTCCCCATTTAGAGAAAAAAGTCGGTATGAACTGCAGAATGTTAAACCCTTTGAGTGCCAGAGGGTACGCAATGGCACTCAAAGGGTTAAAGACAAAGCGGTGCAATTCTGTGGCAACCCAGCTGCATTTTAAAGAATAGAATACCAAAATGCCTCTGAATTTCAATTGGGCATTTAACTCTCTGACTACAAGGTAATACATGGAAGACCTTGTTAATACTGATGTGGTTGAAAGCCCCTTTTAATGTGGTTTAGTGCATGCCAAGCTGCCGTTACTATCTTGTATCATGAGCCCAGTCTAAATGGGTGTCCGCTATATATCGTTTGCCCATTGGACAGTCACTGGAGGATAAAAATAGCATGTTATCCTCCAGAATTGCTCATTTGACTTATCTGTGCACGCAGGAACCTGGATGTGCCAAAATCTTGAGTTCATCCATGTTGAAGCATGCTGCATTCCAGTGCATTCTGGGAAACAAGAATCATCCATGTGAACTGTACCTTTTGTGGGCAAGCTACTTGGTTGCATTTAGTGCAGTGTTTAACCCTTTGCGTGCCAGATTGGTACGGAACACACTGAGGAGCAATGCTTTCCGTACCCCTCTTGCACTCAAACGGTTAAAGCATACCTGGAAGCTTTCAAAGTGACTTGACAAGGAGCTCATTGATATATTAAAGGGATAGTAATACTTGATATTGAAAAAAATATGTACTCTAGGGTTTATCTTGCTGAGTTAACCCTTTGAGCGCCAGAGGGGTATGCAGTGCATTGCGCTGCATACCCCTCTGGCACTCAAAGGGTTAAACAAGGGTACTCACACAGCTGAGAGAGGTTTTACTCAAAAGTAATCCCTGTTTTTTTTTGTTTGTTTTTTGGGGGGTGGGTGCAGCATTTCCATGACTCACTGGACAGCTATGGTCAGCTGTCCATAAATCTCCATACAGTGCCGTAGTAACAGCACCACTATAAAATTTCAGGCCATTGGAGTACTGCACCCCCCCCCCCAAAAAAAATAAAAAAAAAAAAAATCAGTTAAGCTGCAGTAACTTTTGGATAAACCATCCCTCAGCAGTGGAAGCATGCCATATTACTCATCACGGTATACCCTGGTGTATATATTGTTTCCAATTTTAACAGTTACTATTGCTTTAAGGTGGCTCAGTCTCTTTCTAACGTAGATCACATTTCTAAATTATCGCTCCAAATAGCACCAAATCAATTTAACATCTGTAATGTAGGGACCCGCCTGAGTAAGGAAAGGGACCCATGGAGCTGAAGAGATCCCCATGACTCTAATCTATTGGGGGTTGTTCCCCTTTAAGTTTTATTCAATTAATTTGAGGGAATTTTCTGGAGCTTTGGATTTTTCCTCCCTGCAGTTTTGATTGGTTGCAAGAAGCTTACCTCATGCGAGGTAGGCTGTTACAGGCAGGAAAATAAAGGATATTTTATATACAGCTTTACTCACCCATCCTTTCACTTACTCCTATACTCCAAAAAAGTTCTCTTTGGCTCCTAAGTTTTCAAAGTATAAATACCCTGTTGTGCTCACCTGCAATTAAGCCTGGTGTCAGCTTTGCTCCAAAGAGTACTTGTTGCCTTGCAAAAGTGGAGTCTCTTATTTTATTTTTTATTTATTTTTATTTTTTTTTTGGCTTATCAGGCTTTTATGGCCGGTAAGTTTTAGTTCATTTTGGTGCATAGCATGAAGTAATTATTATCTATTTAATAAATACTGAAGCCTTGCCACCATTTTCTTTCTGCCCTGGTGTTTTATTGTTAAGTGTAACTAATAGTTTACTGTGGTGTTTAAACACTGTGATCATACAGATTCCACGACACAAAAATTTGACTGATGTCTTGTTCAGCTCCCCTGTGTCCACAGCAGGAGTCGCCATATCACCATCTCTCTGTGGCTGTTGGAGTCTCTCCCCACTCGTGTTTTGGCAGATATCTTTGTGTGTGCGCACTGTTTATTCGGACACTTGCTCTGTAACTCAGTGGATGGATGTGACTGTTAACCCTTTGAGTGCCCTGACCTACAAAGGGTGAAATTACCCTATAAAATATGTGTGTGTGCTCCCTCCTGCATAGCACTGTGATATTACCGCAGTGGCCCTGGGAGCATACAATTTTGGTAGCATGTCGGCCAGAGGAACATTCTGTTAATCCTTTGAGTGCCAGAGAGGTATCCCAACACATTGAGGCACTCAAAGGGTTGAGCGTTAATAACTCTGGGATGTCATTATCTTGAAAACAGGGAAGGAAAAGAATTAAACTATTTCCATTATTCCTTATTAAGTTAGATTTTATATAGGTGATGGTTCCCTTTAAACCAGTAAAGCAGGGGTTGAAAAATTCAGTCCAGTCTTTACTTCTGGCTTCTAAATTGGGTGGGATATTTTATATACAGCTTTACTCGCCCATCCTTTCACTTACACTTATACTCCAAAAAAGATCTCTTTGGCTCCTAAGTTTTCACTTTGTTCCCAAAGGCGACTTGGCTGCACTCCATTGTAGAGCCAAGCTGCCCACACCAACTGATATTCATGTATATCCTGCAATCCCCTCACTTGGGGCCTTGGAGAAGGTGTCACAAGGCTGGCCTATGTGGTATTAGCCCTATATTATTGTCTGATGCTCATGTGGGTTTTGCCAGTCACTGATGGATGGGAATGACAATGCATCCTATAGAATGCCTATGAATATGATCTACACAGCGACCCATAAGCCTCTGTACAGATCAGCATTCTGGAACCTGGATGTTCCAGAACGTGAAACGCGTGGATCTGTTTGATGAAGTGCCTTTTGGATCTTGTTGATTGTACAGTGTTATGAGTCTCTCCAACTGTAATCAGGCCTGAAGATTTTGAGGTATTTTAAACCTATCACAATAAAGAATTGCTTTTAACTACAGTCTTCGTAAGATCTGTTCAGTGGGAGTGCGCGGATTTCTTTGCTTCAATAACTGCGCTCAAGTCATCCTTGTGAACATACCCTTAAAGGGATAGTAATACTTTGAAAAAAGTGTATTTCCCTCCCCTTGCACTTATGTCGGCTTTCCGTGTTAGAGAAGGAGATCCCGTTCAACAGACCTTCCTGCCCTCTTCAGCAGAGTGGCAGTCGTGCTAATGAGGCAGAAATACTTCATTTGAACGGTCTACAACGTGTGCCTGGTTTGCAAGCACACGTGGACTGTTCAGATGAAGTATTTCTGCCTCACTAGCATGATTACTACTCTGCTGAAGAGCCGCAGGACGGTCTGTTAAACGGGATCTCCTTCTCTAACACAGAAAGCTTACATAAGTGAAAGGGG